>CM021106.1:251159675-251335466 GCA_007115665.2 Sequoiadendron giganteum | reverse complement strand
TCTCTCTCACTCACTCCATCTATCTCTCTCCCACATCCTCTCTCTCTCTCTCTCACTCCCTCTATCTCTCTCCCTCTCTATCAGGTATCTCCCTCCCACTCTCTCTCTCCCTCTCTCTTAGGTATATCCCCCCACCCCCTCTCTCTATCTCTCTCTCACTCGCTCCATATCTCTCCAATCCCTCTATCCTGAGTACTCCCTCTCCCTCCCACCTCCTCTCCATCTCTCAAGTCTCTCTCTCTCACTCCTTGTATCTCTCCCATCCCTATATCCCCCACTCCCTCCCTCTCCTACTCTCTTAGGTCTCTCCTCTCCACCCCTTCTCTCCCACTTTGTCTCCCTCTCCTTCTCTATTAGGTATCTCCTCCACCCTCTCCCTCTACCTCTCTGGGTTTCTCCCTCCCACCTCTCCTCTCTCTCTCTCTCTATGTCTCTCCTCTCTCTCTCCCTCCCTCTCTCTCTCCTCCTCCTATCTCTCTCCCTCTCTCTTAGGTCTCTCCCTCCCACCCCCTCTCCTCTCTCTCTCTCTCAAGTATCTCCATCCTACCCCTCTCCCTCTCTCTCTTTGTCAAGTCTCCCCCTCCTACCCCCTCTCCCTCTCATAGTCACTCCCTCAATCTCTTTTCCACTCCCTCACTCTCTCACTCCCTCTATCTCTCTCCCTCTCCCTCTCCCTCTCTCTCAAGTATGTCCCTCCCACTACCTCTCCTCTCTCTCTCTCAAGTAGAGGGTTTAGGGATTAAGGGTTAAGGGTAGAGGGTTTAGGGTTTAGGGATTACGATTTACAGCTTAAAGGTGGAGGGTTTAAGGGTTGAGGGTTGAGGGTTTACATATTAAGGGTTAAGGGTAGAGGGTTTAGGTTTTAGGGATTACAATTTATGTTTTAAGGGTAGATGGTGTAGGGTTGAGAGAGAGAGGGGGGTGTTGAGGGTAGAGGGTATAGGGTTAAGGGTAGAGGGTTGAGGGTTGAGGGTATTAGGGTTTATAGTTTAAGGGTAGAGGGTTTAAGGGTTTAGGGTTTAACTTGGTTAAGGGTTGAGGGTTGAGGGTTGAGGGTTTATGGTTTAAGGGTTGAGGGTAGAGGGTTTAGGGTTTACAGATTAAGGGTTAAGGGTAGAGGATTTAGGGTTTAGGGATTGTGATTTAATGGTTTAAGGGTATATGGTGTAGGGTTGAGAGAGAGAGGGGGGTCTTGAGGGTAGAGGGTAGAGGGGTTGAGGGATTAAGAGGGTATAGGGGTTGAGGGATTAGGCTTTAAGGGTTGATGGTTGATAGATTAAGAGGGTATATGGGTTGAGGGATTAGGCTTTAAGGGTTGAGGGTTGATAGATTAAGAGGGTATAGGGGTTGAGGGATTATAGTTTAAGGGTTGAGGGTTGAGGGTTGAGGGATTAAGAGGGTTGAGGGGTTGAGGGATTAGGGTTTAAAGGTTGAGGGTTGAGGGTTTAGAGATTAAGAGGGTATAGGGGTTGAGGGATTAGGGTTTAAGGGTTGAGGGTTAAGGGTTAAGGGATTAAGAAGGTATAGGGGTTGAGGGATTAGGGTTTAAGGGTTGAGGGTTGATGGATTAGGGTTTAGGGGTCGAGAGTTGAGTGATTAAGAGGGCATAGTGGTTGAGGGATTAGGATTTAAGGGTTGAGGGTTGAGGGTTGAGGGTTGAGGGTTTAAGAGGGTATAGGGGTTGAGGGTTGATGGATTAAGAGGGTATAGTGGTTGAAGGATTAGGGTTTAAGGGTTGAGGGTAGAGGGTTGAGGGATTCAGAGGGTATAGGGGTTGAGGGATTAGGGTTTAAGGGTTGAGGCTTGAGGGTTGAGGGAATAAGAGGGTATAGGGGTTTAGGGATTAGTGTTTAAGGGTTGAGGGTTAAGGGTTGAGGGATTAAGAGCGTATAGGGGTTGAGGGATTAGGGTTTAAGGGTAGAGGGTAGAGGGGTTAAGGGATTAAGAGGGTATAGGGGTTAAGGGATTAGGGTTTAAGGGTTGAGGGGTAAGGTTTGAGGGATTATGAGGGTATAGGGATTGAGGGATTAGGGTTTAAGGGTTGAGGGTTGAGGGTTGAGGGATTAGGGTTGAAGGGTTGAGGGGTTAAGGGTTGAGGGATTAAGGAGTGTATAGGGGTAAGGGTTGAGGGTTGAGGTTGCTGAGGATTAGGTTGAAGGTTGAGGATTAAGAGGGTATAGGGATTAGGGTTTAAGGGTTGAGGGTTTAGGGTTGAGGGATTAAGAGGGTATAGGGGTTGAGGGATTAGGGTTTAAGGGTTGAGGGTTAAGGGTTGAGGGTTGAGGGATTAAAAGGGTATAGGGGTTGAGGGATTAGGGTTTAAGGGTAGAGGGTTAAGGGTTGAGGGATTAAGAGGGTATAGGCTATAGGATTTAGAGTTTAGGGATTAAGGGTCAAGGGTAGCGGGTTCATGGTTTAGGGATTATGATTTATGATTTAAGGGTTTATGGGGTAGGGTTGAGAGAGAGGGGGGTTGAGGGTAGAGCATAGAGGGTTAAGGGTTTAGGGGTTTAGGGGTTTAAGGGTTTAAGGGTTAATGGTACAGGGTTTACGATTTAAGGGTCCCACTCCCTCTCTTAGGTCTTCCCCCCCACCATAAAAAAATAAATCTCTCCCTCTCAAGTCTCTATCTCTCAGGTCTCACTCCCTCACATGCTACCTAGACTAATCTGTGTCACTCCAATGCCTTCTCTCACAGTCCCTCTCTATCAAGCCTCACTTACCTCCCACCCTACCTAGACAAATATATTTCACTCCAACCCCCTCTGACACACTCCCTCTCTCTTTCTCTCTCTCCCCCTTTGGTATTTTTGTATCTCTCGGGTCTCATCCCTCCCAACCCCTCTCCCATTGTCAGGTATTTTCCCCCATTGTAATTGGATAACTCTCTATCCCTCTCAAGTCTCTATCGCTCTTAGGTCTCAGTCGCTACCACACTACCTAGAATAATCTCTCTCACTCCTATCACCTCTCTCTATCTCAAGTGTCACTCCCTTTGTCTCTATGGAATATCTCCCTTTCAAAACAACACATTTGGCACTCGCCAAATGTGTTTTACCTTGAAATGGTAAAATAGGGGTTGACCCCGTGATTCAGGCCCACATGCTTTTGTATTTACCTGGTTCAACGCTTTATCTGATTTATAAACACCTTCTTTTATGTAGTTGACTTCATATTGTACCAATCTATGCTTGATCCATCACCTTTTTACCACCAATCTGCATGGTAGACAATGTAGAAGAAGACATTTTGAAGTTTCTACATCATTTTACATTATCTGAGGTAAAATATTCATTTTGGTAATATTGAAATGTTTATATTCAGTATATTTGTTTGTTTTTGACAATATAAACTAAATTTATTTAATTATTTTATTAATCATAACAATTGGACATTGAATTAGATGGGATTTGGATAAAAAAGTTTATTTTTTATGAGTTTGAAGAACAAAAAAATGAAAAACATGACATTTACTTAACACAAATTTGCTTATGAATTCTATTTGCACTGCTTATAGTAGTTCATTTCCATATGAATTCTGTTTGCATTGCTTATAGTAGTCCATTTCCATATGAATTCTATTTGCATTGCTTATAGTAGTCTATTTCCATATGAATTATATTTGCATTGCTTATAGTAGTCCATTTCTAGCATGGCTAGTGGAATTCACTCTATTTCATTTTATTTTAAACTAATTTGGAAAACCTAATAGCTTTCATCAATGTTAATGCAAGTTTCCATTAATTTTTTTGTTCCATAAAAAATTCACCTTCATTGAACATGTGCTTAGATAAATTCAAGTGAGTTGACATAGTTGTTAATGCAAGTTTCCATTCATTCATACCATTTACCTTTCTAATAAATTTAAAAAAGGAAAATTTTGTGCAATTGAGAATGCTTATTGTCTTTATAAGTTACCTCATTGCCAAATAAATAGTAATAATTATAACATATAGCATCACAAACCCTTCTTTGAATTCATATTCTTCATGACTTCATTGACAATCACAAATTTGGTTTTGAGAACAATAAACACAATATTTTGTAGTTTTCATTTCGGTGGAAACAACTTATACCCTAGGTTTGTGATGCAGAGCAAGGAGAAAAAAATTTCAACAATCATAATTAGATCAATTTGAAACAATCTTCAATCTCAAAAACCTCAATTGAATGCTCAACTGACCAATTCACATTCACTTCCTTGTAGCATTCACAATAGTGAAAATTGTTCATATATTATCATGTCTTAGTCACTAGAACCCTCTCTAATGCATCTAAAAACTAAACCCTTGCTTTAGGCCTTTCTATTCTTGAAACAAGGAGGGTTTATTCAAAATGAACGTTCCAGGCCTCTGGTGCAAGAGAACCTTGTAAGCTCAATTTTGTCAAAAAGGTCATCTTTAGTGAGCATGGTCAAATGCTAGGATTTTAGTTAATGTTGGGTATTTTGTGTTCAATAAGGTCAATTAGACCATTTTATAATGTATTTGGAGCTAAGGGAGTTCAGTTGTGTCATAGCTTGCAATTTGGCAAAATGTAGTCGGAAAAGTTGCTAAAAGATGCAAAAGTTGTAGAGTTAGGTGCATGCAAGGTTAGGTAAGTATAATGTCAGTTCTAGGTGTTCATTTATGTTTTTATGAGTCTATCAATGTGAGGAGAACCTCGAGGAAGAGGTGAGAGTATGGAAAAAATGAAGAAGATCAAGAAATATTCCCTGTTTTTAGTGTAAAATTCTGACTTTTGACTGGTAAATCTATGTTTTAGACCACTGTATGACCCCATACAAGTGGTTCATGGTCTAAAAGCTATGGGAAATGTTAAATTCATGTATTACCTTTCATTTTTAGTTTTTTTTTTATTGAATTTCATGGAGGTTTGTGAGTTTTATGGTCATTTTGGTGCTAACGGGTATGAAACCCTATTTTGGGGTTTTGAACACTAAATAATGCGTGTGTATGAAATTTTCCTTTGGTGGATACCTCTAGAACTTATTGAAATGAAGGCCGACGGTTTGTTTTCCATGTTCAATAAGGATTCACGAGTTGAAGATTTGATGGAAGCGTTTTGTGAGTTGTTGTCCTAGTTGATTTCTTGTGTGTCTTGACCAAAAATCAAGGTTTCAAGTAAGGGTTTGAGGAAATAACAATGCTAAAGGTTGAGAGTAAGTTTTTAGAGAATGTGTAGGCTATTTTTAAAGTGTTCCAAGTATTTTTTGGGTGTGGTGTGTTGAGGAAGTCCGGATTTCAATAAACCCCTAGGGGAAACCTAGTTTGAAATAGCTTAGAGTGAGGGTTTGAAGGTTGGTACCCTATTGAATGTTCTAGTCCCTAAAATAGGTGGAATATGAGGTTTTACAACCTAAAAAAATATTTTCCATGGAGATCAAGAGCTTTGAAGGTTTTTAAATGAGTGTCTCTTTGTAAGAGTGGAATAGGACTAGTTTGAGGTATTTTCTCCAAAAGAGTTTATAGTAGTTTTGAGATATATTTTAGGCCATGTAAAAGGGTATCTGAAAATGATGTTACAGTCTTCATAATTTACCTGGTTCATTAGATACGAGTGACTGTCCTATGAGGAAGGATTACTAGTTTGTAAGTGGTTAAGGAGCGAGTGATACAAAATTGGTGTAGGGGCACCTAAAACTTGTATTGAAAGCAAATGGATTCTTGGAAGGTATAATAGACTAGGTTGAAGTTTCTTTATTAGGTTGATTTTTAAGTCTTGGTGGTCAAATGTGCAAAAAATGCATTCTTGCTACAAAATTATCAATATTTGAATTTGTAGCCTTTTGAAGGAAAATCCTTGAATTTGGATGTAAATGTGAAATAATGAGGTCTAAAAGGTTGTAATAGGGTTGAATTAAATATGTTTAAGTGATTGAGGAGTCCTTAGGTGTCAAACTTAAAAATTTGCAAAATTCATGTAATGTTGTCATGTGTAAAAGGTCTAAAATGCAACTTAATGAAGATTAGAAGGTCTTAATGATTAAAAATCAGTTATGGGTGTTGGAGGGAGTTGGAATGAAATAAAGATATGTATAATAACCTTCAATTCCTTTAAGGAGAGGTTTTTGGTTGATTTGTAACCCATTTTTTATCAAGAAGAACGTTATCTTCTAGAAATTTATTGGTTTCTCTCACTTTTCTTGTTGTTGTACGAAATATACAGACTCTAAGATGATCTAAAACTGGTTAGATGTTGTATATTAACAAATTATCTTTCATTTTCACCTATTTAGATGTTCTAACTCTTTGTATAGCAAAAGTTATCTTGTTTTTACTGGTGCTACCTACTTTCACAATGTTCTTGGATTGAAAGGTTTCATGATGTAATTCGACCCATTCCACTTTTTGTGCCTATTGTAGCTTGTGGAATGGGTCCTCAACTTGTAAAATACATTCATAACCTATTTAGAATGTTGTGGGGTCAAGGTTGGGTGTTTGGGATGATGTTCTAGGACTATAGCAAGGTATTTTCATGGTGAAAATGAGGGCTTCAAGTGGTGTTTTGACAAAATGTGGGAAGGAATGTCTATTTAATGTATTATTAACCATGTGTAGGGTTTGGTAAGTGTTTTTGGTGCTTTGTATGGGTCTGGAAGGTCCGAGAGATAGGAGTTTCATTAAAACCCCAAGTATTTTGCTTGAAATTGAGGGTTTGGTGTATTAGGGGTCTAGAGGTCTTAGACCTGGAAACAAATCAGAAAATTGGAGGTTTTGACACATAGCATACTATTGTTTGAGGATTTTGATTTAATATCTAGTGTTTAAAAGGTACTCTTTGTAAAATAGGCCAATTGAATAGCCTTTTCCAAGGTGGGTCTATTGGAAGTCAATGTTGGTCCAAAGGAGTTGATGTTGGGGTTTACCTATGTTTTAGAACTTGCAAATGGGTATTTAATCATACCTAAGGTTTTCAAGTGTTTTGGAAAACATTGGTGAAAAGGCCCTTGAATCGGGTTACTAATGCTATAAGGGAAAGCTTGGTAGAAGTTGGGATTTTCAGTTGAACATCTGATTTTGCTTTGGAATCTGATTGATTCTCATTGATTTGGTGTATTGAATGGTTTCCACCCCTCTCTGCATCAAAAATGGTGTTTCTTGGTAAGTTAAGTGATCAATTTGTGTGTAAGTCTATTAAGAGCCTTCCTCTAAATCTTTGAACAAGTTCATTGTGGATCCCTACATGTACTGCATCAGCCTCTAGCTACATTGTCAACTCTTCAAACACACTCAAAATCCCTACTCTAATATCTAATCCTACAGACATCTAACTCCATCATGTATGAAAAATGTTGTCTAGCATAGACATGTTTGATAATTCCAAACAAATCGTTGCCTTCTTTCATAAAATTCTTTGGTGTGTTTCATATTTAATCAATGATATCAATATTTTCATAAAATGCATTACTTAATTTTGTTCTATGTGTGTTTGTGAACATGTAGCATTCAAGGTCATGTCAAGGAAATGACTGAAGCCTCTAACATTGGAAGAACATGTAGTTAAAATTTCAAGGAGAAAAGAATCAAAAAATGTAGCTCATGAAGCAAAGGAATTGCAGCCCATACAACCAAAAATTTCCATGCAATCTAAGAAAGATGTCAAATTGGAAAAACAAAGGGCACAAATGAGGAAATTTTGTGGAAGGACAAGAATGGATACCAAATTTGGGGGCACATCATCAACCATAGGTGAAGCTCAATGCACATCTCTAGTTGAAGACATGTTGGCAAGAACATGTGGTTTTCCAAGTACATCAAAAATCACATCTCCAATTGAAGACACACCATCAACAACATTGCGTTTTGAAAGTACATCAGTAAACACATCTCTATTTGAAGGCACTCCACAAATAACATCTCAAGTTGGAGGTACTACATTGTTTACATGTCAATCTCAAGTATGACATCAACTACACCTCTGATTGAAGGTACGTGATCTATCCCAGATGTTGTTGACTTTCCCAATGTTGACACAAATTTACATTTGAGAACTCCTAGATTTTTGCTTAGAAAATCTACATTTTTTATTGATATTGATTCCAATGTTTTGAAATGGATTCCTAATAAGATTCCAAAACGTACATGTCAAAGATATGCATAGAGGATATGGATTTTATTTTTTGTGAAGCTAAGTGCGGGTGGAAGATGCCAACTATTTGTCGAAATGATGAGGCAACTCAAATTTAGGCCCACCATGAAGGATCTTGGGATAAGAGTTTTGAATGACTCAAGTGGAAATGTCATTGTAAAGAACTTGATGAGTTCATACGAGAGCATGGGTTCTACCTCACGCACAAAGGATAGTTGTGCCACATGACGTGTGATGACAACACTATGAAGCAGTCAAACAAGGAACAAGGTGAACCTTAAAAAGGTAGTTAAGTCTTTGAAATTAAGTAGATCATCTCTTATGAGAGCCAAAGGAAGGTGTGAAAGAGTGGAGGATCCAAATAGAAATGAGTTATGGGCATTCTCGGGTAGAGTGCCATGGAAAGATACAATAATTTCTCAAGGATTGAGATCTTTAATAGTGAATTATTGGAAGGATAACACAAGGACCTCTCATAATCAAAGAGATGTTGTAAGAAGGAGAATTGGTAGTAAAATCTATGAGCTGCATCCAATGCATTATTTGGATACCACTCAGACCCAATTTTTTGCTGATTTTGTACAAAAGTTTCCTGAAATTAAAATATGTCAAAGGTATTTTGAAATGCTAAAGCCTTTTTATGTCAAAATAAATCACACATGCACTACTTGTTGTTGTAGGGTTCATATTGAGTTTTCTAGCGACTATGATGTTTATCAACGTATATGTGTAGATATGCATACTGACAATGTTTTGTAGGAATGTAACATAATGCCTCCACCTAAATCATCAAGGAAATTTTTGTCTTCCATTTTATATGGAAGAGATGATGGTCAATTTTTTTACAAGAAATCATGTTTGGATGACACATGTGATCATTGTGGTGGCATGCAACATTTTCCAATTTTCCAACACATGGCTAGTACACACACAAATATTGGAGACAAAATTATGGAATTTGGAAAATATAAGACAGTGGCATACAGTCTAAAAGATGGGAAAGAAGCAAAGAATTGTGAATTGGTCAGTGATAAGATTCCAGTGTATCAGTTTATGAGAATTTTTCATGATCAACTGATCTATGAGTATGCAAGGAATACACACAAAGCACAATGGTTGGACTCACAGTTCAAGTTATGAAAGGACACATTTACACTTCGTCATATCATTTCAGTTGTTGAATTCGCTGAGAACTACACACTACAACCATAGAATGAGGTGAAATCACAATACTACAACTCCACATAGGTTGTTATATTTGTGCATATAGCATTCATTAATGCAAATGATAGTACATAGTAAAATAGGAAAGTATTGAGGGATTATCACTTTTACATTAGTGATGATCGCACACTCTACAGAGTTTGTGCAAGGTTGCTTTCATATGTTCGATGTTGATCTAGCTAGCAAGGGCATATCATTTAGTCAGCATATCATATGGTCAGATAATTGTGCATCACAATTCAAGAACACTAGAATGTTTTATTGGTTGAGCAAGATGCATAGGATCTGTGGAACTTCTCAGAGGCCGGGCATGGAAAGGGGGAGCATGATGGAGCAAGTGCATATATCAAAAGAGCCCTAGCATGAGAAGAGTTAAAGTACACAAATAGTGTAAAGTTGATAGATGCAAGATCAATTGTCCAGTGGTGCAATGGTGCAATGGGTCCAGGTAGTGAAGCTAATTCTTTAGTTCATAGATTTTTTCATTTAGTAGATGATACTAACATTACAAAATATGAGGATTGTTGTACACTAATAGGATCGAGTGAGATACACTCTCTTAGAAGATCCAATGCAGGTACATTGACTATCCATACACAAAAGATAGCATTCTTTTGTTTTGCATATACAGTTCAAGCATGGAATGATTACAAGTCAACATCTTGGGTTGATGAATGGTTTGTAAGAAGTCTAATCCCACTTGACACTTATCAGCTCTTGAAGGCTCTACAAATAACAGAGATGCAATCAACCATTGACTTTGATCATGTATCGGACCTACTAGAACCAGGTAATATATCTTACTTATAGGTTTTATTATGATTCTCAGTAAATACATCTAACAAGATGAACATAGCAATGCAGTGAATGTGTATGCAGTGATTACAGATGAAGACAATGAAGATGGTACAAATTATTACCTGTCTCATTGTATCGAGGCCAAAAATAAATTGGAGGCCCTAGTTATAGACGAAGAAAACATAGAATATCCTACAGGTTCAGTGGTTGTTACTGGAACATGACTTCAAAGGTATCTAGTTAAGAATGTTGTAGTTTGGTTGTTTGAGGACTTCGACACACATCGAAAGATTCTTCACTACTCGAACCTTTTCATTGCCACAACGTTCATTTGATCAAATATAAGGGCAGACCTACGAACAAGAACTTGTGGAAAGTGTGTGAGTCTGACCATGAGGCAATACTTGACACAATAAAGAGTAGTGCAAACCTAGATGGTTCCCTCGATTGATTTTTAAGTATGCACATTGAATTTATAAAGTCATGTTATTGATCATTGCTTTCTTTCAATTGCTTAAGTTTGATTGTATTAGGGTTAGAAAAATTGCATTAATGTAGATATGCAAAATGATGGTTATATGATTGGTTAATTGCACCATATTCCCTATTAGTGTTTGATTTCATACACATTTACGAGTGTCATTGATCCTTTTTTTATTGTGATTGTAGGTAATACTGAAGTTTTTCAAATTTTAAGAAAAGAAGAACATCGGTTGGTGGTGCAAGTGTTCAGTGGTATGAGAAACATCAGTTGCCTGTGCATTTTTTGGTTTTCAATCTTCTCTTTCTTTTCCATCTCGTAGATTTATTTGATTCTTATATGCTACATGTTTTATGTTAATTATGTCAGTGATATATTTGAAATTTATATGTAAGATCATAGAGAGATGAGAAAGTAGCGAAGGGCCACATCACCATTGTAGGACCTTCAATCAACCTCCTTATTTAGCATGCATGAAGGTGATAGTAGGTCTCGTTAGGTGTATGACTGACATTATTTAGTTATTTCTCTTTTAATGATTTTTATGTGAGTCCATGTCTAAGATTGATAGGATTTTGCAAGTTTTTTGTGGACCAAATTCCTATGAGAGTACACAACCATAGAGAGGATACTACCCATGTGTTTTGTAGGGAGTAGGGGATGTACATATTTTGAAGCATTTTGGAATGCAAATAACTGGGGCAGCTGAGGTGGATTGGAGAAACGAAACTGGGCAACAACTCCTTTTGTTTTTTCTTGTACAATATATTTCATGATCTATGTTGCAAATGGGAGGATTATTTCCCTACATGTATTGCTACAAGTGTTGAAAAATGGGAATATTTTCAAGATGTTCTTCCATCACTATTGTAATATTTTTCATTGACTTAGTGTATTTTTTGATATACAAAAATTATGAGAAATTAATACATGCAAATGTGTATATTCCTTAATATATGCCTCAATTAAATGTGTATATTACATTTAAAATTAGTTGTAATGCTTCATGGTTTACATTTAAATTTTTCTTCAAGGAAAATAATGTGGATTTATGATTAAGAATGAAATAATGTCTAATATAATTGTAGAAAGGCATATTTTAATGTCCCTACCTTGTCAATCCTACCGAATTGGCAAGCTAGCAAGCTCACTGGCTTGCCAATTCCGTAGGGTTGACAAGGTAGGGGCAGCATATGACTCATAGAAATTGATGAAACCTAGGTCATCTCTGATATACCTCTACCAAACCACCATTGGGTAGTATTAACTAGTCTTCCAAACCACCAATTCCTCCACTTTTAGGGCGTGATAAGCCCTCTAACATAACAAACCCCAAAACCCTCTTCATTCACAAGTTAGGCAAGGGTTTATTGAATAACCATACTCCAAACCTTCCCACACCCAAACAAAGCCTTAAAAACCTTCAAAAAGGTTTGCACAAGCTTAAAATTTCAAGAGATATTGCTGCCCCCAAAGATTTCTTCAAACCCTAACATTAAACCACAAATTTCCATTAAAAAATACACCATTTAACATCTAGGGCATCACCTAAAAACCCTCTATTCCCCCCCCCCTTGCACACAAAAATTTTCACACATGTTTTATAACCCTAACTAAGCCTTTCCATTGAGTTAAAAAAGAGTACAGTGGGTGGAAGGCTTAATATGACATTTTAATGCACTCAAAACCCTTAAAATAGGGTATACAGACCGACCCTCAGTAATTGGCTTCTAAAATGCACAAAATCACTTGAAATCCAACTTATCCAAAATTAAAATAGAGTTAAGTCATATGATCCTATGAGATCACATTGGGCCCCTCTACAATAACCTCTCTCGGTTTTTGCTATCTCAGAGACATTTTTCTGTGGTGGCAAATTTTCACTCGGGGAAAAAGTTGTCAAATGCAAGTAGTTGAAAGTTTCAAACTAGTACAACTTTCATTCTGTAGCTCATGTGACCAAACAGACTGTTCCAACATGTCTAGGTGGGTACGTTTACGCTAGGCATGGTCCTATTTCGCACCCAAACACACAGAATCACTCTGAGCTACGTTTAACTAGATTGATCCCTTAAGGGTCCAAAGTGCAAAATGGCTGCAAACTTCAACATGCTATTACTCGGATACCAAGATGCTTAGAAAATTCTCATCTGATCCTATGAGATTGTGTTGAGCCCCTCTACAATAAAATCTTTCAGTTTTTTCTATCTCGGAGGCATTTTCCTATGGTGGCAAATTTTCACTTGGAGAAAAAGTTGTCAAATGCAAGTCGTTGAAAGTTGCAAACTGGTGCAATTTTCATTTTATAGCTCGTGTGACCAAACAGATTGTTCCAACACATCTGGGTGGGTACGTTTACACTAGGAATGGTCCTCTTTCACACCCAAACATGTGGAATCGCTCCGAGCTATGTTCAACCAGATTGATCCCTTAAGGGTCGAAAGTGCAAAATGGCTGCAAACTTTAGCATGCTATTTATCGGATATCGTGATGCTTAGAAACTTCTCGTCTGATCCTATGAGATTTTTTTGGGCCCTTCTACAATATTCTCCCTTGGTTTTCGCTACCTCAGAGGCATTTTCCTATGGTGGCAAATTTTCACTTGGGGAAAAAGCTGTCAAATGCAAGTAGCTGAAAGTTGCAAAGTGGTGCAAATTTCATTCTGTAGCTCGTGTGACCAAACAGACTATTCCAATGTGTCCAAGTGGGTACATTTATGCTAGGAATGATACTCTTTCACACCCAAACATGCGGAATCGCTCTGAGCTACATTCAACCAAATCGATCCCTTAAGGGTCCAAAGTGCAAAATGGCTGAAAACTTTAGCATGCTATTACTCGGATATTGTGATGCTTAGAAACTTCTCATCTGATCCTACAAGATCACATTGGGTCCCTCCACAATAACCTCTCTCAGTTTTCACTATCTCGGAGGCATTTTCCTATGGTGGCGAATTTTCACTTGGGAAAAAAGTTGTCAAATGCAAGTAGTTGAAAGTTGCAAATTGGTGCAACTTTTGTTATGTAGCTCGTGTGACCAAAAAAAATGTTCCAATGCATCTAGGTGGGTATGTTTACACTAAGCATGGTCCTCTTTCATACCCAAACATGCAAAATTGCTCTAAGCTACGTTCAACCGAATCGATCCCTTAAGGGTCCAAAGTGCAAAATGGCTGCAAATTTTGGCATGCTATTACTCGAATACCGTGCCGCTTAGAAAATTCTTGTCTATTCCTACAATATTGCATTGGGCCTCTCTACAATAAATTCTCTCATTTTTTTCTATCTCAGAGGCATTTTCCTGTGGTGGCAAATTTTCACGTGGGGAAAAAGTTGTCAAATGCAAGTAGTTGAAAGTTGCAAAGTAGTGCAACTTTCATTTTGCAGCTTGTATGACCAAATGGATTGTTCCAACACGTCTGGGTGGGTATTTTTATGCTAGGAATGGTCCTCTTTCACACCCAAACACATGAAATCGCCTCAAGCTACGTTCAACCGGATCGATCCCTTAAGGGTTCAAAGTGCAAAATGGCTGTGAAATTCAACATGCTCGTATTTAGACACTATGATGCTTAGAAACTTATCATCCAATTTTATGGGATCATGTTGGGCCCCTCTACAATAACCTCTCTCAGTTTTTTCTATCTCGAAGTCCTTTTCCTGTGGTGGTGATTTCTCGCTTGGGGAAAAAGTTGTCGAAGGCAAGTAGTTGAGTGTGTAAAAATGACTTTTTAGCCATTCCACCCATTGTATCCTACTATAACTCAGTGGAATGGAATAATTAGGGGTAGGGAACATATGTGCATGCTTTATGGAGTAGGGGAGGCAAGTTGAGTGGTTTGGTGTGATGCCCTAGTTGGCAATTTGATGAGTTTTTGTGAAATTCAATGGTTTAAGAGTGAAAATGGTTGAAATCCTTTGGGGCAGCAGCTTGTGAGGGAATTTTAAGCATGTGCAGGTTCTTTTAAGCATGTTTGATTCATTGGAAAGGTGTTATGGGTTGTGGTAATAGGATTTTCAATTAACCCACCCATTTTAGGCTTTTAGCCATAGCAACAAGGTAGTGAACTATTTGATAAAATGCTTTGTTAAACATGTACAAAAAATGTGGTAGCATAGACAAGGCAGTGAATTGTTTGAAAAAATGCCTCAAAGAAATGTAGTTTCATGGTGATGGAATGTCATGAAAATCCATAGATGTGAGGATTTGTGACTCGAGGATTGTGATTAATGATTCAAATTATGTTTAGTGAGATTGCAGGACCTCCCCTGCATCAATGTTTTAGGGTTTTATCCATAGTAGCAAGGCAATTAACTATTTGATATAATTCTTTGATAAACATGTATGAGAAATGTGGTAGCATAGAAAAGGCATTGAATTCTTGAAAAAATGCCTCAAAAAAATGAGGTCTCATAGTGATGGAATGCCATGAAAATCAAAAACAATTTGATTGTCATGGCATTCCATCACCATGAGACCACATTTATTTGAGGCATCTTTTGAACTAGTTCACTGCCTTGTCTATGGCTTTTCATGGAATACCATCACCACATTTATTTGATGCATTTTTTCAAACAGTTCACTACCTTATCTATGCTATTGCTTACTATTATTCTTTTGATATTTTTTTTTGAAGCATCCATAACTTGTTCGAAATCACTTGTTTTAGGATTTTAGCCATAGAAACAAGGCAATGAATTGTTTGACAAGATGCTTTGGAAGACATGTATGAAAAATGTGGTAACATAGACAAGGAAGTGAACTATTTGAAAAAATACCTTAAAGAAATTTGGTCTCATAGAATGCCATGATAAGAAAATGCAATTGGCAGCTGCTCCTAGTTATTAGTTATGCAATGTGAAGAAATTGCATAACTACTTAGGTTGACTTTGTACAAACTATATTTTAATTGAAATATTGTCATCTATCAACATCTAGTTATTAGTTATGAAAAGTGAAGTAATGCTTTGACTTTGAAAGATGTGCAATGCAATGTAATCAACAATATGATTATAAACTACAAAAATCCATTTTTGACAATTCATTAGTTAAAATATTTATTTTATTTTCTCTCTATATCTCTATATGCTATGGAAATACCTTTCAATTTCAAAAAAAAAAGTTTTAATCTCTTCTACAATTTTTCCCGATTTTTTCAAAAACTCATACTTTTGGTTTGTCAAATTTTTCCCCAAAAGATTTTTGTTGCCATGCATTGGAAGCATGAAGCATACACGTGAATATACACAATATAGGTGAAGTATACATGTGAATAAGTGAGGCACAAGTAATTGAAGCATTCCAAAGGATACAAACCACCACGAATGGAGCTTATTTACACAATACGCTTTAGATGGGGCTTATTGAGAATTCCACAGTAATTAATTAAGCATTAGATGTAAAAAAAATCCATGCCTACAACATTCAAGCATATAATTTACACGATACACATGATAACATCATTCAAGAATGGCAGTAGCAAAATAAGATCTTCTTTAATCAAAAATCCGAAAGGCTATACAATGATATATATATTGATAAAAGTATATACAATATATCCAATAAAACCATACAAGCTTAGTAAAAAAGAGCCACATGGACATAAAATGTCATGTATATATCAATAGTACAAAACATATGTTCCAAAATGCCACATAGGAATACAACAAACAACCCTAATACATAGTCATTTCCTTCTAAGGGAAGGAAATAGATCTCGTGCTGCCTTCGAAATTCGATTGGATGGAGTCACTGTTGCTTTTCTTGTCTTTCTAACACACTCGCTAGTCCTCCTCTCTTCACTCCGAACCTTCAACTGATACAATAAAAAGTAAAGATGTTAATAAATAGAAATTGAATTGTGGAATGGCATATAACAAAATATATAATCACTTACCGCATACATATAGTTATCTTGCACATTTACAACATCAACATATCCACGATCTGGAGTGACAACCACCTGTAGCAACCATCAAGATAGAAATTAAACTACATAAAAGTATCGTGCAAATTTTCTATAATAGACCATAAAAGAGAAAATATAATGTCAAATCGACTAATCTATTCCATACCTCTCTCAAAGGATCAGAACAGGCTATTTCTGCAGAAACTCCATGGTCCATCATGCCACCAACATCACCAGGGCTATCTCTTTTCAACAACTACAAATGAAACAATATCTTAGGTATCATGTTGATATAAATACTAAGAGGGGATAATGGAAGATAAGGTGAAATAAGAGAGGGTAATGGGATGGGAATAGAAGGGTGATGCAAAGAGGGGGCTCAAACTCATTCAAAGTGAAAAATTTCATTCAAGAGGCATCTAAAAAGATTAAAATGGCCTATTAGAGTAATCCAAATAATCCTCAAATCTTGACAACAATCAAGAGTGTAATTTCTCATTTTCATCCATGTAACATAACAATAGTGCAAACTCAGTTTTTGGCCTTTAACTCCCATGCTTTCCAAAAAAATTGACAATCAGAAGGTGGATTCAAATACCCATTTCAGAGTTATACAACATATCTCTTAACTAGATACAAGTATTTTGGACCAATCCCTTGAAATTAGACCCTCAACGTTGTCTTAGGCCATGAATTAGGCCAGATTTACAAAGCAACATACCTTTAAACTTAACATAGACCCTTGAAACCTTGGGGCAGAATTTCCTATGCCCTCAAACCTCTAAAACCATAATAAACACCCAGGGTTGACACCTCCAACATAACAAACTCCAAAACCCTCAATTTCATGCCAAGTCAAGAGGGTTTATTCAAAGTCCCACTTGCACAACCTCCCAAGCCATGCCCCCAACTTAGACATGTATATTCTGACCCCAATATGCTCAAAATTTGGAAAAAACTCCACACTCTCATTGATTTCCACAAACCCTAGACCCAAGGATCTGTCTTCATGTGTTTTTGTTCACAAAACTCACCAAGACAGTAGGTTTATCTCCTTAGTTCCTTCTCCACAACTCTAATCATGCAACCTACAACCTACTCAGACTCCCTAGGGATCATTACACTAGTTATAGTAGGCACAGTTAGTGTAAGGGCCCTTAAATCATGATTTTGGTTACAAAACCTTCAAACAGTGTGTCCTTGGCCTGTTAGAGGAAAACAAGGATTTTTACCACAAATCATAATGGATCTCCCTAAAAATTGTTCCAAAAGATTTTTAACACCTGCCACCACAAATTAAAATGATTTACATGGCACAATCAATCTGTACAGGCTCGTACAGGCCTGTAAATGATAAGAAAACTCAGAAATTTGATGAAAATCAGAGATATTCTTATTGCCAGTGCTTCAAACTTGAAGCCAACGTTACAAAATGAGTTGCCCTTCCTTTTTAAAGGCTTCTCCTCATCAAAAAAATTCCCAAATTCCTTACAACTACTTTTGAAACCTCTCATGACAATTGCATTACAAATTTGTTGCATTTATGCAGCTTATAAATTTGGCACTTTCAAGTTTTGACTCTTTATTGTTTCCTAGACCCTCTTAAACACCTAAACTATTACAAATAGTCTAATGAGACATTATTCAACTAATAAATTGTGACTTAGTCAAGAAAACATCATCCTATCTACCTTCACACCCCTTGTCAACTTTGACAATTCCTTCCACATGATTTGCAAACCTTACAAGATGAATACAAAAGCCACTGAAAGTTGATCAATTACAATAGAATGGTCACATTGGAACTTATTAAGACTCAAGGACTCAATTAAAACATCCTAACACACTTTTCCTATTAGACACTTAATGAAGAAACATATAAAAGAGTGGTGCCCCTGCACCAAAGGGATTAATGGAACATATGATAGACTAGTATAGATTGATGGGATAGGCTAGGATGGGATAACAAAATATAGGGTGGACAATTATAGGTTAATGGGATGCGATTATTAGGGAATAATTCAACATAGGATGAATTAGGAGGTGTCTAGGGTTTGACTATATTACATGAAGTGCGAACTTGACCTGTGTGTAGCAATAATAGAGAAGAGTTATCTAGGATGGAACGTGGATAAATATGGTATAACATAGGATGATATAAAGGAACATAGGGTGGAACATAGGGGATCATGGAACATCTAGGGTGAAACAATAATGGGTACAATAAGATGGGAGTAGAAAGACACAATGACACATAGCATGAACTAGAAGATATTAGTGGGATGGGCTAGGAGGGGATCATGGAAAATAGGGTGAACTTTTAAATGTTAATGGTAAGGGATTAGGAAGGAATAAAGGAACAAAAAGTGAATTAGGAGAACATAATGTGACATGATCAAGGAATACAAATGCAATGTTTGTGTTTCTCATCAATTTTTTAGATTTGTATATATGCAAAATTATGAAAACTAGCTAACATAGATTTACAACACCATTAATGAATAAAGGCTACCTGAGTGTACATTGTTTGAGGATATGAATCATGAGGTGTAGAGGAAGAAGGTGCACCAAGAAACTATTTGAAATCCAAATCATGTTATGAGACAAACATTCAAATCTAACATTCAACTGTTCAAATTCAATAATAATATCTCTAATACTAGTTGCATACCTATGGACTCATCGTCGAGAATGTATAAGGGTCTGTAGGAATAGAGCATGCCTCATGAATAGTGCGACCCTAAAATTTCATCATATCAAAATTCTACTAATTTAGTTATTCTTAAATTTCAAAATATAATTTAATAAACAACATTAAAATAACTTGCTAAATTTTACTTGAGTTTTAATGCCGAATGTATCAATTAGAATATCATCTATGAAATCCATCACCTCTACAACTGATGTAGGTTGTGTATCTGCATCACGATCAGTCTGATAATCATACATGTAAACAACACTACAAATGCCACAATGGTGGGGTGGAACTCGGGGCCTACACATCTCCTCCACACCAGACTCTACTAGAGGACTCACAAACTATAAAATGGTCTGGGTGAGTGAGTCAATTGACTTCAGCATGTCCACCTCTACACTGTCCTTAACAATGGAAGGAACAATGAAATGCTCCACCATGGGTCTAGCCAAGGCCCTCAATGCCAATTGTGGATTACATCGTGCATCAGGTCTATCATGTGTGAAGCCCCCACCTCTACCCTAAAAGTCTAAGATGTCAAAATAGTTTTGCATTTTATTGAGGACAAACTCACAATAGAGTTTCCTCAAAAAGTATTATGACACCTCATGGTTATTGCATGGAGGTTGGTAAAATACCATCCACCACTGCTCCCAAAATTTGTTTTTAATTAATTCATGGTGGCACCAATGGATGGAGAACCTCCTACATGCATGAGACAAAGGTTCATTGGTTTTCGAGTCTATAAATAGGGCACACAAGTTGACTTTGCTAATTTTTAGTTTTTTGACATCTACATATGACAAACCACTAGCATACAATTGTCTCATCTCATGCCTCATATTTGACCAAAAATTCATTTTCTCGCTCATTTCTCCTACATGAGTGACAATTGACTTCAATGATTCAACAATCCCTCGCCTATAAGGGTGGGTTTCAGGTTGTTCTTGTATAGGAGGTTCTTCGTGAGGGAGTGATTATGAATTCTCAATGTTCTAAGGTGGAGATTCATTCCCTGAGAATTAGAACAAATTTTTATTATAAAAACCTATTTAAATTTGCATTCTAAATCAAATTTGAAATAAATAGAATAAAAATACATACCTCTTCACAATCTTCGAACTCTCCGACGTGTTGGTGGCATCCTCATGGAAAATGGAAAGCTAAGGATGCAAACAATGGATGAGATTTTCCGAGCGCGAGTTACAGACCTAAAATCCTCTTTCTCAAGTTGTGGGTTGAATACAAAATGAGGGTTTGAAACCCAATTTCTAACTTTTATGTCTACTTTCCCATTTGGCACATGCCAAATTTGGCATGCACCAAATGGCCTATTTCGGACTTTTTTTGAACATTTTTTCAATTTGGCACCTAAATTGTGTCACATATTTGTGCACTTACCCCTTCACCAATCCTTTCTTTCTTATTTGTTTAAATATTATTAAAAGTGTTATTGAAGGAAATTTGAGTCCTTGTGTCATTGTGTAATTATTGGGCCTCTATAGTGGATGGATTGTAAATAGATCACATAAGTGATGTTGATGTTGTAATTATATTTATGTGCCTCAATAGTAGAGTCGAGCACACATGCTATCTTGTATGCTTTTAGATTTTATCCTATCAATTAGTTAAAATGAATCTAGAGCACCTTTATTTGGGTTTGAAAATGAAAATAAATTTTACAGAGCACGAACTCAATCATTGAATCACTAAGTTTCTCATGAAACCTTAGTTGTTTTTTGTCTTAGGGAATTATATCATTTTGGGGGCTATTTAGGGTCCCTTGAGTGCTCTTGGAGTGGAAAGGAGTGGGACACACTTCCCCTTCATCGCTCTTGTCTTGAATCTTTTGTTAGAGTCTTGGAGGTTCCCCAACCCTCTGGGAGTCATCTCCTTCATATGTCAAGGTGTATTGTGATTGGGAGTCTAGGATCACTAGGAACCTAAGGTCATGTTTGATGTTTCAAAGTTCAATTTTTGTTGTATGCCAAATTCATAGGCAGTTGTTGTGTTTGACATGTCTTGGGGACCAATCTCTACCTTGAATTTTTTCATTGGTTAGGTTTCCAGTACCTGAATTAGAATTATAGTGCTAGGGAGGACTAAAATACCTATCACATACTCTAGTGCCAAAATATGACACATGAACCTAGGTTCTAGTGTATCACATAATTGATAGTGTCCCACTTGGGTGCTAGAGTCCTTTTGGGGCATTGGAGTCCTTCTAGGATGTTGGAATCCTTCTAGGAAATTCTTGCCCCTCCATACATCAAATAGTGAGTATTTCCAAAATGAATTGGGAAAACTTTGTGAATGAATTTTTTCCCCATAGTCTTATGAGTCCCCTAAATTTTCTATCATGTTGATAAGTGTCATTGTTGAGGAGTTATGCCAACTTTTTCCTTGCAAATGTGCCTTCAGACAAAATTGTCTTATTTTTGTGTCTTGTTTTAGGGATATTGTTTCTCCTAGTATTTCCAAGTCTTGTAGGGGTCTAACCCCTATATTAGAGGCCCTTGTTGGTGTTTGTGCCTCCTAGAAAATAGGGTTGTTGGTTTAGTATTGCAGCCTTCTACTGGTACTACATTTCTTAGGTGACAATGATGTCTTGTGCTTGATGGCATTGTTGTGTCAATAGTGTTGTGTTAATGTTATTAAGAAAATATGTTTTATCTAAGCTTATGTCTCATGGGTCCTTGGAAGGGCATTGCAATAAGTAGGATTAGTCACAAGAAATGAAGTTGTGCTAGTATAAATTGGTTGCAAAGTCTCTAATCTATATGATTTATTAATGAACACATCATGAAACATATTTTCTAGTTGTTTAGGATTTTTCTAGATTAGTGAAACTAACCAAATCATTTATAAAGTCTTGGTTGTTCATAAGAACATTATAGCCACAAACATCATTGCTAAATATGATTAATTTTCATTAGATGGTATGGTCATGTTAGGGTTGATGAACACTCCTTCACATTGGAAGAGTAGCATCACAACCATCTTGTGGCATAAATGAAAGATAGAAAAATAAAGCTCAAAAGCACACTATTGTATATTGAAAAATAAAAAAATCACTGATCTAAAAGTTAAGTTGTAATGTAGTAGCCAAGGGTGGGTATGTAGGTTTAAAAGGATAACACAATAAAGCTAAAAATCCTTAGTAGAAAAAATGTCAGAATGTGAAAACAATGAAGTGAAGGAATGCAAAGAGTTCTAGATTTGAAAAATAAGATGTATATATCATCAAAGTGTCAATCTAAAAACCCTAATATGGATAAGAAACCCTAGAAACAAAACAAGGTCATGTAGGATTGCTTAGGTTCATGAAAATGTAAAGAAAAATAAAAGTTCTTTAAAGGGTGTTGTAGGCTAATTAAATGATCAATTAAACACATATTTTCCTTAATTAAATAATAAGAGTTGGGATTGATAAATTAGATATTATAATAGGTATTTATGAGAGTAAATGTGAAGAAGGATGATGTCACTTAGCTCTAAGGTCAATGATGGTTAACTTTGATATGATTATATAATCTAACTCATATATGCTCATAAAATAGATTCTTTCTTAGTAAATTACATAAAATCTTGCACTAAATTCACACTTTATTTGAGATCAAATCCATAGGATTGGGTCTAGTTCATAAGTACAAATTTATGCTTAGAGTTTTGATTTAACCCTATGTAATTTAGAGTTCTACTCTATGGTTCACTTAGATGACCTTCATTTGCTTTGCTCATATATATATATATATATAAGGGTTGATGGTATTTAATAATATCTAGAAAGTTTTTTTTTTCGTCGTATGGAGATGTGTTCTCCTAGACCTCAACCCTTGAAAATAAGTTGAAATATTCTACGGTAGTAGGTAAGGGCCCTAAGATGATTTATGCAACTTGATTTCTTCTTTAATGCACCAAATCTAGATGTTCCACTACTGGTTGCTCCTTTAATGTTCTAGAATGAGAATTTTTTAAAATGTGTGGATGTCTAAAATGAATGTATTGAATAGGCTTTAAATACTTATGAATTGCATCAAATAAATTACAAAACATGTACTTAGTCAGCTCAAGATGAGAAAATGAAAGGGGTGAGTAAGCTAAAATTTAAATTCTATTGTGACTATGAGATTGACCCTATGACTACAAAAATGAGCCAAGTGAGGAAAATGTTTAATTTGGGACACATGTGGGTAGGTGTACATATAATTGTAATCAATGCGAAGACTAATTTAAGTATCAAAGTATCTATCTGTATAAATAAGATGGGGGTTAAGTATGTGAGAATATATATATATATATATATATATATATATATATAGATATGAGTAATAGTTGAATAACAACTAAGAGAATGAGTCAAACTTTACATAAGATTGTGTCATTTATCAATATATACATATATAAAGAGATATCCTTAAAATAAACATAAAAAAAAATATAAAATGACATGAATGTATAAATTTAACCACTACACTATGTTAATTATTTTATTCCATTTAATTAATCTGCATATTTTATATAAGGGTGTTTGATTCCTCTACATCGATTGCATATTTATGTTAAAGTACTGAATGCAAACAAATACAACCTAATTATAATATCTAACCCTTTTAAAAAACATTCTAATTGAAAAACATTAAATATCTAATTTAATGTGTCTTGAGAGACCAAAGAGCTCATATGATTGGGAACTTTAACATATTGTAATGTAGTAATATTGGAGGCATTACTCCAGCACAGCAATGGGGAATAGAGAATAACTTAAAAGAGAAGGAAGAGGAAAACAAGTGCAGGTTTAAAAAGTGGATTGATTCTCCAAAACTGATCAGCATTGTTTCTAAAACATGTAACGAGCACATTGTTCTAGGGTTTCAAGATTCTGCACAGATGATATTCTATGCATATTAAAATGCCAAGCAACTTTGGGTTTCGTTTACCTGCAAATTAACAGGAACGTTATTGCATGGAGATATTTTTGTAAGGGCTGAGAATCAGATTCTGCACAATGGACACTGACCTCCAACCTGACACTGTGTTATCTAATCAAAAGAAGAATCAAAGCTTTTATAGGTAAGAATATATAAATGCAACTTGTAATTACAATGTTCCATTCAGAGACTTATTTATATTATCCTTTTATGTTATTGTTTTAATGTTTAGTTTGCAGGATCATAAGAAGCTCATTTGTCTTTTTCTGGACTGTTGTTGTAAGAGATGAGACCTGTAATGGAGAGTTGAACAATTGCAGGTTTAATGGACAGGTTCACAGTATCAGCACAGGTTTATGTTTCATTGTTGAATAAAAAAATGAATTTGTGAATGATATAAAATCGTCCATAAAAAATTATATGAAAAATATATTGTTTAAGAAATACGTTCTTGATATTTTATACTGATTCACAGTCAGAAACATATTTAAGTTTACAGTCAAAACATATTTAACCTGGAGACAAAATAAAGTGATCAAAGATATATGATTCACCAATAATGTTATTATAATTGTACAATCATATGACTGTGATGGTGCACTCTCAGAGAGTTCTAGGACAGGAATACACTTTAACTACAAGTTCTTCTTCTACCTCACAAAAAAAAGTAAGAAATCATTTGTATCAGGTCCACCCAAAGTGGGATGGCTAAAGTTTTGTCAGCTCTTAGAGAATAAACATTGCTTTTGGCCCATGGGTTTTAATGCGGGCCACTGGTTAGCCATCCCATTGTTGTTGAGATGTGGATATGTTGAGTAATTGTGGAATGATGGGTGGTCCTAGAAGTTCTAAGATCTTTAAAATTTCTGTATAGAGGAGTTTGTGACTAGGATGGCAGGCAATTTCTGTTTATGGGGAACAAGTTGGAGGGTGAAAAGCCTAAAGTTCATGATTATGTTTATAATTTTTTTATTAATAAATGTTTGAAAATGTTTTTGTGTTAATGGGCTTTCTTTTCTTGATTATATTAATATATATGAAAAATATTATTATTGTAATGAATATTTATATAGTTTATTTTAAGATCATATAAATTATATGTAAGTTAATCTAATATGTAATTTTATAATGTATTTGTATTATTTATAATATAATACAATATATAAATTTTTTAAGGATAATTTGATTAATCATCATTGAAATCATATATTTTAGAAATAAGAGTTGGGAATGATGAACATACTAAAATTAATATTTAAATTTTAAATAATAAACGTAAGTACTTTGCTTTAAGCTTAATGTGGAAGATGACTCTATTAGATGTCTTAAAGTGATTAGTTATTGTTCGAGAAAATTAGGGAATATAAAATGAATGCATCAAAATCTATGATACTCATGTTTTCTATCAGCGTTATTTCTATGACTATTAAATCAATTGTATGAGTGTAGTTCCAAACTAGGTCCACAAATTTGACCTCCATGAATTTTCAAGTGTTCGCTTTTGGCTTGCATTGATGTTCTCAATTTGATTTTCACATAAAAACTTGATTTTTGTGCTTGGAAGTTTGTTCATGACAAGGATAGTTGACTCCTTTTGTTAAGCCTTGGTAAGAATGTCAAGGCAATGGCTCTCATTGAAGTTACAAGTAGTCATGTAATATGCACTAGAATATTGATGAAATGTTGATATCGCTAAATGATTCTCTTTATACTATGTGATGTCTTCTTGAAGGTTTTCAATTCATGTGTTCATTAGATGTTTGAAATGAATTCCAAAGGTTTTTACTTAAATACAACATCCTACCATATAATTTAATTATTTGTGTGCTTCAACTTAGCTCGTAATGGTCACTTGGATGGAGAACAACCTAGGCTCAAATTTGATTTTGATTTTATAAAAATGATGGTTATTTCCACACTCATAGAAGTGATCTAGATTACCTCTACAAATGTGGATCCAACCTAAGACACAAAATGGATAAATTGATAATTAGTTTTGGATATTGGGGATGAGTGCATGTGGAAACAATGCCAAGATTTGATTATTTTCCAACTTCCATGCATAAATAATTATTTTGTACACTAGTTATTGCATTAGGAACAAACAAGTAAAACTAAGTCCAAAACAAAGGGAAAAAGTGCAAGATATGCAATTTTCACCATTTTATTTGCCTCCACTTTAACTTGAATTTGAGTTACTATGATAGAGCATGCCAAAGTAAAACATATATAACAAATAGGAAAGTAAATATTTTAGACACCATAAAAAGGATAAAGATATGCAAGAAAATGTTGTTTTGGTACATGATCCCTTGTGATGAATGTACCACTTTAAAAATTACAAGCATAGAATAAAAAGATCGAACTAAGTAGCATCCATAAATAGTTCAAAATACATATGAATACAACTACTAACTATCTACAAAATAGTAAACAATATTTCCTATAAATAGCTAGATACTACATATTTAGCTAATATTGTATTGCATAGGCAACTATATACTATACTCAACAACCAAATAGTATATTTGATAGTTAAGATGATGCTACAATCAACAACTATATGCTAAATAAGAATGTGATAATCCCTATGACCATGCCTAAAAGGGTGGAAACAATAACTTTGTAAGCTCCCCTCTAATTACTTGCATGCACAATATACAATTATTATGGAAGAGGGTAGATAATATGAGATAAATGATAGAAATATCACTAACCACATACTAACATAAAGGTAAAATCATAATAGAGGAGTAAGAGATATTCCCTAGAAAACACAAGTAATATAGGTAGCAAGATACCAAATGTTGCCCCAAGTGAGAGTCATGTAATAATGAAAAGAGCCATAAATACAAGATACAAAATTGTATAATCACAAATCATATATATTAGACCTCATATGATAAAAATTATAATATATCATCATAAATCATTAGATGACATCAATATGAATAACAATATGAGTAAATTGAAGCATGATAACGTAGTTAGGCTTGAGGATCATAATAGATAATATATATGAATGTCAATAAATCATGTCATCAAAATAGCAATTATAAGCCTCATAATCACATTATTATAAAATATAAACATGATAACCACAACATGAATAAACTGGTTTAGTGTAAACTTATCTATAACTATGGGCAAATGTAGTAATAAGTAATACATATGATCAAAATTTAAAATATAATCATGTGAATTATATGGAATACCATTGGTAGAATGTGCTATGATATATTGTTGATCATCAAATAAATACCTTGAAATCCATAAGGTACTATAATTTTTAAGGGTAAAATTTCAATGTTGTGTCACACTTTCAACCAACTTATCAACACAAATGAATTTAAGTAAATTTCTAACTAACAATCAATTTTGGTCAAACATATGATCTAGTTAGATTGATTTTATCTAAGTTAGATATGTGAACAAATTTTCCAACTAAAATTGTTGACTAAGTGCATGTGTAGCACAACTTTGAGGCTAGTTTACTAAAAAAAGAAAAATTAATTGAAAAACTTGATATTTCAACAACTACTACTTATGTAAATAATATTTTTAATATAAAAATGCCCTTTTATAGATTATTAGCATTGTAAATTGTCACCCTTGACAATTTCACACTATGTTTTGCTCCCCCCTAAGTGCATGGACCTAATTTCCTAAATTATGCATTTTGTGGCCTATTTTAACAAAAAATGCATATATCTAATTATTTTTCCCCAACTCCTTATTTTTTGGAAAATAGGTTTGGGACACTAGTGCCTAGGTTGATTATGTCCCCCTATTTTGGCTCCAAATTGAAATATGTCGGTGTCAAAATTTTATTATTTGAAACTTAAATATCTAAAGTTGATCATCAAGATTTAATTATTGAGAAATTAGAATAATTGCATATAAATACCTAGTTATTACATCATTTGAAAGAAATCTAGGAAATCATTGGAGAATTATCATCAAGAGCATCCAATAGAGGATTTATTCCAACAATTCAATATCCAAACATCATGTCAAAATTTATGTGAGTGTGTTCATGTTTATTTTTTCATATTGTTTATGAGATCTAACCCTTGTAGGTCACAAGCATTGATGAGATGTGTATGACTTTATTCCTTCAAGGAAGTCACTGAAGGGTGGTGAGCTACAACACTTTGTGGATTCATCATTCCTTCCTATCATTTATCCATCTATCATTGACATTGCCATTGTGAAGTGGAAACACTAACATGGGGTTTGATTAAGGAAAGCCCCTAAATGACACAACATTTCTTTCCTCTTTGAATGTGCAAGTTTCAGGTTTCAAGAAGAGTTGAAGAAAGTTTAAAGATCAATTATTCATTGTTGCAATCGAAACCCTACACCTTAACAACTCACAAAAACTCACTTACAAAAAGACTTGATAGTGATCTGATAAATTTATAGACAAAAATCAGAAGCTCTCATCTAGCTCTCGAGGACTATGAAAACAGATCCAAAAAAGACCTAAAATGTCCCTAGAAATTATTACGTTCAAATTTATACCACAGGTGCAGAGTGTTCTGCTCAGTTCATTTTTGAAGTTTAAATTTCTTTGTGATATCTCAGATCTGTTGTTCTTGCACCAGAACATTAATTTGCATCATTAGGTCAATTGAATCATTGCATTTCATCCTTAGGTTATTTTAGATTTGGTCAAGGACAGGTTGACTCACCTTCTAGGTTGTAAGTCAGTCCTATACCTTGTTTGAATCCATCAAACCCCTACCACCCTCAAGTCTTTAATGAAACCCATTTGAAAAAGTGCTCTATCCTAGAGTAAAATCCTAGGTTTCACTTTTTCTATGTTTCAAGATCCATAAGTGTAGTTTTTAAAAAAATATATTTTTTAATAGCTAATTATTATTTATATATTTTTTTATTTTTTTGATTAAAAGTAGGTTATCAATAAAAAATTATTAGGTTGATTATCATGTCAAGAAAAAGTACTAGAACTTCTTAAAAAAATAGAAAAAAATATGATGCACTAGATAAAAGATTCTATATCAAGATGGTATGATTTCTTTTCTATTTTAGATAAATACTTACTATGAAAGTTGATGTTGATGTCAAATGGAAAAAACATGTTTTAATACACATTTTAATATTTTTTTAAAAACATGTATTTATCAAAATTGAAAAAAAAAATGCACTAAAGTTTCAAGTTATAAATACACACAAAAAAATTGAAGGAAAAAATAAAATTTACTATATAAAGAGTGATGTCTCATGTAACTTCGTTTTTCAATATTTTATCAACAACTAAATTATAGTGTCAATTTATGAAAAACTATACTCAAATAATTTTTAAACTTTTCAAAAAAATACAAACATAAAATCTACTAAAAAATACACATTTTTTTAGTTTATATCATTTCAAAATTCAAAATATATATGCCACTTTTTAGTGATTCAAGTTTAAAATTTGGATCAGTGTTGGTTGTTTCCTTTATACAAATATGACACAAATTTGTACTTTTACCCAAAATTACTTTAAAATAATTGTTAGTTTTTTCATATATATGACATAATTTTGATAAACACAGTAAGGTACCCAAAAGGTATTTAAGATAGAATCACATGAGTGTAATCATGTAATAATGTGAATATAGTTATAGATAAATATTACACATGCCCCCATTATCACCCCCAATGGTTTAGACATTAAAACAAATAACTCTTATGAATAGTAAAGACATGTAGATGAATGATATTAATATGATTACACAAAGGTTTTCTAGTAGTACGTCAAGAAAAGATACATGTGTCATACTTACAAGATGTAGTGAATGGTTCCAAACAAATAGGTTTGAATTTATCTCACATTTATTCCTTTGCACTCAAATTTTTAGGATTTGTAAGGAAGACCAAGTCACCAATCTCAAAATAATTTTATATGGTGTCTTTAATATGTACCATGCTTTTCAGTTGTGTCTGATAAATACAATAACTAAGGCATGAATATGGTAATTATATGAAGTTTCAAGCTCATTTCATCTTTGTTCTTTGTATGTATTTCCATCAATGATCTGACTCAAAGGGAGAAACATAAAGATTAAATTTCTAATTCAAGTGGAATAATGGTTTTAGTACCATAAAATAATGACTAAGGTGTGTATAACGTATGGGTGCCTATACTATTATAATATTTCCATACAGTGGGAGTAAGTTGTGTTTGTTGACTAGTGCTACTATTCTAACTTTTTTTAAGATTTACTAGATTATTTTATTGGAATCATTCACTTGGGCAGTATTTGTTTTTTGATAAAATCTAGAAGATAAGCATAACTTAACCTATAAATTTTGTAGAAATTTTGTACTTCTCTATTTTAAAGGACTTTCCATTATTAGTAACAATGGTTGAAGGTATCGCAAAGTGGGAAATTATATTATCTTTGATAAAAGGGAAAGAAAATCTAACCATAGTCAAATTAATGGGAATAGCTTCCATTCACTTAGTAAAATAATCAACAAAAATAATGATAAAGGAATGACCCCTAGAGGATGCTAGAGAAATCTTTCTCACCAAATACAATCCTAAAATGTCGAATTCCCAAAGGGAAGTAATGAATAAACTCATGCACAAGGACATGTTTTGTATTTCTATGAGTTTAGTTTGTTGCACATTTTCAAGAACAAAACCATAGGATTATTTTTCCATTTGTTCTAGTAAAAAAAATTCATAATAATTTTTGAACCAATAATTTTGTATTCATATGGCCCCATGGGCCTCTTATAGAGTAATATAAATTTTATTGGCATCCAAAAATGGATAAATAGGCCATTGTACCTATGTTTTTTTCTAATGGGTAAGATAACTTTTTATATTAATTTATCAAAAAAAATACATCACAACCCTGTGGGCAGCAGATTTTCTAGTTTGTGTACAGATTCAACACCACCAAAAGGACCCATCCCCTTCACAATCTAACCCAACTCCTTGCATCAATACAACCATACACCATACATTTGTAGTGACCATATAATGCCATTACCCAGTCCTATGATAGAGAGACAAACAAAGACTCCAATACATACCAAAGACGAGCACAAACAATCGGACCACCTCGCAAAAATATACCCAGCCCCCAAAAAAATTCATCATAGGAAGACAAAACAAGACCAACCTTCAAACCATTTACCAATAGCCACTGAAAGGAGATGAACTTACTAAAACCCATACATGCTTTGGTGTATGCCTCAAATTCAGGCACCCAATCAAAACCCTCCACGACCTCTAATATCAAGACTTTCTTCAGGAAACCAACCATCACCACCATCAATTGCTTATGGTAAACCAATGGCATACCTTTTAATTTCAACAAAAATAGATAATATTTCATGACTTCACTAGAAACCTTAACTAGAGCCAAATCATTCGGGTGAGGAATGCCCGTCCCTAGAATCGTCACTTGGAGAACATCATCCAACCCCCTAAGCAATTCTTCCTTGAATAGCCCACACAGCAAAGCCCCTGCCTCCACCCTCACCATGTGTGTGTCGAGCAACGATTCCAAGAAGTGAGAAGTAATGTTTTTGTTGACTCATGAAGTCTCATAGTAATCCAAGTGACCTTTACCCAACACCATCTTTACCACCACCACCGTGAGATGATCAATATTGTGCAAAATCCACTTAAGCTTTTGATTAGTAATCTTTTGAAATGCAACTTGCTGGAGCTCGCAGCCCAAATGAATTGGGGTATCCATGCCAAGATCCACCAATGACTCCACAGACATTACCGTAATGAACCTACATCTTTTTGCCACCCTCTCAACCATTCTCAACAAGAAGAATGCAAAAAATTGGAACCTAAATTGATGACAATTGTATGTCGCCATTGAATTCCTTTAATGTGCAATCCCCAAATGTCTCAATGTCATTGAGAAGTTTTTTCACATACAATTCACCTGGATGCCAACCTGTGAATAATTCTCGACTGTCACTTGTTCATCGAAGGAGGCCATTGTATCTATGTTGATAGAGTATATTAGTGATATATAAATACTTAAAGAAACAATTTTGTGTTCATATAATCTCAATTATTCTTGGAAAAATTAGGAGAAAGTTCCCCAAGTCTAAATAAGTTGTATAAATATAATGGAACCATTCATTGCCTATTAATTATCATAAAATTCAGGATCACCCTCCTAAATTGAAGGATGGAATAAATTTTTAATGCATAAAGTAAAACATGGAGTGCCATCATTGATACTCTTAAGGGAAGCCACACTTTCCTAGTATCAATGTGTCTATTATCTTTTTGCATTATAGCATTAATTGTAAAATGATTAAATGTACTTCATCAATTGTAATGTTATGTCTTTCTAGGAAAGAATCCTTAGTATGATATTCACCTATGATTTTCCAACCCACTAATTATGAATAATCATATATGTCAATCAATTTGAACTTTAGAGAAATGGCGACTCAAATACTTATCTTCCAGTAATTCATCCTTATGGTTGAAACCTAGTTCATTGCTTCTTCTTGTATGTGACACTTCCTTTTAACTTGGACATATCATTTATGCTACACAACCTTAGTGATGTCTTATTTTGTTTTGTATGGACTAATGACTTATTCTTTGGCTGCCTCTTAGATTCCATCCTTTCTAGCCTTGCTCTCCTTCTTTATTTTTCTTTAAAACTTCACACACAACCATTTACTCCTGGACATGACCTGCATTGGTCACTCAAAATTCATTTATTAGTTTTTATCTTCCCTCCTTTCTCTCCATGGCCTCTTGTTCATGCTTCCAATCTACATTTTACTTGGCACCCTCCATGTTCTCTTCACTGTGCAACCTCTCCTATTTACATTACATTACCTTCTCTCCTCATATGTGGCAATGCCTTCTATTCTCCCCTTGTCCAAATATTCTTCAACTTCCTACTAGGTAAGTGCACCAATCTGTGACACAATTTTGGCTCTTAAGATGCCACTTTTTTTTTCTGAAATCAGCAAAATCTGATTTACACGAGAAAATGAAGATAGTTATGCTCAAAATTTCAAAATGCAACAAGAACAAAATTTGAAGTGCTCTGAGTCTAGTTTCTAAGCTACTATTTTTTTTTGAAATTAATGAAGATTAAGGGTCTCAAAAAGTGGGGGGGCGGGGAGGGAAACAACTCCTATTTTTATCAAAAAAAATAGCATAGCGCTTGAGGGCTCCCCCCTTTCTGATTAACTTTTTTTAAGAATTTCAAAAATACCAATAGTGAGAAATTAGCTAACACCATGTAGTTTATCCTCATTCTTTCGGATAATTTTTTTAATGAATATATAATATTTTATGAATTTTCAAAGCGGACACATCCTGAAAAGCTGAAATTTCAGTGTGCTCCCCCCAATTGTTTTTGAAAACTAATCGAAAATTGATTTTATTTTCATCATGTGTAGAATGGAGAAAAGTTTCAAAAAATGTAATTTGTTTCACGTTTCAATGAACGACTAAAAATCTATCCTAAAACTAGCACATGTTGGTTTCTAACAAAAAATGGAGGCATTTACAAAAGGAGTCATGGATCAAAACCTTAACTAAATCAAAATGAAAAAATAGTTATATATTTAGATAGCCAAGAGAGAGGTTAACACTATCATTTTTTTCTTTATATAGTTGCATTGAAAGACATGCAAAAGAGATGGGGCACATAGATGAAAGTATGAGGAAATTTGGCAAATCTTGTCAATTAACACATCCAAAGTAGGTCATTTGGTGAGCGCCAAATTTGGCGCTCACCAAATGGAACATCACATTTGGTGAGTGCCAAATTTGGCATGCGCCAAATGTGATGTGTCAATTGGTGAGCGCCAAATTTCATGCTTTGCACAAAACTTGAATTTCCCTTGTTTGGTCAACAACTTTGATAATGCTTTGAGTGCACAATTTATGATCGTAGATGGATAGTTGAGGTTTTACCTTTCATACGCTCTCTAACTCGTTACCCTAATTGGATAACTCGTTATCCCTTTGAATTCTCTCTCTCTCTCTCAGGTCTCACTCCCTCCCATGCGACCTAGACTACTCTCTCAATCCAATCCCCTCTCTCAAGTCTCTTTCCCTCCCACATAGGTACCTAAATAAATTTATCTCACTCCAACCCCCTTTCTCACTCTCCCTCTCTCTCTCTCTACCTCTTAGGTATTTTTGTCTCTCTCACTCCATCTCCCTCTCTTAGGTTGTTATCTTTCTCTCTGTCTCTCTCTCTCAAGTCTCTACCTCCTACCCCTTCTCCCTCTCTTAGGTCTGTCACTCACTCCCTCTATCTCTCTCCCATTCCCTCTCTCTCACTCACTCTATCTCTCTCCCTCTCTCTCTCACTCTCTCTCAGGTATCTCCATCCCCCCTCTCTCTCAAACACACACACTCCCTCTCTCTATCCCACTCCCTCTATCTCTCCCCCTCTCTCCCACTCTATCTATCTCCCTCTCTCTTAGGTCTCTCCCTCCCACCCCCTCTCCCTCTCTCTCTCTCTCTCAAGTATATTCATCCTACCCCCTCTCCTCTTTCTTTTCCAAGTCTCCCCCTCCTACCCCCTCTCCCTCTCACAACCACTCCCTCTATCTCTCTTCCACTCCCTCACTATCTCACTCCCTCTATCTCTCTCCCTCTACCTCTCCATCTCTCTCAAGTATCTCCCTCCCATCACCTCTCCCTCTCTCTCACACCCTCTATCTCTCTCTCACTCTCTCTCCCTCTCCCTCTCTCTCAAGTATCTCCCTCCCCCCTCTCCCTCCCTCTCTCTCTCTCAAGTCTCTCAAGTCTCTCCTTCTACCCCCTCTCCCTCTGTTAGGTCACTCCCTCTATCTCTCTCCCACATCCTCTCTCTCTCTCTCTCACTCCCTCTATCTCTCTCCCTCTATCTCTCTCCCTCTCTCTATCCCCCTCTCTCTGGTATCTCCCTCCCACCTGCTCCCACACTCTCTCTCCCTCTCTCTTAGGTATCTCCCCCCACCCCCCTCTCTATCTCTCTCTCTCTCTCACTCCTCCATCTCTCTCCAATCCCTCTATCTCGAGTACTCCATCTCCCTCCCACCCCCTCTCCATCTCTCAAGTCTCTCTCTCTCACTCCTTGTACCTCTCCCATCCCTCTATCCCCCACTCAATCCCTCTCCTACTCTCTTAGGTCTCTCCTTCCCATCCCCTCTCTCCCACTTTTTCTCCCTCTCCTTCTCTCTCAGGTGTCTCCCTCCCACCCTCTCTCCCTCTACCTCTCTCTTAGGTTTCTCCCTCCCACCCCCTCTCCCTCCCTCTCCCTCTCTTAAGTCTTTCCTCTATCCCCCATCTCTCTCTCTCCCACTCCCTCTCTCTCTCTCACTCCCTCTATCTCTCTCCCACCTTGGGGCGATCCCACAATACTGGTTTACAATTTTTGGGCAAACTAGACACTAAACTGATTTTTTAAAACTAATTATTCACTTCCGGGCCCCTTATAGCAGCTAAACCATGAGGAATTTGAAGATGATGCAAACAAGTGATTTGTGAAGTTTTTTCTATAGATTCTAAATATATTTTTTTCAAAAATTTTGGAATCAGATTGCAGTTCTTTTTCCACCTCCTTTGAAAACTAGCTTTTTGAAAAAAAAACAACATTTTTAAGAAGTGACTCTCACCATATACAACATAAATTTTTTTGTATGAAGGATAAAATTCTAATTTTTTCGGATTTAGATTTCTAATAATGATATATAGCACTTTTTTTTGGTTTCATGGTGTTTTATTAAATATTTTTTCCTTGATCAAGTTTCAAAGTCAAACCAATTACAATTCGGACATAGGCGGGTTGTATACAACATAACATTTTTTGTATGTATCGAAATTCAATTATTATTTTTTAATGGATCAAGGACATCAATACCCAGCCCGAACATATTTTTAAATTATTTTTTTAATAATCTACTATTTTTCCACATGTGCAAAACAAAGAACTTGATTTTTAGTGAAAAACCTATGTTTAATAAAACTAAAAAAATAAATACATAATAAAACCAAAACATATTAAAATTATATTCATTGGATAGATCGTTCTGAGGACTACCATGATCATTTGAAATAATTTTTATATGAATTCATTTGATCCCCCAAAAGGTAAATCAAAAGTGATTTTTTATTAGAATTTTGATAGGTGTAAAGGAGACTCCATTGTAGGTATGGTTTAAAAATAACAGGGTTCTATCCAAGGGGGTTTGATCTAAGGTGGTTTGATCAAATCCTATTCAATTGAAATCCTTAAAATGGAACTTTTAAAGGCTTAAATCATTATATTTTCTAAAAATATGTGATTTCAGAAAAAATCAGAATCTCCCAAAAATTGTAAATCAACTTTGTGGGATCACCCTTTGTATCTCTCCCTCTCTCTCAAGTATCTCCCTCCCAACCCCTCTCCCTCCCTCTCTCTCTCTCAAGTATCTCCGTCCTACCCCCTCTCCCTCTCTCTCTTTTTCAAGTATCCCCTCCTGCCCCCATCCCTCTCACAGTCACTCCCTCTATCTCTCTTCCACTCCCTCACTATCTCACTCCTCTATCTCTCTCCCTCTACCTCTCCATATCTCTCAAGTATCTCCCTCCCACCACCTCTCCCTCTCTCTCTCATGCCCTCTATCTCTCTCCCAATATCTCTCCCTCTCTCTCTCTCTCAAGTCTCTCCCTCCCACCCACTCTCCCTCCCTCTTTGTCTCTCAAGTCTCTCCCTTCTACCCCCTCTCCCTTTGTGGGGTATCTCTTGTCTCTCTCCCTCCTCCATCTATCTCTCTCCCACATCCTCTCTCTCTCTCTCTCCTCTCTCCTATCTCTCTCCTCTCTCTCCCTCACACCACCTCCCACTCTCTTTCTCTCCCTCTCTCTCAAGTATCTCCCCCCACCCCTTCTATCTCTCTATCTCTCTCACTCCCTCCATCTCTCTTCAATCCCTCTATATTGAGTACTCCCTCTCTCCTAAGTACTCCCTCTCCCTCCCACCCCATCTCCATCTCTCAAGTCTCTCTCTCTCTCAAGTATCTTCATCCTACACCGTCTCCCCTCCTACCCCCTCTCCCTCTCATAGTCACTCCCTCTATCTCTCTTCCACTCCCTCACTATCTCACTCCCTTTATATCTCTCCCTCTACCTGTCCATCTCTCTCAAGTATCTCCCTCCCACCACCTCTCCCTCTCTCTCTCATGTCCTCTCTCTCATGCCCTCTATCTCTCTCCCACTCTCTATCCCTCTCCCTCTCTCTCAAGTATCTCCCTCCCACCTCTCCTCCTCTCTCTCCAAGTCTCTCCCTTCTGCCCTCCCTATGTCAGCTCTCTCTTTGTCTCTCTAACTCACTCCCTCTATCTATCTCCCTCTCTCTTAGGTATGTCCCTCCCACCCCCTCCCACTCTCTCTCTCTCCCTCTCTCTCAGGTATCTCCCCCCACTCCCTCTCTCTCTCTCTATCTCTCTCATTCCCTCCATCTCTCTCCAATCCCTCTATCCCGAGTACTCCCTTCCACCACCTCTCCATCTCTCAAGTCCCTCTCTCTCACTCCTTGTATCTCTCCCATCCCTCTATCCCCCACTCCCTCCCTCTCCTACTCTCTTAGGTCTCTCCTTCCCACCCCCTCTCTCCCATCCACTCTCCCTCTCCCTATCTCTTAGGTTTATCCCTCCTACCCCCTCTCCCTCCCCCTATCTCTCTCATGTTTCTCCCTCCTACCCTCTCTCTCCCACTCCCTCTCTCTCTCTCCCACTGTGTCTCTCTACCTCTCTCTCAGGTATCTCCCTCCCTCTCTCTCTCTCAAGTATCACCATCCTACCCCCTCTCCCTCTCTCTCTTTGTCAAGTCTCCCCCTCCTACCCCCTCTATCTCTCTTCCACTCCCTCCCTCTCTCACTCCCTCTATCTCTCTCCCTCTCCCTCTCCCTCTCTCTCTCAATTATGTCCCTCCCACAACCTCTCCCTCTCTCTCTCTCAAGTAGAGGGTTTAGGGTTTAGGGATTAAGGGTTAAGGGTAGAGGGTTTAGGGTTTATAGATTATGATTTAAGGTTTAAGGGTAGAGGTTTTAAGGGTTTAGGGTTTAACCTGGTTAAGGGTAGAGGGTTGATTGTTTAGTTTCTAAGGGTTGAGGGTTGAGGGTAGAGGGTTTAGGTTTTATAGATTAATGGTTAAGGTTAGAGGGTTTAGGGTTTAGGGATTATGATTTATGGTTTAAGGGTAGATGGTGTAGGGTTGAGAGAGAGAGGAGGGTGTTGAGGGTAGAGGGTAGAGAGTTAAGGGTATAGGGGTTTAGGGATTAGGGTTTAAGGGTTGAGGGATTAAGAGCGTATAGGGGTTGAGGGGTTAGGGTTTAAGGGTAGAGGGTAGAGGGGTTGATGGATAGAGGTATAGGGGTTGAGGGATTAGGGTTTAAGGGTTGAGTGTTGAGGTTTGAGGGATTAAGAAGTTATAGGGGTTGAGGGATTAGGGTTTAAGGGTTGAGGGTTGAGGGTTGAGGGATTAAGAGGGTGTAGGGGTTGTGGGATTAGGGTTTAAGGGTTGAGGATTGAGGGTTGAGGTATTAAGAGGGTTAAGGGGTTAAGGGATTAGGTTTAAGGGTTGAGGGTTGAGGGTTGAGGGTTAAGGACTTAAGAGGGTATAGGGGTTGAGGGATTAAGAGGGTATAGGGTTTGAGGGATTAGGGTTTAAGGGTTGAGGGTTAAGGTTTGAGGGTTGAGGAATTAAGAGGGTATAAGGGTTTAAGGGTAGAGGGTTGAGGGTAGAGGGATTAAGAGGGTAGAGGGTTTAGGGTTTAGGGATTAAGGGTTAAGGGTAGAGGGTTTAGGGTTTAGGGATTATGATTTATGATTTAAGGGTAGATGGTGTAGGGTTGAGAGAGAGGGGGGGTTGAGGGTTAAGGGTTTAGGGGTTTAGGGTTTAAGGGTTTAAGGGTTAATGGTATATGGTTTATGGTTTAAGGGTCCCACACCCTCTCTTAGGTCTTACCCCCCACCATAACTGAATAAATCTCTCCCTCTCAAGTCTCTCTCTCTCTCTCTCTCAGGTCTCAATCCCTCCCATCCTACCTGTTGATGATGTTTTCTGCATAGCAACAATTTAGATAGAAAATGATATCCTATCTCTCTTGAAAGGTAAATCTCTATGGGAAAAGAGATAACCCCAAGGTCTCTAATGCTAGGTCTTGACAATGCAGCAAAACAACTCAGTGATAAATTTGAAAATGTTGGTAATCACAATGGGACCTTACTACGCGCAAAACTGGATTTCAAATCTTATCAGACATAAACGATAAATTGATACTTTGAAACTGGATTGGAACCTTGATAATAAATAAACAACAAAAGATAAAGGTTTCAGAGATAATCTTAAAACTACTTCTAACCCTAAGATTGAAAATGCCAAAGGATAAAATGCTTAAAATGGACCGATCTCTCATAAACTATTTTCTGCTTGACCCAGATGAATCTATAATTCCATAGAAATAGTGCAATCTTCTAAGGTATTTAGATATTTTCAAATCATAAACATTCATTCAGTCAATCCTATTACAATTGACGTGAATAAACCTTTACAATTGAACTAAGCACAAATATAATCCTAGGCTAACTTTGCAAAGTAGCTAACAATCAGCTAACTGTAAAAAGTATGGGCTAGAGATCGTTGCAAACATTCCGAACATGAAACCCTAAGCATTACCAAATCATTTAACCATAAACTACTAAGAAATTTGAAAGATAGAATAACAAGAACCATCCCAGATGAAATTCTAGAAGATAGATACCAAACATAATATCCCTCATATATTAAATCATCCAAAATAGCAACAACTCCAGTTTTCTGTTACAACACTTGCTTGAGAATAAACCCTAAATTTCTCTAGTATCACTTAACTATTTATCTTTTGATCTACCTATCCTTCTATCTCTATTTTCTAATCTCCATCCCCATCAAAATGAGGCAACATGCCTATTTTATAGAGAATCCATAAGATACGTCGACCCAAATTATAATTTTACAATAAAAACATGACCTACAAGAGGTCAGCTTAAAAAATATTCGAACATATGAAATGTGCCATTGGGACCAATTTCATCCAAAACCGCCAAGATATCAAAAGGTCGGCCCAATACATGTGAATTAATGGGAAGCACAAATATCAATGTAACCCTATATAGTTACTCCCCATCCTTGTCCTTAGCTTTATCTTCTTCACCATGGACGGCCAACAAGACCCTATCTAGCTCAGCAATAAGTGGCACATGCAAAACCCTAATCTTTCTCTCAAGAGACTTGATATCTTCTCTTGCTTGCCTAACTGTACCATCCCAATCGGCTTTGTTGGTCAAATACCTGTCGATGACTGCAATATAAGTTGCAACATCATCCAACTGATGTTCAATAACTGGCCCTTCACTGACTGGAGAATAAACATCCCTCCACCACTCTTTAAGCTGCTCCAAACTGAGATGTTTTGGAGCAAACTTCTTCCTTCCAGTCATGACCTCAAAAAATGAATTGCACTTATCATGGATACTAGTCAAGGTATCCTCAATCTGCCTTGCCTACTTATGGATCTTTTTCAGGGCCCTCTGCCTCATTTGAGAGACTTCAAACCACTCCCAAGGTTCAAAAACCCTTGGAAAAGGAAGAATCCTACATTGTACCAATTTGTCCTCAGTAAACCCCATGATTGTTGTAGTCTTTTGCAGCAGGAGGTTAGTATCCACATTATCTTGTGCCAATTCAACCTTTAACCAATCTATTGATCTCAGTGCATCCCCTCCAGTTGACAATATGCCCTTAATGGCATCAGGGATAACTTTAAGAAATCCCCCCGTCAGCAAAGGTGTAAAATCCTGGCGAATCTTTCCTTTTATTTGAAAAATATATTAATTTTCCTTGGCGAATCTTATGCACATTATTCAAAAATTTGTAAAATCTTGGTGAATCTTAATGGATAATTGGTAAAAAAAAATAATCACATTAGCGAATCCTAGTGAATAATCACTAAAACGGTTCATTAAAATGGCAAATCTCTCCTTTAAAAATTTGCATACTTGGTCAGCGTAGTTCCCCCATATTTTTTTTATTTTTTTTAATATTGAAGTAGGGGTTCGGGGGTGATAGCCACCGGCAGGGTCAAAGGGCAATGCCCCTTGCAGGGGTCATGCCCCCTCGAGGGGTCTGGGGACAAAATTGGAGCACACACGGATCAATTGTTTTAAAAAAATCTCACTTGAAAATCAGATGACTGCAAGTTCATTCCATGAGCGAATATCGGCATGAGTGAACATCATCAGTGGGACACTTAGGGATGTCCTGTTGATACAATGATACAGAGCTTTGATCGGATGTCTTTTTGGGAGCTTCACATGAATATTGTAGATTCCCTTCATGATTCTCTGAAATTACACAAGTGGTGTACCTGTGCCTTGGTGGACCCCAGGTGGAGTATGAAAGCCTTATCGATGTGAGTTAACATCATCAGTGGGATAGTTAGGGATGTCTCGCCGATACAACAATTTAATATACACTTAGTGAATTTCATGACTTAGTGAATTCCGTGACTTTATATGCACGTGCCTTTTAAAAAGGTTGTTGAGTCCCGAAATTTGTTTTGGGCCACACAATCAAATCTAATCGTGTGGCCTAAAACAAATTTCGGGCCTCAACAACCTTTTTAAAAGGAACGTGCAAATAAATTTATGAAATTCAGTTGCATCCATTCGATTAAAAAGCTAATCGATGACAATAAATAATAAAACTATTAAAGGCTAAAATATCCCTAAAATGAAATGGTAAATTATTATTAGTGGCGAATATACCATAAAAATTCATTGTAAGAATATAAAATTACTGGCGAATATAAGTAATATTTGTAATTATAGTATAAACTACTGGCGAATCAGATCTGACAATGTGTCGTTTAAAAAATAATACATTGGTGAATTAATTGAGAGAATTTATTTTTTTTGTAAAAACCTGGCGATTTGGCATCCTTTCTAGCCTCTATTATTCACCATTTTTGGAGATCCCGATTTCAAATATTCGCCAATTGGCGAAGATTCGCCACTAAAGTTATCCCTGAATGGCATCATCTCCTTTAGTTTGGACACCCTTCAACCAGGTAACTGCAGCATGTGAGGTACCCTTCATCTTTTCTAGCTCAGAGATCATTTCTTGGGGTAAGAATCCTGCAACAGAAGAGGAGGAGCCAATAGCTTCCAAAGGTTTCATCAACTCTTGCAAGTATTTCCTTAGTTTTTCATTCTCCTTTTCTAGCTCATGCCTAGTTTGCATTGCCTTCTTCAATCTCCCCACAATCACTGCACTAGAGCCCTCATATTCTTCAATATCTTACTCCACGGTAGCATGCCCCAAGTCAATAGTCTGCACATTATAGTCCTGGGCAGTCACATTGTCCCTCTTTTTGTTTGGAGCAGGGGTACCAATATGGGCTACCCTGTTACCTGACCCATCTCTTTCAATTCAAGATACAACCCTTGCTTTCATTTTGGTCTTTTCCCTCTCTACATTAGCCATGAGGGCATCCCAATTAGGAGCATCCTCCATTATTGCCATTTTGTTCTTCAATTCCCTCTCAAGCCAATCTGGAATAGTGGACCCAGTAGGTATTGTGTCTTGCTTATCTTGTTCCTTCTCCTGCTGATCAGTAGTTGCATCTTTTTCAACACTTGGACTTTTAGGAACATCCACAGTTGGGTTCTCTTCTTCTTGTACCTGCTCCTCCACAACCACATGCACTGGTGAAGGGGCCCTATCTGGTATTTCCTCCTTTTGAAGAGACTTGTCTACTTGTTCCTTTATAGGTGAGTTTGCATATGTCACCAAGGGAGATCAAACCACCCTATCAATTTTTGCCTCTACAATAAAGAGGTCTCCCTCTTGGAACTCTTCCTCGCCCAAATCCTTAGGAATTTCATCCTTCTTTGGTTCTCCCTATATGCTACTAGCATCTTGAGGAATGGAGGGATTTACTTGCTCAACAATAGGGATACTCACTGAAACATTGTCCTTTGCTACAGTATCCCTTGGGGAAGGAGTCCTTGACCTCCTCATATAAACCTGTGTCTTCTCCCCTTAACTTTCCACCTCTACCACTGGTGGCTCAATTTCCTTGTCAATCCTAGGGGCTTCCTCCACCTTCTGTGATGGCCTTGTAACTCTTCCCCTTTTCATCAATGCATGAGCACTTTCAACCTCCTCCTCCTCTTCCTGGTTTTTCTCAACTTCTTTCTTAGAGGCATGCTTCCTCTTCTTGGCAACATGCCTCCTCTGTTTTCCCATCTCTGCAGCATTCTCAGCTTGAACCTCTCTTACCTGGATTCTAAAAGGAGAATCCACTTTATCTTTGTCCTTTGGATTTGGCTCAAGTGAAGCCTTAGAAGTAGAATGAGACTCTAAGTCTCCCATCAGGTCATAGGTGCATGGAACACCCTCGCTCTCCAGCTCTAGCATTTTTTGCTTCAACCACATCTTGGTAGATTTAATCACTAGGGCCATAACCTGATCTAAATCAATATTTTATTCCTCTAACCAGTCAAATTCTCCCACTGGTTCATCCTTTACTACTTCATAAATATGACCCTGGATCACATTTCCATCCTCCTCTACCTGATCAGGGATAGCCTTTACATTGTACAACCTCACCAAATCCACTGGCAACCTGGAAAATCTCTTCTTTCTCACCTTGAACTCATTAGCAAGGTTAATCCAGTAGTCTTCAACATGAGCCTTATGGCTATAATCCCTATTGGCCTTCTTCTAGGCTTCACCAATAATATCAAACCTTGCCCTCTTGGAATGGAAAGAGAGCCCAAAAGTGTTCATATCCTCCTCTGAAGCATGAGTAGATTGAATGGAAGCACAAACCTCACCCATTCCTATCTTCAAAGGGAAATCATTCCCAAAACCTATCTTATGCATCTCTCCCTTCACAACATTGTGAAAGTCACAGATTTGTCTAGTAACTTCCAACAATACAATATGATTAGTGGGATATCTAGGGAGTCTGTAGGGAGCCCTCTGAAAACCATCAATTCTGATATATGAGAAGGTTGGGAACTGAATAAACCAAGCTCCATATCTCCCTATCAACTCTTTTGCTATTTGAGATTCTCATATGCTCTGCATCTTGGAGAAATCTGGTAATGTACATTATAAAGGCATCATTTGACCTCCTGTAGCTTCCACCAGTCAATTGCAACTGTGGATACACTTCATAAATACCATCCTACCCAAAAATACCCCTAGTGCTCAACCCCTTGTATGGATGAAGTTTGGCCAATGAATACACTAGGTTAGAGGTCATAGTGAAAGTCTTGGTCTGCAAGACATTACACAATTGATGATGGATCACAACACTGATAACACCTGCCCAATGATAGTCAATTCCTTGCTCCATTTTGGCAATCACATTAAACATCCAAGTCTCAAAAACACATGCACTCTTCAATCCTACCAACCTGCTGAGAAGAGTGATGGCATTGTAGTACTCTCTCTTGAACTTAAGCCTAAATAGTTGCTTAGGCAACTTAGAGAAAGATTCTCTAGCCAAGCGTTGATCACCTGCTAAGATTTGACTATGTTCTCTTCATAATACTTTTTAGCAACCTCTATGTCGAAGCACACCACATGGGACCTATCGGGCATGTGAAAGGTTGCAGCAATGGCCACAGGACAAAAACTTGCAAGAATCCTTCCTTGGGGACAAATTACTCTCTGTGTCCCTCTATCATAGTTTCTGGAACACTCAAGCACCAGCTCGTAGCACTGCACTATAGAAGGAAAACCTGCAACATGAGCTAGCCCGGAGTCCACCATTCTCTTTGCCAACAGAGGAGGGCTCAGTGCTGACATCTCAACCTTGAATTCCTCATAGTCCCACATGCCTACATTTGTATCAGTGATCCTTGACCAAGTTGAGGTCAACTTGCTCTCAGGAATTCTGCTCTTTATGTCTAACTTAACCTTTTCTGCATCTGAGATGGCAGAAGTCTCTACACCTAGATCGGTCGCCTTCCCCTTGCCTCGACGAACAACTTTATGTCCTGATCCTGCATGCAAACACATGAAGATGACCACCATTAGATCCACAAGAAATAATAAGTGTAGAAGATCATTACCTCAAAGTTTGGGATTTAGCCCCCCTCGTGGATTCTTCACTGGAAAGGATTTTCAGGAAAATCCGGACTAGGTGGATTCCAGTGAACCAAACATACAAAATCCCATAATATCACCTAAACTCATTAATTAACAAAGAAAAAACCACTAAAAATACTTAGCATCAGCCCCTTAAATAAATCAAATAGTTTACCAATAAACCCATCATTTATAACCATCAAATTCAACATTTCCTAGAAAAACCCAGAAGAATCCACCAGAGACGGATTTTGGCAAAAACAACAAGAGTTACAACTAACCCAGGAGAAATGAAGAGACACGGACAATTCAGGAAAATCCGGATGGAATGGAGTTTGGTGAACTCTAACTATAACAGTATTAAAGCTTGAAATCGGTAAAATGACTCGATCGCGGACCTCGGGAAAATCCGGATGGAATGGATTTTGGCGAAAACAAATGAAATCCGGTAAAAAGTGACAAAAGAGGAAGAGATAGAGAAATCGGGGAAATCCGATTGAAGCAAAATTTTGCGAGGACCTCAAAAACCCGAACCTATCTACATCTTCACCACTTACCCCGAATTGATTCAAATCACTCCAGACCTAAGACAGAACTCCGAAACCAACCTAGCCTGGGACTCAAATGACTGAAACATGAACTAAGGACACTCTTCACAACAATTTGAAGAGGATTAGCCCTACCCTAGTTCAAGAACCCTAAACATCCTCCATTAAAGGCATAGGGGTGAAGCATGACTCGCTCACACACCAAAATGGAGAGTTAAAAAAAACTAAAGCAAGCAAGTGCTCAAAATAAGAAGCAACTTCAGACCAAGCATAAACGTTGAATCAACAAACAGACTGGTATACCAATGGAAAACCCTAAAATACTCAATGATGACACACACCCAAAAGAACCAGGAAACCAAGAAGGATCCCCAAGCAAATGAAGAAAAACAATTGAAATCAACAGAGAAAAGGACACATCTACATACCATGGAAGCGCAAAAGTCGAAACTAGTGAAGCCAACAAATAACCATTCAATGCAAACCGGATACAATCCACGTACTGGAAATGCAAACACACAGTCCAAATGGCTTTGAAAATCTAGATATCCAACAAAAAACCAAGAACCTCAAGACACAAGCCCAAATATTAGCAAATGCACAAACTCAAATGATCAATTACTTCTCAAAGAATCAATATATCAAAGCTTTGAACATCTGCACAAACTCCATTAATGCATTCGACAAGACAACCATGACCTTAGAAATATCGGGGATTCGATGGGGCGACGGACTTCGGGGAAATCCAAACCATACGGATTTTTCCAAAAGTAGGGAAAAAGGTAGCAATTTCAAAGACTGGGAGGAAACTAGGAGAATCTGGTCCAGGCAGATTTTCCCGAAAACAGTGAAAAATCTGAGATAATCTCAGAACTTCACATTTTCAATAGATTTCATAAGTGTGCCACCTCAATTGGAAAAATGGACATCAAAGCACAAGCCCAAGAAAGTAAAAACCCTAGAACAGAAGGGCTAAAACACCAAAAAGCGAAAAAGAGAGGGTCCCCACTTTCAGTGGGGCATGTGTGCGAAAACTGCACAACAAATGGCGGCTCCGCTGGGGAAATGCTCCAGAGCATTTCAAGGATAAACTAGAATCATGAACCCATAATCTATGGTTTCAATCCTCTCATCAAGATTCTTAAGAAAAAAGTTTCAGAAACCATAGGCAAGAAGACCTTTTCCTATACTAGGGTCCAAGTGTGTGTATTGTGCATTGATTCCTAATGTGTAAGTGCAAGAAGAACCAAAGCAAATTTGACCAGGTTACATAAAATTCAAACTTCAAAAGCAACCTGGATAGAGCCTCACTGCCAGTCAAGCATCCATAGCCCTGGTGAGGTTATCGTTGTGACCCTCCCAAGCATAGTTCTACTACCAGTTAGGCATCTATAGCCCCAATAGAGATACTAGGATACTCCTGATAAGGTGAAGCCCATTCAATTTTTCAAAAATTTCCGCTTTCTCTTTTCTATTGTATAGAACTTTCTTGGTCACCTTTTCTAAGTAATGAAACTCACGCTCAGGGATGAGGAACACAGTGGCACTAAAGCAACATCTAAGATTTTTCACTAGGCCAAACTACTCAAGAACCCTATGCAAGTCCAAAAGTTTCTTTATTATAATATGAAATGTGAGACCCAAATATATTCCAAAGTGTATCCAAAACAAGTGATTCTAATTCCAAGTACAAAGAAGATCAGATAAAAGAAATCCACCACCTGATTCTGAAAAATTGATTAGAGTTTATAAAAGAAATTTTTAGAACAATCCCAAACAAAATAGCCCTAGTAGACAGGTGCAACAGCCCAAAGAAATTAGGAACCCAAAAGAAAAACAAACGAAACGAAAAAAAACCAAAGCAAACCTAACTACAAAAGCAAAGCATAAAGCAAACTACTCTAGCTATGTACAGGATGAACTGCAAGTAGTTCAAGGTTGAAAATAATGCTTCAGATACTACCCATTAATAGGCAGTGGGATATCCTCACCATTGAGGGTTTTCAAGCGAGAAGCATTATCTCCCAAATTTTTTGAAATCTGGTAAGGACCAAGCCAAAGTTTATCAAATTTATTGTGCTCTCCCTTACGATCATGGGCTTTATCCCATTAAAGAAGTAAGTCAGAAATTCTAAAGGCCTTCACCTTAGCTCTCTTATCAAACCATCTTTTTACTACACCCCGATGTTTAGCAAAGTTCTCTAGGGCTTCATCTCTTTTCTCTTCTAAATGCAATAGTTCAGCCAAACGGGCCTCATGTTTATCTTCTTCATTATAGTACTCATTAATGAACTACAAGGTAGAGATTTTCAACTGGATAGGAAACATGAGTTCCAACCATACACCAAGTGATAAGGAGAGGTTCTTATGGATGCCTTATGTCTAATACGGTCAGCCCAAAGAGCAAATCGGAGTTGGGTGTGCCAATCCTTAGGATTTTGTTCTAAAAACTTACGGATAACTGTCAGTAAATTCTTATTAGAAGACTCAGCTAGACCATTACCCTGAGGGAAATAATTGGATGAAAACTTAATAACAATCCCATGATCATATTCCCAATTAGAAAAATTCAGTGATGCAAATGCAGGACCATTATTAGAAACCAAAGACAGTGGACAACCAAAACGATTAATAATTCCTGATTCAAGAAAATTGATTACCACATCTGAAGTACACTGTTTGGAAGCAAGAGCCTCCATCCACCTAGTAAAATAATCAGTTATGGTAAGAATATACTTGTGGCCCATAGAAGATGAAGGATTAATTGGACCTATGAAGTCCATACCCCACTAAGCAAATGGTTTTACCTCTATGACTGGTTGAAGTGGAAGAGCTGCATGTTTTTCCTTACTTGCTGTAGTTTGACATATGTGACAAGTTCTCACATGTTGGTGTGCATCTTTGAACAAAGTAGGCCAGTAATAGCCTGCCTCAAGATTTGATGTGCAGTGGATGATGTAGAACCATGACCTGTGCCATAATTCTCATGAAATTCAATCATCACTCTAGCAGCTTCCTCCTTCCCCAAACATCTTAAGTAAACACCCTCATGATTTATTTTATATAGTATAGATCCTTTTATCATAAAAATTCCACTTTTCAAGTGCAAGGCTCACCTCTGAACCATGTTAAGGTGATAAAGACACTACTAATTCAATAGATAGAAAATAATTTCATCATACCATTCTCCTGGAGATACCTCTTGAAGGTAATAATGTTGAGTTGTGAGATTAGGACTTGTCTCAACCATTGTCTTTGTAAGCCCTTATCCTCTTACCAATTTCATGGGCTGGATTTCCATATCATATTCCTGCAACATGGTTACCCATTTGGCCCTTCGTTCACCTAACTCATTCTACATCAATAACAACTTTACTGTAGGATCAAACACTATGGCAAAAACTTTATTCCTCAAGATATAATGCCTGAACTTCTTCACTGCTCAAACCAAAGCATCGGCCTACTTTTCCACATTGTGAAACTTCAATTCTGCGTCTTTTAAGGGAGCACTCATGAAGGCTATAGGGTTTTCATCCCCTTGATCAGACTTTTGAGTTAACATTGTGACACAAGAGTGACCAGAAGGGAACAAATATATATAGAAAGGCTTAGTGTAATCCAGGCTCACCAATACAGGAGCTTCAACAACAGCCTTCTTGATTTTTGCAAATGCCTCTTTGGCTTCCATACTCCATTCTATCTTTGCTTTGTGTTTCAACATAGCATTCAATGGCTTGACTATCTCTGCAAATCCTATGATAAATTTTCTAACAAAGTTAATCTTACCAAAGAATGACTTCATCTCTTTCTTACTTGCAAGAGACTGAATCTTTAAGATAGCCTGAATTCTTTCAAGATCAATAGCAATACCCTATTTTGAGATAATGTGTCCTAATAACTTTCCTTCAGTGACCCCAAAAATGCATTTTCTTGGATTAAGTGAAATACCAACTCTCTACATCTTTGAAATACCTTGCATAAGTCCATTATATGATCACTTCGTTTCTTAGAAAAAATAGTCAAATCATCCATATAAATGATGATGCACTTACCAATTATATCCTTAAAAGCAATGTCCATAGCCCTCTAGAATGTAGCTCCAACATTGATCAATCCAAATGGCATCCTTCTATAAGCAAAAGTTCCTCATTTGCTAGTAAAGGCAATCTTGTGCCTATCCTCATATTGCACCATGACTTGGTTGTATCCAGAATACCTGTACAAAAGGACATCATTTGCGATCCATTAACAATCTGAAGCACTTCATCCAATGAAGGAACTGGATAATTATCCTTTTCTGATGCTCTATTCAAATTCTTAAAATCCACACATAGTCTGATTTCTCCATTTGTTTTCCTTACTGGAACCAAATTTTCCACCCAAGTAGAGTGTCTTACTAGAAATATAATGCATGCTGAAAGCAATTTCTACACCTCCTTCTGAATAATGGGCTCTAATAGAGCATTAATTGGCCTATGTCTCTGTCAGAAAGGTTTAACATCTAATCTTAGAGGGATGGTGTGTGTGATGATTGAAGTATCATATATTTTCAAATCTTCATAACTCCAAGCTATTACATCATGGTATGTATGCAAGGTGTCAATAATCCCCTTTCTTTCCTCTAGAGTACATACCTTGCCAATAAGAACATTCTTCAAGTCATCCGGTGTCCCCATATTATACGTTTCACACTGGTTGCTAATAGACTCTCTTTTAATCTATTCTTGATCTCTTATCTTATCTAAGTCAAAAATATGTTCAAGCTGCACCATACCCCTTGAGATGGTATTAGTCTTTATATTGATGATTCCTCCAAAGTTGATTTATGCTTCTTGAGGCTCTATCTCATCAATAACTTGGGAGGAAAACACATCACAGCTTGTAATAAAGTCTAGAATGTGCTTATCATCTTCAAATACCTGAAAGTTGGTAACGTTGTCAGGCACTGAAGGGACTGGAGTGAGTTCAACTGTAAATTTCTTCAATCCTAAAAGTGACAAAGGTTGCAAGGTACTGGCAGCTTGAGCTAAGGAATCAACAACCTGATTTTTGTTTCGAGGGATCAATTGGATATTAAAGGCATCAAACCCCTCAATGAGATCCCACACTCTATGTCTATAGTTAGTCATTCTTCTGTCACGGCATGAATATTGTTTTCTTACTTGTTTGATCACTAATTCTGAATCTCTGAATACTTGTAATATCTTAACTTTATTTCTCGATGCCATTAGTAAGCCATGGATCAAAGCCTCATATTCAACAACATTATTAGTGGATTGGAACTAGAGTCGGTGAGCAGCAAACTAATTCTTACCTTTGGGACTAATTAATTCAAATCCTTCTCCAACACCCTGCTTGGATTTAGATCCATCAAACTTTAGTGTCCAACAGCCATCAGGTTCTTTCGGCTTCAATTTACCTTGTTCTTTGCTAGGAATAGGGAGTTCTTCAGGAAGCATCGGGCTCTTACCTTTCTCACTGTTTGATTCTTCCTGTACCTTAAGTCTAGCAGGTGGAACTAGATTAATGCATTTCTGTATCTATTTGATAGTAGTTTGACACAAGTCACATTCGAGCTTAGAATGAGAGGCATCATGGGCTCTACACCAACTTGGAAGCAATAATTCCTCAAATGTCATGCTTCCTTTCAATTGCACTTGGTCTTCCATACACCTCTGGATGAACTCCTGAAAGTTATTCAACAAACCAAACTTCTTGTCTTCTTCATCACTTATTTCATCCTCTTGTTTAATCAAAGTCTCAGGACCACTGCTCTCTGAAATGTGTTCATTTGAAGAACCCTGTAGCATAAAACCTTCTTCATCCTCTGTAACTATTGCAGCCAACACATAGTTCCCCATGCTAACCCCAAACACCAACACCTCATTTGAGATATTTTGGTATTCTGTGATCACATATTTCATTCTAGGTTCTCTTTCAATTCTGATATGATTGGGACTCCCTTCCATGGTAACCACGTGGGAATGATCTATGGATGTGTATCCATTTAAAGCTTTAGTGAAATCTCTACCCAATATCAAACCATAAGTATTAGGAATGTCAGCCACTTGGATATTGATCACTTGCTGCACCCTAGGATCTGATGCAAGCTGTGTAGGGATCATGTTCAATTCTCCAACTACACTTACCTCTGTTTTATCCAACTGAGTAACCTTCTTTTGAGAAGCTATAGGAGTAATACCCAATGCTTTGCAAACAGAAAAAGGCATAACATTTGTAGAGGCTCCTGAATCTAGAAGATAATTATGCAAATTCTTTCTGAAGATACAAACATAAATTAGGAAGGGAGGAGTTTCCATCTTACCTTGAAATAGATTCAAATGAGTATCAGCTTGTGCCGCCTGACCTTTGTCCTTATCTCCTCTCTTGTCTATAGGTGGGACCTAGCTTCTGGGTGCTTGAGAATTAGAAGACTTGGTAGCAGCCTCATTGGTGGCTACTCCTTGTGATGTTATATTTGAACTAAATGATCCCAGAACTGCATTCCTAATAGCAGGAACTCTTAACAACTCAAAAGCAGAAAGACTTACCTTTACTTTCTTGAATTCCTCAATCATATATTCACCCAATTGCTCCACATTCAGGTCAGCCTTAGATTCTTTGTAGCCATTGACCTGCTTGTCCTTGGATATTTTGGCATTGTTCCCCTTTGACAGGTACTGCGTTGGCACCTGAGGATAATATGGATTGTTATTAGCTTGTGGATCTGGTGGAGTATTGAAATTGTTAGGGGGAATGGAAGTAGTGAAAGGACCTCCAGCCTGTGGACCCCTGTTAGTTCTATTTCTTAAATCATACTTCTTCACCGGTTGTTAAAACATCTGAACTTCTTCAACACCAACTTCCTCCTCATCAAAAGGGCCATTATCATTCTCATTTTCTTCGTTAAATAATCGGGAAATCTCTTCTTCATTCAACACCTGTTATGCCTCATCCTCTATAATAGACACTTCTTCTAGTTCATTTTCCTCACCCTTTGGAAATGGGGCATGATTAAGTACTAATAATGGAGAATCATAAGGATTTGAACGTACAATTTCCTCTCCAGTGGAATTATTCTCCACTTCATACTGAAAGATAGAATTTGCAGTTTGAAATTTAGCATAGTCTAACTCAGAGTGTTGACTTGTTTTATGGAGTCTGCACCACCCGGATAAAGCTTCCTCTACTAGGTATACACCATTCAGAGGTTTCTCTTGAGTAGCAGGTTGATCCAAGGGGGTAGGAATCCCTCCATTGTTAGGCCCAATATTCCATGATTTTTTTTGCCTAGGTTGTTGCCCTTTGTCAAATCCTTGTCCACCTTGTTGGTTTCTATCAAAATTCTGACCAAAATCCTATCCTCTGTCAAAATTTTGATTCCTATCAAAGTATTGACCTCTTTCGAAATTCATATTTTCCCTGCCATAGCTGGATTGTATATTCTTCTGAGCAGCTTGGAGCTGACTATTCTGATTTCTCAAATAAGTTACCTCTGTATTCAATCTCTTCACTTGTTCAGACAATTCATCCAACCTTTCCTTATCTAGGTTTTTAGGTGGTGTTGGATTACCTCTAGAAGGATGTCCAGGTATATTCCCAGAACCAACAGCCTGATTCAAAACCTCTGAATTCTGCAAATATGTAGGGAAACCAACTTGTTGTTGTTGTAAGGGTTGATTAGCTCTCTACTGAGGATAAGAAGTCATAGGTTGAACTTGATTCATTGGTGGACCTGGATGAGGAACCAAAGGTAGTGACGGTACAAGATTCATTATTGGAGCATGATTAGTCAAAGCTTGATTAAGGGCTTGAATTTGTCCAGGGTGAGCAATAGGTCCCAAGGATGGCAAAGGTCTTGATAAATGTTGTCTCAAGTCCATACTGACCTTTACTGCTTCTGCATATGCAGTGAGCAAAGTATTTGGGGGATTGGTCCTTTGTTTCAGGAAGGTGGTTGTAAGGCTATCCAAGGCTTCAAGGTATATCTCCAAAGCAATATTTTTATTTCTAGCATAAGGTGCCTAGAGTCTAGTATATGCTCGATGGAACCTATCTTTGAATGATCCTATGGGCTCATTAACCTCTCTTTTTACCCCAGTAAAATACAAGTATAGCTCATTAGCACTAATGGGAATCTTGAACTTTTACAGGATGCAACTTCCAACTCTGTCCAATTATGGATGGAAGCAGCAGGTAAGTGATTATACCAATAAAAGGCTTCTTCTCCTAGGGAATAAGGGAACAACCTACATGCAACATCTTCATGGTTAATCCCTCTATCTCTTAGGAAAGTTTGGAAAATCCTAATATTCTCTTTTGCCGTTCTGTTGGAGTCATGGGTATGAAACTTAGAGCAAAAGTGCTCAAGATTCTTGGGCATAAAATTGTAATTATTGAAGATCAATGGGGACGGATTAGTAGCAAGAAAAGCCATTGGTGGGGGTGGGGGTGGTAATGGCTGATTTATGACTAGTTGTGGTTGTGGAATGGGAATCCCCTCAGAGTCATATGAAGATGAGGATGATGGAGATAATGGAAGTGGATGAGCTGATGACGATTCTTCCCCTCCTCTGGTCCTTCTTGACCTAGTAGGGGCTTAAAACTCTTGAAATTATTCATCTCCTGGAGTAGATCTAGTTCTTCTTCTAAGTCTCTCAGGAGAGATGGTGTTTAAGAAACGCTCCAGCTTGTTTGTTCAAAGGCCCTCCTTCTAGCGCCAATCTGCTAATGATGTTTTCTGCATAACAACAACTTAGACATAATATGATATCCTATCTCTCTTGACAGGTAAATCTCTATGGGAAAAAAGATAACCCCAAGGTCTCTAATGTCAGGTCTTGACAATGTAGCAAACCAACTCAGGGATAAATGTGAAAATGCTGGTAATCACAATGGGACCTTACTATGAGCAACACTAGATTTCAAATCTTATCAGACATAAACAATAAAATGATACTTTGAAATTGGATTGAAACCTTAATAATAAAGAAACAACAAAAGATAAAGGTTTCAGAGATAATCTTAAAACTACTTCTAACCCTAAGATTGAAAATGTCAAAGGATAAAATGCTTAAAATGGACCGATCTCTCATAAACTATTTTTTGCTTGACCCAGATGAATCTGCAATTCCATAGAAATAGTGCAATATTCTAAGGTATTTAGAGATTTTCAAATCATAAACATTCATTTAGTCAATCCTATTGCAATTGAGGTGAATAAACCTTCACAATTGAACTAAGCACAAATATAAGCCCAGGCTAACTTTGCAAAGTAGCTAACAATCAGCTAATTGCAAAACATATGGACTAGAGATCATTGCGAACATTCCAAACATGAAACCCTAAGCATTACCAAATCATTTAACCATAAAATACTAAGCAATTTGAAAGATAGAATAAAAAGAACCATGCCAGATAAAATTCCAGAAGATAGATACCAAACACAATATCCCTCTTATATTAAATCATCCAAAATAGCAACAACTCTAGTTTTCTATTACAACACTTGCTTGAGAATAAACCCTAACTTGCTCTAGTATCACTTAACTATTTCTCTCCTGATCTACCTATCCTTCTATCTCTATTTTCTAATCTTTATCCCCATCAAAATGAGGCAACATGCCTGTTTTATAGAGAATCCATAAGATAGGTCGGCCCAAATTATAATTTTACAATAAAAACATGACCTACAAGAGGTTGGCTTAAAAGATATTCAAACATATGAAATATGCCATTGGCACCAATTTCATCCCCATCCTTGTCCTTAGCTTTATCTTCTTCACCATGTACGGCCAACAGGACCCTATCTAGCTTAGCAACAGGTGGCACAGGCAAAACCCTAATCTTTCTCTCAAGAGACTTGATATCTTCTCTTGCCTGCTTAGCGGTACCATCCCAATTGGCTTTGTTGGTCAAATACCTGTCGATGATTGCAATATAACTTGTAGCATCATCCTAGTGATGTTTAGTAACTGGCCCTTCGCTGATTGAGAAGAAACATCCCTCCACCGCTCTCTAAGCTGCTCCAAACTGAGATGTTTTGGACCAAACTTCTTCCTTCCAGTCATGACCTCAAAAAATGAAATGCACTTATTATGGATACTGGTCAAGGTATCCTCAATCTACCTTGCCTGATTATGGATCTTTTTCAAGGCCCTCTGCCTCATTTGCAAGACTTCAAACCACTCCCAAGTTTCGAAAACCCTTAGAAAAGGAAGAATCCTGCACTATACCAATTTGTCCTCAGTAAACCCCATGATTGTTGTAGTCTTTTGCAGCAGGAGGTTAGTATCCACATTATCTTGTGCCAATGCAGCCTTTAACCAATCTATTGATCTCAGTGCATCCCCTCCAGTTGGCAATATGCCCTTAATGGCATCATCTCATTTAGTTTGGACACCCTGCAACTAGGTAACTATAGCATGTGAGGTACCCTTCATCTTTTCTAGCTCAGAGATCATTTCCTGGGGTAAGAATCCTACAGCAGAATAGGAGGAGCCAATAGCTTGCAAAGGTTTCATCAACTCTTGCAAATATTTCCTTAGTTTTTCTTTCTCCTTTTCTAGCTCATGCCTAGTTTGCATTGCCTTCTTTAATCTCCCCACAATCACTGCACTGGAGCCCTTATATTCTTTAATATCCTACTCCATAGTAGCATGCCCCAAGTCAACAGTCTACACATTATAGTCCTGGGTAGTCACATTGTCCCTCTCTTTGTTTGGAGTAGGGGTATCAATATGGGCTACCTTGTTACCTGACCCATCTCTTTCAATTCGGGATACAACCCTTGCTTTCTTTTTGGTCTTTTCCCTCTATACATTAGCCATGAGGGCATCCCAATTAGGAGGAGCATCCTCCATTATTACCATTTTGTTCTTCAATTCCCTCTCAAGCCAATCTGGAATAGTGGACCCAGCAGGTACTGTGTCTTGCTTATCTTGTTCATTCTCCTACTGATCAGTAGTTGCATCTTTTTCAACACTTGGACTTTTAGGAACATCCATAGTTGGATTCTCTTCTTCTTGTACCTACTCCTCCACAACCACATGCACTGGTGAAGGGGCCCTAGCTGGTATTTCCTCCTTTTGAGGAGACTTGTCTACTTGTTCCTTTACAGGTGAGTCTGCATATGTCACCAAGGGAGATTGAACCACCCTATCAATTTTTGGCTCTGCATTAAAGAGGTCTCCCTCTTGGAAATCTTCCTCACCCAAATCCTTAGGACTTTCATCGTTCTTTGGTTCTCCCCGTATGCTACCAACATCTTGAGGAATGGAGGGATTTACTTGTTCAACAACAAAGATACTCACTGAAACATTTTCCTTTGCTACAGTATCCCTTTGGGAAGGAGTCCTTGACCTCCTCATATAAACCTGTGTCTTCTCCCCTGAGCTTTCCACCTCTACTACTAGTGGCTCAATTTCCCTGTCAATCCTAGGGGCTTCCTCCACCTTATGTGATGGCCTTGTAACTCTTCTCTTTTTCATCAATGCATAAGTACTTTCAAACTCCTCCTCCTCTTCCTCTTTTTTCTCAACTTCTTTCTTAGAGGCATGCTTCCTCTTCTTGGCAACATGCCTCTTCTATTTTCCCATCTCTGCAGCCTTCTTAGCTTGAACCTCTCTTACCTGGATTCTAAAAGGAGAATCCACTTTCTCTTTTCCCTTTGGATCTGGCTCAAGTGAAGACTCGGAAGCAGAATGAGACTCTAAGTCTCCCATCAATTCATAGATGCGTGGAACACCCTCGGTCTCCAGCTCTAGCATTTTTTGCTTCAACCACATCTTGGTATATTTAATCACTGGGGCCATAACCTAATCTAAATCAATATTTTCTTCCTCTAACCAGTCAACTTCTCCCACTGGTTTATCCTTTATACTGCTTCATAAACATGACCCTAGATCACATTTCCATCCTCCTCTACCTAATCATGGATAGCCTTTACATTGTACAACCTCATCAAATCCACTGGCAACCTGGAAAATCTCTTCTTTCTCAACTCAAACTCATCAGCAAGGTAAATCCAATAGTCTTCAACTTGAGCCTTATGGCTATAATCCCTATTGGGCTTCTTCTAGGCTTCACCAGTAATATCAAACCTTGCCCTCTTGGAATGGAAAGAGAGCCCAAAAGTGTTCATCTCCTCTTCTGAAGCATGAGCAGACTGAATGGAAGCACAAACCTCATCCATTCCTATCTTCAAAGGGAAAACGTTCCCAAAACCTGTCTTATGCATCTCTCCCTTCAAAACATTGTCAAAGTCATAGATTTGTCTAGTAACTTCCAACAATACAATATGATTAGTGGGATATCTAGGGAGTCTATAGGGAGCCCTCTGAAAACCATCAATTCTAATATATGAGAAGGTTGGGAACTGGATAAACCAAGCTCCATATTTCCCTATCAACTCTTTTGCCTTATCTGAGATTCTCATATGCTCTGTGCCTTGGAGCAATCTGGTAATGTACATTGTGAAGGCATCATTTGACCTCTTGTAGCTTCCACCAATCAAGTGCAACTGTGGATACACTTCATAGATAGCATCCTGCCCAAAAATACCCCTAGTGCTCAACCCCTTGTATGGATGAAGTCTGGCCAATGAATACACTACGTAAGAGGTCATAGTGAAAGTCTTGATCTGCAAGACATTACACAACTAATGATGGATCACAACACTGATAACACCTACCCAATGATAGTCAATTCCCTGCTCCATTCTGGCAATCACATTAAACATCCAGGTCTCAAAAACACCTGCACTCTTCAATCCTACCAACCTACTGAGAAGAGTGATGGCATTGTAGTACTCTCTCTTGAACTTAAGCCTAAATAGTTGCTTAGACAACTTAGAGAAATGGGATTTAGGATTCTCTAGCCAAGAGTTGATCACCTACTGAGATTTGACTATGTTCTCTTCATAATACTTTTTAGCAACCTCTATGTCGAGGCCCACCACATGGGACCTATCAGGCATGTCAAAGGTTGTAGCAATGGCCACAGGACAAAAACCTGCAAGAATCCTTCCCTGGGGACCAATTACTCTCTGTGTCCCTCTATCATAGTTTCTAGCACAGTCAAGCACCAGCTTGTAGCACTGCACTGTAGAAGGAAAATTTGCAACATGAGCTAGCTCAAAACCCACCATTCTCTTTGCCAACAAAAGAGGGCTCGGTGCTGACATCTCAGCCTTGAATTCCTCATAGTCCCACATGCCTATGTTTGTATCCATGATCCCTAACAAAATTGAGATCAACTTGCTCTCAAGAATTCTGCTCTTTGTGTCTAACTTAACCTTTTCTATATCTAAGATGGCAGAAGTTTCTATACCTAGATCAGTTGCCTTCCCCTTGCCTCGACCAACAAAATTTTTTCCTAATCCTACCTGCAAACACATGAAGATGACCACCATTAGATCCATAAGCAAAAATAAGTGTAGAAGATCATTACCTCAAAGTTCGGGATTTAGCCCCCCTCGCGGATTCTGCACTGGAAAAGATTTTTGGGTAAATCCGGACCAGGCGGATTCCAGTGAACCAAAGATACAAAATCCCATAATATCACCTAAACTCATCAATTAACAAAGAAAAAACCACTAAAAATACTTAGCATAAGCCCCTTAAATAAATCAAATAGTTTACCAATAAACCCATCATTTATAACCATCAAATTCAACATTTCCCAAAAATACCCAGAAGAATCCACCAGAGATGGATTTTGGCGAAAACAACAAGAGTTAAAACTAACCCGAGAAAAATGAAGAGACACGGACAATTCGAGAAAATCTAGATGGAACGGATTTTGGCGAACTCCAGATATAACAGTATTAAAGCTCAAAATCAATAAAACGACTCGACCATAGACTTCGGGGAAATCCGGATGCAATGGATTTTGGAAAAACCAAATGAAATCCGGTAAAAAGTGACAAAAGAGGAAGAGATAGAGAAATCGGGGAAATTCGGGGGAAGTGAAATTCCACGAGGACCTCGAAAACCTAGACCTATCTACATCTTCACCACTTTCACCAAATTGATTCAAATCACTTTGGACCTAAGACAGAACTCTAAAACCAACCTAACCTAGGACTCAAATGACTGAAACATGAACTAAGGACACTCTTCACAATAATTTGAAGAGGATTGGCCCTGCCCTAGGTCAAGAACCCTAAACGTCTACCATGAAAGCACCAAGCCGAAGCATGACTCACTCACACACCAGAATGGAGAGTTAAAAAAAACTAAAGCAAGCAAGTGCTCAAAATAAGAAGCAACACCAGACAAAGTATAAACATTCAATCAATAAACGGACTGGTATACCAATGGAATACCCCAAAATACTCAATGATGACATGCACCCAGAAGAACCAGGAAACCATGAAGGATCCCCAAGAAAATGAAGAAAAGGAATTGAAATCAACAGAGAAAAGGACACATCTACATACCATGGAAGCGCACAAGTCGAAACTAGTGAAGCCAACAAATAACCGTTCAATGCAAATCAGATACAATCCACGTACAGGAAATGCAAATGCACAATCCAAATGCCTTCGAAAACCAGATATCCAGCAAAACACCAAGAACCTCAAGACACAAGCCCAAATGATAGCAAATGCACAAACTCAAATGATCAATTACTTCTCAAAGAATCAATATATCAAAGCTCCAAATGTCCGCACAAACGCCATTAATGTGTTCGAGAAGACAACCACGACCTTGAAAAAACTGGGGATTGAACGTTGCGACTAACTTCAGGGATTCAATGGGGCAACGGACTTTAGGGAAATCCGAACCATATGGATTTCCCCGAAAGTAGGGCAAAAGGTAGCAATTTTGGACACTGGGAGGAAACCGAGAGAATCCAGGCCAAGCGGATTTTCCCGAAAACAGTGAAAAATCCAAGATAAAGTTAGAACTTCACATTTTCAATAGATTTCATAAGTGTACCACCTCAATTGGAAAAATGGACATCAAAGCACAAGCCCAAGCAAGCAAAAACCCCAGAACATAAGGGCCAAAACACCAAAAAGCGAAAAAGAGAGGGTCCCCACTTTCAGTGGGGCGTGTGTGTGAAAACTGCACAACACTACCTGAACTAATCTATGTCACTCCAATGCCCTCTCTCACAATCCCTCTTTGTCAAGCCTCTCTTAACTCCCACCCTACTTAGAAAAATATATTTCACTCCAACCCCCTCTCCCACACTCCCTCTTTCTCTCTCTCTCCCCCTTTGGTCTTTTTGTATCTCTCGGGTCTCATCCCTCCCAACCCCTCTCCCATTGTCATATATTTTCCCGCATTTTAACTAGATAACTCTCTATCCCTCTCAAGTCTCTATCACTCCCAGGTTTTAGTTGCTACCACACTACTTAGACTAATCTCTCTCACTCCTATTACCTCTCTCTCTATCTCGAGTTTCACTCCCATTGTCTCTATGGAATCAACCTCCCTTTCAAAACAACACATTTGGTGAGCACCAAACATTTTTTACCTTGAAATGGTAAAATAGGGGTTGACCCCATAGTTTAGGCCCACATGCTTTTGTATTTGATTGGTTCATCACTTTATCCTATTCAAAAACACCTTTTTTATGTATTTAACTTCATATTGTACCAATCTATGCCTGATCCATCACCTTTTTACCACCAATCTACATGGTAGACAATGTAGAAGAAGACATTTTGAAGTTTCTACATCATTTTACATTATCTGAGGTAATATATTTATTTTGGTAATATTGAGATGTTTATATTTAGTATATATATATTTTTTTTATAATATAAACTAAATTTATTTAAAATTTTATTAATCATAACAATTGGACATAGAATTCAACATGACATTTACTTATGAATTCTATTTGCATTGCTTATAGTAGTCCATTTCCAGCATAGCTAGTGGAATTCACTCTATTTCATTTTATTTTCAACTAATTTGGAAGACTTTTATTTTCAACTAACTTGCAAAACCTAATAGCTTTCATCAATGTTAATGCAAGTGTCCATTATTTTTTTTGTTTCATAAAAAATCACCTTCATTAAACATGTGCTTAGATAAATTGAAGTGAGTTGACATAGTTGTTAATGCAAGTTTCCATTCATTCATACCATTTACCTTTCTAATAAATTAAAAAAAAGGAAAATTTTGTGCAATTGAGAATGCTTATTGTCTTTCTAAGTTACCTCATTTCCAAAGAAATAGTGAATAATTATAAGATATAGCATCACAAACCCTTTTTTGAATTCATATTCTTCATGACTTCGTTGAAAATCACAAATTTGGTTTTGAGAACAATAAACACAAGATTCTCTAGTTTTCATTTAGGTAGAAACAAATTATACCCTAGGTTTGTGATGCAAATTAGGGAGAAAAAACCTTCAACAATCATAATTAGATTAGTTTCAAACAATCTTCAATCTCAAAAACCTCAATTCAATGCTCAACTGACCAATTCACATTCACTTTCTGGTTTCTCTCACTTTTCTTGTTGTTGTATGGCCTGTAAAAACTCTAAGATGATCTAAAAATGGTTGGATGTTGTAGATAATGAATTATCTTTCATTTTCACCTATTTATAGGTTCTAACTCTTTGTATAGCGAAAGTTATCTTTTTTTTACTGCTGCTACCTACTTTCACAATGTTCTTGGATTGAAGGGTTTCATAATGTAATTCGACCCATTCCACTTTTTGTGCCTAATGTAACTTGTGGAATGGGTCCTCTAACTTTTAAAATACATGCATAACCTATTAATAATGGTGTGGGGTCAAGGTTGGGTGTTTGGGATGATGTTCTAGGACTGTAGCAAGGTATTTTCATGTTGAAAATGAGGGCTTCAAGTGGTGTTTTGACAAAATGTGGGAAGGAATGTCCATGTAATGTATCATTCACCATGTGCAGGGTATGGTAAGTTTGTTTGGTACTTTGTATGGGTCTGGCAGGTTCGGGAGATAGGAGTTTCATTAAAACCCCAAGTATTTTGTTTGAAATTGAGGGTTTAGCGTATTAGGGGTCTAGAGGTCTTGGACCTGGAAACAAATCAGGAAATTGGAGGTTTTGACACATAACATACTATTTTTGAGGAGTTTGAGTGATTATCTAGTGTTTAAAAGGTACTCTCTTTGTAAATTAGGCCAATTGAATAACCTTTTCCAAGGTGGGTCTATTGGAAGTCAATGTTGGGGTTTACCTATGTTTTATAACTTACAAATGGGTATCTTAATCATCCTTGATTTTGTCAAGTGTTTTAGAAAATCTTGGTGAAAAGGCCCTTGAATCGGGTTACCTATACTACAAGGGAAAGCTTGGTAGAAGTTGGGATTTTCAGTTGAACATCTAATTTTGCTTTGGAATCTGATTGATTCTCATTGATTTTGCGTATTGAATGGTTTCCACCCCTCTCTACATCAAAAATGGAATTTCTTGGTAAGTTAAGTGATCAAGTTGTGTGTAAGTCTATTAAGAGCCATCCTCTAAATCTTTGAACAAGTTCATTGTGGATCCCTACATGTACTGCATCAGCCTCTAGCTACATTGCCAACTCTTCAAACACACTCAAAATACCTACTCTAATATCTAACCCTACAGACATCTAACTCCATCATGTATGAAAAATGATGTCTAGCATAGACATGTTTGATAATTCCAAACAACTCGCTGCTTTCTTTCATAAAATGCTTTGGTGTGTTTCATATTTAATGCAATGTAATCAGTGATATCAATATTTTCATAAAATGCATTACTTACTTTTGTTCTATGTGTGTTTGTGAACATGTAGCATTCAAGGTCATGCCAAGGAAATGACTGAAGCCTCTAAAACCAGAAGAACATGCAGTTAAAAATGAAAGGAGAAGAGAATACAAAAATGTAGCTCGTGAAGCAAAGGAATTGCATCCTATACAACGAAAAATTCTTGTGCAATCTAAGAAAGATGTCAAATTGGCAAAACAAAGGGCATGAATGAGGAAAGTTTGTGGAAGGATAGGAATGGATACCGAAGTTGGGGGCACATCATCAACCATAGGTGAAGCTCAATGCACATCTCCAATTGAAGACCCATAGACAACAACATGTGGTTTTCCAAGTACATCGAAAATCACATCTCCAATTGAAGACACACCATCCACAACGTTGCGTTTTGAAAGTACATTAGCAAACACATATCTATTTGAAGGAACTCCACTAACGACATCTCAAGTTGGAGGTACAACATCATTTACATTTCAATCTCAAGGTATGTCATCAATTGCACCTCCAATTGAAGGTACATGATCTATCCCCAATGTTGTTGGCCTTCCCAATGTTGACACAAATTTACATTTGAGAACTCCTCCTAGATTTTTGCTTAGAAAACCTAAATTTTTTGTTGATATTGATTCCAATGTTTTGAAATGGATGCCTAATAAGATTCCAAAATGTACATGTCAAAGATATGCATAGAGGATATGGATTTTATATTTTGTGAAGCTAAGTGAGGGTGGAAGATGCCAACTATTTGTTTAAATGATGAGGCAACTCAAATTTAGGCCAAAAATAAATTGGAGGCCCCAGTTATAGATGGAGAAAATATAGAATATCCTATAGGTTTGATGCTTGTTATTGGAATATGGCTTCGAAGGTATCTAGTTAAGAATGTTGCAGTTTGGTTGTTTGAGGACTTCAACATGCATCAAAAGATTCTTCACTACTCAAACCTTGTCATCGCCACCAACGTTCATTTGATCAAATATAAGGGTAGACCTGTGAACAAGAACTTGTGCAAACTGTGTCAGTCTGACCATGAGGCAATAATTGACACAATAAAGAGTAGAGCAGACCCAGATGGTTCCCTGGATTGATTTGTAAGTATGCACATTGAATTTGTAAATTCATGTTATTGATCACTCTTTTGGACCAACACCTTGCAATCAAGCTTTTCACCATTAGTGTTTGATGTCATATGCATTTACGAATGTCATTGATACTTTTCTGATTGTGACTATAGGTAATACTAAAGTTTGTCAAAGTATATAAGAAAAGAACATCAGTTGGTGGTGAAAGTGTTCAGTGGTATGAAAAACATCGGTTGCTGGTGCATTTTCTGGTTGTCAATATTCTCTTTCTTTTCCATCTCATAGATTTACTGGATTCTTATATGCTACATGTTTTATGTTAATTATGTTAGTGATATATTTGAAATTTATATGTAGGATCATCGGGATATGAGAAAGTAGCGGAGGGGCATATCACCATTGTAGGACCTTCAATCGACCTCCTTATCTAGCATGCATGAAGGTGATAGTAGGTCTCGTCAAGTGTATGACTGACATTATTTAGTTATTTCTCTTTTAATGATTTTTATGTGAGTGCATGTCTAAGATTGATAGGCTTTTGTAGGTTTTTTGTGGACCAAATTCCTATGATACTACACAACCATAGAGAGGCTACTACCTATGTGTTTCATAGGGAGTAGGGGATGTACATGTTTTGAAGCATTTTTTAATGCAAATAACTGGTCCAGCTGAGGTGGAATGAAGAAACAAAACTAGGCAGCAACTCTTTTTGTTTCTTCTCAAGTACAATATATTTCATGGTCTGTGTTGCAAATGGGAGGATTATTTCCCTGCATGTATTGCTAGAAGTATTGAAAAATGGGAAGATTTTCAAGATGCATCACTATTGTAATATTTGTCATTGGCTTAGTGCATTTTTTGATATAGAAAAATTATGAGAAATTAATACATGCAAATGTGTATATTCTTTAATATATGCTTCAATTAAATGTGTATATTACATTTAAAATTAGTTGTAATGCTTCATGGTTTACATTTAAAGTTGTCTTCAAGGAAAAACATGTGGATTTATGAGTAAGAATGAAATAATGTCTAATATAATTGTAGAAAGGAATATTTTATTTCCCCTACTAATGCAAAGGTGGTGGTAACCCAAGACATAAATTGACATAGCTTCTTTCAAATATGCCAATCAAGACATCAACTTTCAAATAACTCAACCTTGTAAAATAGCATCAAACTCAACAAGGACCCTTCAGAGGTTTTCAATATCCAGGCAGTGATAATTAAATCAACTTTGCACAATCCCCAAGGCAGATTCATTGAGTTCCTCAAAACTCACCTATTGACATATGTTTTCCTTGCAATAGTTCAAAACCGATTTTTTAGAATTTTGGCCAAACTTTTCCAAAAAACTTAGGAAACTAATCATGGATTCAAATACCCTTCTTAGAGATACACAACATACATTAAAATTAGGTACACCTTCTTAGGACCAAGCGCCTCAAAATTGGACTTTCACAATTTTAAGCCTCAAATTAGGCCATTTTTACTAAGAGACCACCTTTAGATCTCCACACCAGACCTTCTAACCCAAAATAAGTCTTGACTCAAGTTCCCAAACCAAGGATTTTCCAAGTCTCCTGACCCCAAATTCTCAAACAAGCCTCCAATGCAAAAACCCTCCTTGTAGCCTAAATAACTAGGGTTTTAGGGTACCATTATTGAATCTTCACCTTCCCAGCCATTCCTACCCAATAAAATTGCTCATACATCTTTCAATAGGTCCAACCATGCTTAAGGAACACTCACTTGACCATTAAAAATACAAGTTATTCATTCCATAGGTCTGACCCACCAATTTCCAAGGGAAAACATACACATCTAGCCCTTCCTTTCATTCTTCAAGCTAAGGGATCATCCTTCTGCACTTCCTACTCCTAAAGTAACATTCCCTACACTCAAATAAATCATCCCACCAAGTTACATTTGATGAAAGTAGGTGCGATGATGGTTATGCCATTAGAATAACCCCAAACCCTTAAGGTTGTTCAAGAACTCGGTAGGAGGAATTTGATGAATTAAGGCACTAAAAGATTAAACCAAACCCTGCCAAGGCACCAAACACAATTAAGAAAATTTATCTACTATTTCTCAAGGGAATTCAATACATATAATACCTGTTCGGCCTGTATACAAGTAGGGAACTCAAAAAATTCAATAAAACTATGAGAAAACAAAGTAATTTCCAAGCTTTATTCTTTTCCCTCCACTCCAACAACCACAACTCAAGCCTCTCCAATATTTACATAGAATTTATCATCCTCCTCTAACTAATCAATGCCCCTAACCACCAAGAAACCAACTTTTCAAAACAACTACTACTATGGACCAGTCTACAATGCCACAAGGGGACCTAATGAGGTTGTTCCAAAAAAGAACCAAGGTATCTAGGCACTCCCCTCAACCATGAACATGGTTCTTAAAACATCAATATACACATCTCAACACCCTTGAATGAATCCTCTCAACAGATTCCACTCACAACTCATCAAACTTAGACTTTCTTACACAGAATTAGGCTTTTCACATGAGGATGCCAAGCCTAAGGTAACCAAGAAATCACTCCAAACTCCCTGTCATTCTCCAAAACCTCTTCAAACATAAATTACATGATGAAATATTCCATTCCACCAAGTATTAAGCCTTGACCAAAAGGGAATGGCGAGTTGTGTGCATTTTTGTGATCAAACCCTAGTTTTTGAGGGTTTTTTACCGGTTCCAGAAGAATGATGATAACTCCCTCTATTATTTATGGAATTGGACCAAACCATGGCCAAAAATAAGATATATCACTCCTATATCAAACCATGTCAGTGTTGCAGCCGTATAGACAAGCTATAGGTTGTACCAAGCATGAGATCAACAAATTTACACAGAAAATCAGAAAAACAAAGAAGAGTGTGAATAATTCTTATTAGATCTTCTCCAAAAGTTCAAAAACAACCTCCATTAGAGACTCTCAAGGCTTTACATAGTCCTTTACACCCTTCTCTAACTGATCCATTCCCTCAACTAACTAAAAACCAACTTTTAAAACAAGTAACCATTGCATTTCACATTTGTTGCTTTAAGCAACTTACAAATTTGCAACTTTAGACTCCTCCAACCTAATGACTACAACTAATGATCTCTAAACCCACAAAAATGGCTTGTAAATAGCCTTATTACATAACAAAACTCCATTCTTGCACACTCATATACAAATACACAAACTTGCCTTCAAAGGCTACAAAGATAACTTCTAGTGTAAGACAAAAATTTTCACATTTTTTATCACTAGACCCAAAACTCATCCTAAAACATACCTAATGGTCTTAATTGACCTTATTCAAGGCAAAGCATGCTCAAAATACCCACAACAACCTATTTACCAACCTATTCACCATCAGATAATCAAATATTGAGGGTGAGGTGTAGGCAAGGATTTATTGAAAACCCATACTCCAAACCTTCCCAAAACCAACCAAATTCTAAAATACCTTCAAAAAGGTCTGCACAAGATTAAAAGTTCAAGAGATATCACTTCCCCCAAATATTTCTTCAAACCCTAGCACTAAACCACCATTTTCCAGTAAAAAATGCACCATTTGACATCTACGACATCACCTAAAAACCCTCTATTCACCTCCCTTGCACACAAAACTTTTCAAACATGTTTTATAACCCTAACTAAGCTTTTCCATTGAGTTACAGAAGCATATAGTGGGTGGAAGGCTTAATATGACATTTTAATGCACTCAAAACCCTTAAAACAGGGTATACAGGCTGACCCTCAGTAATTGGCTTCTGAAATACACAAAATCACTTGAAATCCAACCAAACCAAAACTAAAATAGAGTTAAGTATGTTTCCCACCTAATTCCATCAAAAAGAGAGCACAATCACTCTGAGATACATTCAATCACCTTGATCCCTTAAGGGTCCAAAGTGCAAAAAGGAAGCAATATTTGATAGGGTATTACTCATAAACCATGGTGCTTACAAAATCTTTGTCTAAACCTATGATATCACATTGGGCCCCTCTACAATAAACTCTCTTGGTTTTTTCTATCTCGGAGGCATTTTCCTATGGTGTCCAATTTTCACTTGATGGAAAAAGTGTCAAATGCAAGTAGTTTAAAGTTGCAAAGTGGTGCAACTTTCATTCTACAACTTGTGTGACCAAACTGATTGTTCCAATGCATCTAAATAGGTATGTTTATGCTACGCATGGTCCTCTTTCACACCCAAACATGCGTAATCGCTTTGAGCTACGTTCAATCGAATTGATCTCTTAAGGGTCCAAAGTGCAAAATGGCTGAAAAATTCAGCATGTTATTACTCGGATACCGTGATGCTTAGAAACTTCTAGTATAATCCTGTGAGATCATGTTGGTACTCTCTACAATAACCTCTCTCATATTTTTCTATTTTGAGGCATTTTTCTGTGGTGGCGAATTTTCACTTGGAGAAAAAGTTGTCAAATGCAAGTAGTTGAAAGTTGCAAAGTGGTGCAACTTTCGTTCTGTAGCTCATGTGACCAAATGAACTATTCCAACATGTCTGAATAGGTATGTTTATACTATTCATGGTCTTCTTTCACACCTAAACACACGGAATCGCTCCGAGCTACGTTCAACCGGATCGATCCCTTTAGGGTCCAAAGTGCAAAATGGCTGCAAACTTCAACATGTTATTACTCGGATACCATGATACTTAGAAAATTCTTGTCTAATCTTTCAAGATCATGTTGGGCCCCTCTACAATGACCTCTCTCTATTTTTTCTATCTCGAAGGCATTTTCCTGTGGTGTCTAGTTTTCACTTGATGGAAAAAGTGTCAAATGCAAATAGTTAAAAGTTGCAAAGTGGTGCAACTTTCGTTCTGCAACTCGTGTGACCAAATGGACTATTCCAATGTGTCCGACTAGGTATTTTTACACTAGGCATGGTCCACTTTCACACCTAAACACACGGATTCGCTCTGAGCTATGCTCAACCAGATTGATTCCTTAAGGGTCCAAAGTGCAAAATGGCTGCAAAGTTCAGCATGCTATTACTTGGATACCGTGATGCTTAGAAACTTCTCATCTGATCCTAAAAGATCATATTGGGTCCCTCTACAATAACCTCTCTCTGTTTTTTCTATCTCAGAGGCATTTTGCTGTGGTGAAAATTTTCACTTGGAGAAAAATTTGTCAAATGCAAGTAGTTGAAAGTTGCAAAGTGGTGCAAATTCCGTTCTGTAGCTCATGTGACCAAATGAACTGGTCCAATGCATTTGAATAGGTATTTTTATGCTATTCATAGTCCTCTTTCACACCCAAACACGCGGAATCGCTTCGAGCTACGTTCAACCGGATCGATCCCTTAAGGGTCTAGAGTGCAAAATGGTTGCAAACTTCAACATGCTATTACTTGGATATCGTGATGCTTAGAAACTTCTCTTCTAATTCTATGAGATCTCACTGGGCCCCTCTACAATAACCTCTCTCAGTTTAATCTATCTCGGAGGCATTTTCCTATGGTGTCCAGTTTTCACTTGATGGAAAAAGTGTCAAATGCAAGTAGTTAAAAGTTGCAAAGTGGTGTAACTTTCGTTTTGCAGCTCGTGCGACCAAACAGACTATTCCAACGTGTCTGAATAGGTATTTTTACGCTAGGCATGGTCCTCTTTCACACCCAAACACACGGAATCACTCTAAGCTATGTTCAACCGGATCGATCCCTTAAGGGTCCAAAGTGCAAAATGGCTGCAAACTTCAGCATGCTATTAATCGGATACCATGATGCTTAGAAACTTCTCATCTGATCCTACAAGATTGTGTTGGGCCCCTCTACAATGACCTCTCAATTTTTCCTATTTCAGAGGAATTTTCTTGTGGTGGCGAATTTTCATTTGCGGAAAAAGTTGTCAAATGCAAGTAGTTGAAAGTTGCAAAGTGGTGCTAATTTCGTTCTACAGCTCGTGTGACCAAACAGATTGTTCCAATGCATCTAGGTGGGTACACTTATGGTAGGCATGGTACTCTTCCACACCCAAACATGTGAAATCTCTTTGAGCTACGTTCAATGGGATCAATCCCTTAAGGGTCCAAAGTGCAAAATGGCTGAAAACTTCAGCATGCTCGTATTCAAACACCGCGGCGCTTAGAAAATTATTGTCCAAGCCTATGGAATCATGTTGGGCCCATCTATAATAACCTATCTTAATTTTTTCTATCTCGGAGGCTTTTTCCCATGGTGGCAATTTCTCGCTTGGGGAAAAAGTTGTTAAAACGCAAGTAGTTGAGTGTGTAAAAATGACTTTTTAGCCATTCCTCCCATTGTATCCTACTGTAACTTAGTGGAATTGCATAATTAGGGGTAGGGAACATATGTGCATGGTTTTTGGAGTAGGGGAGGTGATTTGAGTGGTTTGGTGTGATGCCCTAGTTGGCAATTTGATGAGTTTTGGTGAAATTCAGTGGTTTAAGAGTGGAAATGGTTGAAATCCTTTGGGGAACAGTTTGTGAGGGACTTTTAAGCATGTGCAAGTTCTTTTAAGCATTTTTGATGCATTGGAAAGGTTTTATGAGTTGTGGGAATAGGATTTTCAATAAACCCACCCATTTTAGGATTTTAGCCATAACAACAAGGCGGTGAACTATTTGATAAAATGCTTTGGTAAACATGTACGAAAAATGTGGTAGCATAGACAAGGCAGTGAATTATTTGAAAAAATGCCTCAAAGAAATGTAGTCTTATGGTGATGGAATTTCGTGACAATCCATAGCTATGAGGATTTGTGACTTGAGGATTGTGATTAATTATTGGAATTGTGTTTAGTGAGATTGCAAGACCTCCCCTACTGCATCAATGTTTTAGGGTTTTATACATAGCAGCAAGGCAATTAACTGTTTGATATAATGCTTTGATAGACATGTATGAAAAACATGGTAGCATAGAAAAGGTAGCGAACTCTTTGAAAAAATGCCTAAAAAAAATGAGGTCTCATGGTGATGGAATGCCATAACAATCAAAAGAAATTTGATTGTCATGGCATTCCGTCACCATGAGACCACATTTATTTGAGGCATCTTTTGAACTAGTTCACTGCCTTGTCTATGCTATTGCTTACTATTATGTTTTTGATATATTTTTTTGAAGCATCTATAGCTTATTTGAAATCACTTGTTTTAGGATTTTAGCCATAGCAACAAGGCAGTGAACTGTTTGACAAGATGCTTTGGTAGACATGTATGAAAAATTTGGTAACATAGACAAGGTAGGGAACTATTTGAAAAAATACCTCAAAGAAATTTGGTCTCATAGAATGCCATGATAAGAAAATGCAATTGGCAGCTACTCCTAGTTATTAGTTATGCAATGCGAAGAAATCACATAACTTCTTAGGTTGACTTTGTACAAACTATATTATAATTCAAATTTTGTCATCTATCAGCATCTAGTTATTAGTTATGCAAAGTGAAGTAATGCTTTGACTTTGAAAGATGTGCAATGCAATCTAATCAACGATATGAATATAAACTACAAAAATCTATTTTTTATAATTCATTAGTTAAAATATTTATTTTATTTTCTCTCTATATCTCTATATGCTATGGAAATACCTTTCAATTTTTAAAAAAATATGTTTTATCTCTTGTTCTACAATTTTTCCCGGTTTTTTCACAAACTATTATACTTTTGGTTTGTCAAAATTTTCCCCAAAATATTTTTGATGCTATCCATTGGAAGCTTGAAGCATACACATGAATACACACAATATAGGTAAAGTATACATGTGAATAAGTGAAGCATACATGTGAATAAGTGAGGCACAAGTAATTGAAGCATTCCAAAGGATACAAACCACCACGAATGAAACTTATTTACACAATACGCTTTTGATGGAGCTTATTGAGCATTCGACAATAATTAATTAAGCATTAGATGTAAACAAAATCCATGCCTACAACATTCAAGCATATAAATTACACGATACACATGATAACATCATTCAAGAATGGCAGTAGCAAAATAAAATTTTCTTTAATCAAAAATCTGAAAGGCCATACAATGATATATATTGATAAAAGTATATACAATATATCCAAAAAAACCATAGAGGCTTAGTACAAAGGAGCCATATGGACACAAAATGTCACGTATATATCAATAAAAGAAAACATTTGTTCCAAAATGCCACATAGGCATAAAAAAAAACAACACTAACACATAGTCATTTCGCTCTAGGGGAAGGAAATAGATGTCGTGTTGCCTTTGAAATTCAGCTGGATCAAGTGACTATTGCTTCTCTTGTCTTTCGAACATGATCACTAGTCCTCCTCTCTTCCCTTTGGACCTTCAACTAATACAATAAAAAGTAAAGATGTTAAAACATAGAAATTGAATTGTGAAATGGCATATAATAGAATATATAATCACTTACCACATACATATAGTCATCATGCACATTTACAACATCACCATGTCCATGATCCAGAGTGAAAACCACCTGTAGCAACCATCAAGAGAGAAATTAAACTACATAAAAGTATCTTGAAAATTTTCTATAATAGACCATAAAAGAGCAAATATAATGTCAAATCGACTAATCTATTCCATACCTCTCTCAATGGATCAGAACTAGCTATTGTTGCAGTAACTCCATGGTCCATCATGCCACCAACATCACCAGGGCTATCTCTTATCAACAACTACAAATGAAACAATATCTCAGGTATCATGTTGATATAAAGACCAAGAAGGGATAATGAAACATAAGGTGAAATAAGAGAGGGTAATGGGATGGGAATAGAAGGGTGATGCAAAGAGGGGGCTCAAACTCATTCAATGTGACAACTTGCATTCAAGAGGTGTCTAACAATATTAAAATTTCCTATTAGAGTAATCCAAACAATCCTCAAAGCTTGGAAATAATTAGGAGTCTAATTTCTCACTTTCACCCATGTAACCTAGCAGTAGTGCAAACTCACTTTTTGGCCTTTAACTCCCATTTTTTCCAAAACACTTAACAATAAAAGGTGGATTCAGATACCCATTTAAGAGTTATACAACATATCTCTTAACCATGTACAAGTATTTTGGACCAATCCCTTGAAATTAGACCCTCAACATTGTCGTAGGCCATGAATTAGGCCAGATTTACAATGAAACATACCTTTAAACTTAACATAGACCCTTGAAACCTTGGGGTAGCATTTCCTATGCCCTCAAACCTCTAAAACCACAATCAACACCTAGGGTTGACACCTCCAACATAGCAAACTCCAAAACCCTTAATTTCATGCCAAGTCAAGAGGGTTTATTCAAAGTCCCACTTGCACAACCTCCTAAACCATGCCATAGACTTAGACATGTATATTCTAACCCCAATATTCTCAAAAGTTGGAAAAAATCTCCACACTCTCATTGATTTCCACAAACCCTAGACCCAAGGCTCCATCTTCATGTGTTTTTCTTCACAAAACTCATCAACACAACAGGCATCTTCTTAGTTCCTTCTCCACAACTCTAATAATGCAACCTACAACCTACTCAGACTCCCTAGGGACCATTACACTAGTTATAGTAGGTACAGTTGGTGTAAGGGCCCTTAAATCATGATTTTGGTTACAAAACCCTCAAAGAGTGTGTCCTCAGCCTATCACAGGAAAACAAGGATATTTACCACAAATTGTAATGGATCTCCCTCAAAATTGTTCCAAAAGATTGTTAACACCTGCCACCATAAAGTAAAATGATTTACATGGCACAATCAATCTGTACGGGCTTGTACAGGCCTACAAATGATAAGAAAACTCATAAATTTGATGAAAAATAGAGATATTCTTATTGCCAATGCTTCAAACTTCAAGCCAACATTACAAAATGAGTTGTCATACATTATTGAAGTCTTATCCTCATCAAACCAATTCCCAACTACCTTACAACTACTTTTTAAACCTCTCATGACCGTTGCATTACAAATTTGTTGCATTTATGCAACTCACAAATTTGGCACTTTCAAGTTTTGACTCTTTATTGTTTCCTAGATGCTCTTAAACACCTAAACTATTACAAATAGTATAATGCGACCTTATTCAACTAAGAAATCATGAATTACTCAAGAAAACATCATCCTATCTACCTTCACACCCCTTGTCAACTTTGGCAATTCCTTCCACATGATTTCCAAACCTTACAAGATGAATACAAAAGCCCCTGAAAGTTGATCAATTACAATAGAATGGTCACATTAGACCTTATTAAGACTCAAGGACTCAACTCAAACATACTAACACACCTTTCCTATAAGACACTTAATGAAGAAACATGGAAAAGAGTGATGCCCTTGCACCAAAGGGATTAATGGAACATAGGATGGACTAGTATAGATTGATGGGATGGGCTAGGATGGGATAACAAAATATAGGGTGGAAAATTAGAGGTTAATGGGATGTGATTATTAGGGAATAATGCAACATAGGGTGAATTAGGAGGTGTCTAGGGTTTGACTATAGTACACAAAATGCGAACTTGACCTGTGTGTAGCAATAATAGAGAAGAGTTATCTAGGATGAAACCTGGATAAATATGGTATAACATAGGATGATAGGGTGGAACATAGGGGATCATGGAACATATAGGGTGAAATAAGAATGGGTACAATAAGATGGGAGTAGAAGGACATAATGACACATAGCATGAACTAGAAGATATTAGTGGGATGGGCTAGGAGGGGATCATGGAAAATAGGGTGAACTATTAAATGTTAATGGCAAGGGATTAGGAAGGAATAAAGGAACAAAAAGTGAATTAGGAGAACATAATGTGACACAATAAAGGAATACAAATGCAATGTTTGTGTTTCTCATCAATTTTTTAGATTTGTATATACATAAAATTATGAAAACTAGCTAACATAGATTTACAACGCCATTAATGAATAAAGGCTACCTGAGTGTACATTGTTTGAGGATATGAATCACGAGGTGTGGATGAAGAAGGTGCACTAGGAAATTGTTTGAAATCCAAATAATGTTATGAGACAAACATTCAAATATAGCATTCAACTGTTTAAATGCAATAATAATATCTTTAATACTAGGTGCATATCTGTGGACTCATCACTGAGAATGTATAAGGGTCTGTAGGAATAGATCATGCCTCATGAATAGTGTGACCCTAAAATTTCATCATATCAAAATTCTACTAATTTAGTTATTCTTAAATTTCAAAATATAATTTAATAAACAACATTAAAATAACTTGCTAAATTTTACCTAAGTGTCAATTTTGAATGTATCATTCAGAATATCATCTGTGAAAGCCATCGCCTCTACAAATGATGTAGGTTGTGTAGCTGCATCATGAGCACTTTGATAATCATAGGTGCAGAAAGCACCACAAGCACCACAATGGTGGGGTGGAGCTCGGGGCCTACACGTAACCTCCACACTAGGCTCCACTAGAGGCTCACACACTATAAAATGGTTTGGGTGAGTGATTCAATTGACTTCAGTGTGTCCACCTCTACACTGTCCTTAACAATGGAAGGAACATCGACATGCTCCACCATGGGTCTGGCCAAGGCTCTCGGTACCAACTGTGGATTACGTCATGCAACAGGTCTACCATGTGTGGAGCCCCCACCTCTACCCTAAAAGTCTAAGATGCCAAAATAGTTTGGAATTTTATTGAGGACAAACTCGCAATAGAGTTTCCTCAAAACTTATTGCAGCACCTCATGGTTATTGCATGGAGGTTGGTCAAATACCATCCACCACCGCTCCCAAAATTTGTTTTTAATTAACTCATGGTGGCACTAATGGATGGGGGACCTCCTGCATGCATGAGACAAAGGTTCATTGGTTTCCAAGTCTATAAATAGGGCACACAAGCTGGCTTTGCTAATTTTTAGCTTTTTGACATTTGCATATGACAAACCACTAGCATAAAATTGTCTCATCTCATGCCTCCTATTTGACCAAAAATTCATTTGCTCACTCATTTCTCCTACATGATTTACAATTGACTTTAATGATTCAACAATCCCTCTCCTATAAGGGTGGGTTTTGGCATGCTCGATTAATCTTGCAATTAATTGTTGAATGTCTCTTTTATTGTTTTCAATTTGATTTTGAATATTTTCTTGTGTTCCTTGAGGATGCCTATGAATTGATGGAGGGGTTTCAGGTTGTTCTTGTATAGGAGGCTCTTCATGAGGGGGTGATTGTGAATTCTCAATGTTTCGAAGTGGAGATTCATTCCCTGAGAATTAGAACAAATTTTTATTATAAAAACCTATTTAAATTTTCATTCTAAATCAAATTTGAAATAAATAGAATAAAAATACATACCTCTTTGCAATTTTTGACCTCTCAGATGTGTTGGTGAAATCCTCATTGAAAATGGAAAGCTGAGGATGAAAATAATGGAAGATATTTGGTGAGTATGGGTTGCAGACCTAAAATCCTCTTTCTCAAGCCATGGGTTGAAGATAAAATGAGGGTTTGAAACTGGATTTATGACTTTTATGTCTGCAAAGCCATTTGGTGCACGCCAAATGGCTTATTTCGGGTTTTTTTTTTAATGTTTTTCAATTTGGCACCTAAATTATGTCATAGATTGGTGCACTTACCCTACTCCTTTGTTTTGGTTTTATCTCTTCCCTATAAGTCACAACCCTTCAAAATTCTTTACCTAAAATCCTTTAATCTTCTTCCTTGTGTGCCTCATCATTTACTTAGGCATTTTTTTATATTTTAACCAATGTTACTTGGTCTTATTCTAGTTATTATTATTTTTTCCTTCACTTAATTTGCATTACCTAAGCTTCTTTAATTCTCTTTCCTACATGACATAAACTTGGGTTGTTTGTTTTTCAAACTTGTCCTCCAAGATCATGACCCTTAATTCTACATATATTTTAATTTTAATTTTTGTCCCCTACACCTTGTTGTGTAAATTCTATCTCACACCCCCTCCTCTTCACTATGGTACAACTATCTCATTCCATACAATCTACATTTCTATTTCTTTTGGTTTTCTATTTGCAACCCCTCCAATTCCCTCCATGAAGTCTTCATTTGAACTCATGAGGAATCATCTAGTAAACTAAAAAATAAAATATATCATTTCATGGTCATAATCGAACAAATAAATTTATCAAATATTGCATTAATCAAAATCAAAACATGATATTTTTGTCTACCAATAACAAAAAATTTGCTCAACCTCCATTAAATTCAACCATGAAAATCAGATTAAATTGAACTTCAGGAATCAACTACAAACTCCAAAAATGCAGCATTAAATTGAAATCAAACCAAAATAATTGAAATCAAAACTAAACTATTTTTTGGTGATGTGGATCGATGGTTTTCTCATATCTTCCTATATTAGACAAGTTGGGTAAGAATTATGTGAGCTTGGGCTCACAAATCAGAGTTGAGTAGTAGAATTACTCTTCCATGTTGCCAAAAACTTGGAACACACTTTGATGTTGTGGTAGGTACCCTATAAAATAATTTTTATGCCTTTTCTAGTACTTAGTTGGAACATTCACTATCTTCCTCAACCAAATCTATCCTTCATCTTCTTTTGTGGGAGTTAACCCACCATAATCTGACCATCTCCACCAAATTACATGCTCATCTTCCTCCTCAACCTCTCTTCTTGTCATGCCAACATAATGGTTTTTTTCAAGTCGCACCTCAACCCTCAACACCTTCAAGCTTTTCCCTTTTACTTTTTCAAACTCGAATTGATGTCATACTTCACAATTATAAAAATAAAACTTCACCTCTATTAATGCAATTTTTCCTCTTTCACTTTTAGATACAACACTTTTATCTTCACCATTCCCACCATCCTCTTCATGTCTGCCAAAGGACTCACCACTTCTACAACTTTTTTTTCTCCTTTAAGGTTTATAACTTCATCTTTTTTCTCAAATACTATTAAAATTTTCATTTTTCTCTCCTTTCCCATGCCTTCAACAAGACATGTTCTTCCCACTTCATTCTCCTCTTCATCATCATTTTGCACAAGGATCCCCTCAAGCATTATTTTTGCAACTCTCCCCTTTTCCTCAACATATCCAACATCCATCCACACATCTTCCAATGGAAAATGTAATTCTGCACTCGTTGTTTCTTCCACCATAGATGCAATTTGCAACTTCATCTCCATGAAGCCTTAAAAAATACATGTCTTAGCTACAAACTCCTCTCTTTCTTTTCCTTTCTTATCCTCTTACATGATGATTTCCTTTTCAATGTCATAGACTTGACATCCTGCTACAATTTATTTCTTTCCTACAATCAAAATACTATTTAAAGGATTATAAAAATCAAATGCCACCAAAGACTCTTCTCCAACATCATCTTCTTTTTGTGCAATGAATTGCTTCTTTTGCATCAAATTTTCTACTTCAACATCTAACAAATTTTGGATTCTCCTCATTGTATCTTCTCTCAACAAGGTTTCATCATTGTATTCCTCAACCTCCTCATCAAACTTAGGGCCGTTCATGTTCACCATTTTAATTTATATATATTCTTCATCCACTTAGCACATCGCATTCCACTCACATGTTATCATTGCAACCTATGTCATGCTTTCATCTTGCACACTTGTGTGGGATGACCCCACATGTTCACCTCTCCATAAAATCTCTATCAAAGAGCTACAATGTTGTACCTTATTTTTAATTCTCCTATCCTCTTCTCAAATGACCTCCTTATTACTTGAATCTCAATTTTTCACACTCACTCTAATCTTTATTTTCTTCTTTACGATGCAATTTATCATCTGTGTGTGCCTTCAACTTCACACCTTTTAGCCTCCATCAAACCACTTAAATTTGGTTCATTCTCATACTTCCTAGCATTTGTTTTAGCTCCCATATTTTTCCCACCCCCAAGTGCATCCAATATTGCTTAGATTCTTGCTACCTATTCATAAAAACATTATGTAAACCTTCTTTCTCCCTACTCTATGTATGAAATCTTCACCAACCTCTTTATGACCATTCCTATCCTCTTCCTTGAAGACATCTTACTCATACTCTTAATCTACAACTTTTGCAGCTTGCATACACACACAATTTTCTAGAGCCAATGCTCTCTACAATTGTAGGTACTCCCTACAACAAAAATTCACACTTACACACTATCCTCTACCCAAAAAATACTCTTGAAGATGCTCCTTTCAAAACCCCCTCTACCCACTTTCACACTATGGAGGAACTCTATACATTGTCTACCCAGCTTTATCTCTGATGGAGGATAGCCAACACTTCTCACACAAAATCCAATCTGAAGTAATAAAAATCATCAATTATAATACTTTCCTTTCCACATTTATCCTAGTAAGAAACCAAGCTTTGATACCAAATGATGCATATCATATTTCATGAGCCTTATCAAATTGGAAAAATTCATAGCTATCAATAACTCAGTTTGACAATTTCATTTTTCAATTAGCACCAATTCAGTATTCACAATTAAAAATAGATGAAAACTCAATTTATTTTAACCAATCAAAATATCATAGGCATTCAACTTCTATTGACATTCAAATTCAAATGCTACCGGAATTCAATCATAATTCAATTATTTTATTGATTCCACCATTCACAAGTTATAGACAATTATAAGTTGCAAGTTTTAATTTTTCTTGGATTCATCAAATCCTTTGTTCTTTGCCTCTCTCTAGTTCTTCATTCTTTACTCTACACACTTATCTTCAAGCATATCTTCAAGAAATTTCTCTTTATATTTGAAACCCAATTCTTTGCTTATTCTTGTATGTGACACCTCCTTTTAATCTAGACATACCATTTATATTACTCAGCCTTAGCAATGTCTTATTTTTCTTTGTATGGACTAATGTCTTTTTCTTTGGCTTCCTCTTATATTCCCTCCCCGCCAGCCCCACTCTCCTTCTTTATTTTTCTTAAAAACTTCACACAAATCCATTTAATCTTGACCACAACCTATATTGGTCACTCAACATTCATTTATTAGTTTCTATCTTCCCTCCTTTCTCTCTAGGACCTCCCCCTCATGCTACCAATATGAATTTTACTTGGTGGCCTCCATATTCTCTTCACTACGTAACCTATCCTCTTAACTTTGAATTACCTTCTCTTCTAATATGTGGTGTTGCCTTATACTCTCCCCTTGCCCCAAGATTCTTTGACTTATCCTCATTTTTTTTGGTTTTATCTCTTCCCCATAAGTTGCAACCCTTCACAATTATTTACCTAACATCCTTTAATATTCTTCCTTATGTTAATCCTCATCATTTAATTATGCATTTTTTATATTTTAACCATTGTTGCTTGGTCTTCTTCTAGTTATTATTATTTTTTTCTTCAATTAAGTTGTAGTCCCTTAGCTTCTTATTCTCTTTCCTATATGGCATAAACTTCTTGGTTTATTTATTTTTTCAGACTTGTCCTCCAAGATCACGACTCTTAATTTTGCATATATTTTATTTTAATTGCTCCCCCTACACTTTGTTATGTAAATTATATCTCACATCCTCTCCTCTTTACTATGGTGCGACTATCTCATTCCATACAATCTATATTTTTTTAATTTATTTTGGTTTTCTATTTATGACCTCTCCAATTCCCTATGTGAAGTCAATTCAATCTCACAAGGAATTATCAGGTAAATTGAAAAAATAAATATATCATTCCATAGACATAATAGAATAAATGAATTCATTATTGCATTAATCAAAACCAAAACACAAAATTTTGTCAACCAATGAAAACAATGTCATTCAACCTCCATCAAAATTGACCACCAAAACTGAATTAAATTAAACTCCAAGAATCGGCCACAAACTCCAAAAATGCAATATTAAACTAAAATCAGATAAAAACAATTGAAAACAAAATTAAAAAAATTGGTTGATGTCGATCACCAATTCACCTAGATGCTCCTACATCAATGAAGGAAAGATCCTAGAAAATTATTTTAAATTTTGGATTTGATGATTAAATATTTAGGAAGTATATTTGAGAGATTGTAAGGAGATGAATAAAAAAATTGGTCTTGGATGTGAGCATGAATCAAGAAGAAAACTTAGAGATCTATAAACAACTAAAATTCACCACATCAAATTAATTAATTGATTTCATCCACATTTCACTCTACTAATTAAATTATATCTATTTCCATCACTAATTATTCAATTAAATAAATTAAGTCTATTTCTACCTCATTATTAAATTAAACTAACTAAATCCACTCTCACTCACTTAAAAAAAAATAAAAAAAATTAAATAAATAGGTTCACATCATCCATCCACAATAATAAAATAAAAAGGGTCCCTTTCAAATTATCTAATGCCTCAAGCATATCTCCACCATCCATCCATCATTAAATCTCCACCATTCATATCCTCACTCAAGCACCTATAAATCAAGGGACCTCATTCATCCATCACTCATACCATAAGCACATGACATAGCATGAATAATATAATCAAGCATATAAGTAGCACACATCAAAATTAAAAGCTACACACATCCACATCAAGCATACACATATAAGTAAATTTTATCAAAATATTGAAGACTCCAAGAGCAACTACATCACTTATATCCATGAGTAATCCACCCAATAAATGACATCTCTTGCTTTGGTAAGAAAAGGTAATAGTTATTTCATTTGGACTTATTTTTTCTCAATTTAAATTTATTTTCCTTGATTTATAATAATGTATTAATATAGATTTAATATCTTGCATTATTTTCTAGATCTAACATCATACAATATTAAAATCAAGAAATATAGTATTGTATAACAAAGTAGTGTAAAATGTGATAATGCAAAAATGTTACACCCCAATTGTGTAATTACTATTTACTATTACTATGTAGGGTAAAATGTGAATGTAATGTGAATTCAGTAGATGAATAAATTGTGTGTGCACTTTGTTAACAGTATTTTTTGAATGAATTCCATCTCATTTTAATATGAAGGAATCCATTTATGTGTTTGGATGAATATTGTGTTATTCTAACTTTTGGAGATGTGATGTGTATATTGCATACTTTGTGAAAAACTGACTGTCATATACATGTTCTAGTGTTTGTAGGTACATGTCCAATTCCTCCAAGAAGAGGGGAAGTATCACTCAAGAGAAGGTCTTGGTCGGGTAACCAGTAACGTAAGCTATTTGAGATTACACACATCATAGTAGAATAATTGAGTTGGGTTATTAAGTGAGAAAATGGTAAGTAACCCTAATCATTATGTTTGCATTAGAAAGAGTTTAGTTTACTAGTGATTACATGCATGAATGATGTTTATCTATTTGAGCTTGAGAATTCTTTCTTTAATTACCATGCTTGTATTGATATGAGGGTCATACGAGATATATGTATGCATACACACATGCATGATGATGATAGGCTATATACACGAAGGAACACGTACATAAGGGTACATAGGTAGATGTACCTATGCACACTCATGCACGAGTTGCTTATGTGCATGGAACTATCTGATGGAACCAACACCATGCATATGTATACGTATAGATATATTGCTCATAGTTTCTTATCAACACCATAGTAATTGTGTATGATTTTTTTGTGAATCGAATGTGTGTATATATATATAATGTTTATACATATATCCATATGTATATGTGTATCCATACACACATATGGTAGTAAATGGACATGCCCATATGACTGTATTGACACATGCATACATACACATACATGTACATAGAGGCATATATATTTATGTATAATATATATATATATATATATATGTATGTATACATAATCGACATACTAATGTAACAATGTGATTGCTATATTGATATATTATTTTGTATATCAATTATATATGCATACTTTATTTACATATGATAAATATATACATACTAACATATACATATATACACTTATATATATGGATATATGGATATGTCTGATTATATATATATACATACATATATACATACATATATACATACGTAAATATATACATATATATATACATACATATATACATACATATATATACATATATATATATATACATATACATATACATATATATATATATGAGAATATATATGTATATGTTACACATATATGTTTAATTGTTAATTTCTTTAAGATAAACTATCTTTAGCAATTTTTTACAACCAATTTTAAATGCTATATGTATGGGTTTAAAGTCAATTACCATGAACAACTTGGAGGCTGACTTTTTAATAGCTATGACAGTATTCTTTGAGTCACTTTTAGTGCTCTTGATGTCATCAATCAAAAGAGTTTTGTAAATCTACAAAACACAAACATTTAAGTCGATGATCAAATAGAAAAGGTTGACGCTTGTTTATGAGGAAACCTTGATTTTGTAAACATAATAATCATGATATTTGGAAATGATCAAATAGTTGTAAAAGAATTTCAATGACTATGTCAAGCCGATTAAATATAGGAATTGACTCATCCTTTGACTTGGGTTGATACAAGCCTAAATGTCATTCACTTGTTTTTAATTGAATCTTCCTTGATGGAATTTGTGCCATCTCTGAAATGATAGTTATGATATTAACACAAACTTTAAATTCTCTTAACTATAGATGTCTTTTTGGAGGTTCAAATTGAATTCTAGCATATGCATATTTGGATTGGTCGTTGTTTGCTATCAAATTTGAGAGTTGATTTGTAGTTGCTTAAGCTGAGTAAGAACTTGCAAATTCACCACCTTTGTGTTGGTGTGCATGCATTTTACTGTCAAGAATCATGCCTAATCTATAGGCCATTTGAGCACCTAATTGTTGTAAAAATAGAGGAATGAGTTCATCTATTTGGGATGCCTTTCATCATACAATTTTACGCACTCTTTTGGCAATATTTCTCTATAATATTTTTGAGCAAGTTTTGCATTTTAGTTATATTTTGTCTGCAATATTTTGCCAAGTAGAGAGAGGAGAATCCTTAAGTTTTACAGTGAGTTTATTATCTTGTGAGAAGTAGCGTTTGTCAAAGGATTGTGAATCTTGTTGGAGGATCAATAACAAGATAGTTGATGTTCTAGAAGTGTTGTGTTCAGTGTCAACTAATTGGAAAGCTTATCATAGGCATGAGGATATTCTACTTCTTCTTATTCTATGTTTAGAAGAGTTATGTCTTGTTTGTTTAAACTAGTCTTAATTTGTTACTTGCATATAGGGAAAAGATTTGTTTGCTTTGAAAGATAAGTGGAAACTATTTACATGTATGTGTGTTGTTTGTAATTACTCCATGATAGGAGAGATTGATTGACATAAGTATTAGTATTATGTTAATACTATATATGTTTAAACATGGATAGCTTAAGGTACACTCATACCTAGATATTTACTTATGCTAGAGGATTAGTAAGTTACTCCTAGGACTATTATCCTGTGAAGGGAGGGAACTTGTAATTTTCTTATTGAGTTGTGTTACCTTAGGGTGTTTAAAAGATAGGTTATCTTGGGGAGTAGCTTCCCGTGGAGAGGGATTTCCTAGGCATAGATATAATGGCCTTAAGTCAAAATGAGCTTGTCCTAGTGTAGGTGAATGGTATGTTAGCATTTGGTTTTTTGTGTTGTCATTGATGGCAACCTAAGTCATTCATCTGAACTATAGTTTAGTACTTGTTCATACTGGTAGAACAAAATGAAGAATAGGGTATCCAGTTAAAAGTAAAGATGTTGATCTATGTACTTCACCAGACTATTAATTTGAGTTGTGGATCTCAAAGAAAGGTATGTTGATGTTTGTACTATCTTATTCAAGAAGTATTAAGATGTGAATTTACTGGTGTACGATCTAGGAGATCCAGTGCATTGATTTTCTAGTTATCTAAATATTTTGTAAGGAAATGAGCCTTTCTATTTTGAGCAGTTTTGAGCAATGAGCCTGAATGCAAGTGCATTCCATTTTTGTAAAACTTATATTTGAGTACTCAAATTGTGGATTGACCTCCACCGTGGTTTTTCCCCTAACAGGGTTTCCACATAAAAATCCTTGTGTTATGGTGTTGTAGATGATTACTTTGTGTGTTTTCCTCTTTCCTTTGGTATAATGTTGAATTGGTTTATAATCATATTAATAAAGTTCAGATTTGCAGAAAAATGATTCACCCCCCCCCCCTCTTAGTGTTCCCTTGAGTCCAACAATTGGTATCAGAGCTAAGTTCCTTAGAAGAATTTTAGCAGCTTGAGGTAGATCTTGGAATTTAATGGACTCTGGTAGTCTTCAACAACAGCTTTTGGTGGCACTTGATGACCTTGATCAGTCTAAAGTAGAGGTTCAGGAATTGGAAGCAAATCTTAGGGATGTTGAGAAATTCATTCAAAAATTGAAGGATCAGATTGTTAAATCCAAGGAAAAGAGGAAAGATCTTTGTGATCAGATTAAGTAGAAAGAAAGAAAAAAAATGGATGATGCTCACTTGAATCAAACCTTGAAGGAAATAGCTCAAAATTGTGAATAGATTGCCAAAGACAATGCTACCCTAAAGCATGAAATAGAATCTATGGTGATGAAGCTGACTAAGGAGATTGAAGAAAGGAAGAAGAATGAGGAGAACCTTGCTCAGTCCTTAAAATAAAGATTAGATGAATGCAAAAGAGTAAATGGAGAATTCATTCAATTGGAGAGTGAACTGCTACAATCAGAAACAATGAAGAAGAACTTGAAAAATAGATTGTTGTCCTCAGGAATGAAAGTACTACTGCAAATGAATACAAGGAGAAGTTTAATATTAGTTTTTTTAAGCTTGATGAGATGAATCAAGGATAAAAGAATGCTAAATACAAGCGAGGTCTTGGATATGAGAAAGGAGAAAGTTTTCGATCTAGACAAAGAAATTTCAGGCAAGGAAATCTGATGAACAAAGATGGAAGGTATTCAGTAATACAATCCAATGCTCAAAAGTTTAATGGATATTGTTTTTCTTGCAATAAATTTGGTCATATGGCTGCTCAGTGTAGAAATAAATTGAAATCAAGTAATCCATCATTCTCTGGTCAGTGTTTCAATTGCAAAAAGTTTGGTCATAAATCAATTGAATGCAGAAATGTGTCAAACTACTCTGTCAGTAGAAGGAATATTGAATGTTATACTTGTGGAAGAATTGGGCATATTGCTAATCAATGCAGATCAAGAAGAAATCAATGGAATGACTAGTCTGGACAAGGAAGTATATGTGCTACAATTGTAACAGATACAATCACATTGCAAGATTTTGCAGAAACAAAAAAGTGGGTAGAAAAGGTCTGGTATACAAAGACAAAAATACACAAAAAGATGATAATAAAAAAATAAAAAATGATTGTGGATGAAATAAGAGATCAGATGAAGAAGGCATGGGTAAGGAAGAATGAATATGATGCTGGAAATGGTCTGCACCAAAACCTGCCTCTAGTAAATCCTTTGGAAATTGATCTTAGGCCATTGGCCCAGGGGGAGTTTTTCAAAGAAAATCTTTTTTCCCCTGTCCATAAGCTAGTAACGGATCACAAAAAATATTTCAAAAGATTTATTAATGATCTACAGATGCTTTGGAAAACATCCACAAGGAAACTCAAAGAAATCATGGGTCCGCAGAAGAATTTTTCTCTCGTTGTCTAAGAAAATAGGGTATCTGGAATACCTAGGGCAAAGACATTTATGACAAGTGTGTGAGCTATATAAGGAAAGTTAAAACTCTCATTTGCCACTTTTCATCAAAGAAGAGAAGAAGGAGAGCACTCGGTAGCAGAATTTCAAAGGAGTGAAGTTAATTCAACAACAAATCTCGAAATCCATTAGGTATTTCAGTTGTTTTTGAATTTCCATATAATTTGGCGTGCGGTTGTACGAAAGGAAAAATGGAACAAATCAAAGGGTCAATCAATTTAGATGAATACAACAATGAGAAGATTAGAACCATAAGAAATCTATTATCACTCGATGAATTGAAATGGGTGAGAGAAGCCAAACACAAGAATTTGGACATGTGGAATGAGTTTCCCTATTTCGAGAAAGTGGAAATCGTTAAATTCATTTTGAGCAGATTGAATAATGACACTTTGATTCTGGAAAAACCCTACATCATTTCGAAAGAAGTAATTGAGAATTTATCTAGATTATGCAAAGTTGGGGATATACCAAGAGAGAAATCCATCTGAAATAAAGAAGTTGAAACCCTAACCAGAGTTATTGGAGATCAAAGGGCACTGATAATCTCAACAATCAAAAACCTTGTGACAAGGTACATTGCACACAGAGTATCATATAAAATCTTTTTCAAAAATAGAGAAGGAGCAACTTCGGTAGGTGTGGTTTACATCTCTCAAAAAATGATAATGGAAGGTCAGGACTTTGACCTGTGCGGACTACTAAAGGATCAATTGATGGAGAATGTGCAATTAACAAAAGAGACAAATTACCCTTTCAGGTTTGGTACTCTGGTCATATGCCTAGTAATGTACTTTTTGAATTGTTTACTGATGAACAACAATGTGGTGTGGAAAGTAAATGAATCGGTGTGAAAAAAAATCTACACACACTCTAAAAGTTTGGCAAACTTTGATCAAGCATATGAAAGTTTCTTTAAGAGTTTACTAGGAAATTTTGGCTCAGTTGGTACTTCTCTTCTAGTAAAAGCACTTGAAGTTGGTTCCTCATTTGGTGGGATGGAGAGAAAGAAGAAAAGAGAAAAGGAAACTATTGTTTGTACTCCTCCGGAATGCAAGATTTTGAAAATTGAAGGAAAAGGAAAAGAACAGGAGATTGTTTATATACCAGATGAGGAATTTCATGAGGAAACTAAGGACACATAAGGAAAAGAGCAGGATTCAGCCAAACCAAAACAAGAAAAGGAAATGATAGAAGAAAGTGAAGAAGAAGATGACTTGACAAAAGAGAAGTTGCACCAGCTAATTCATAAGGAAGGTGGAATGCAAAAAATTGCTCAATTATGGTCTATCATACCCTCATATGATCAGGATATGATTCTAAGTGTACGAAGTGCTCATGTTGTGCACAGTCAAATCAAACTAGAGAGTTTGCAACATATTTTACCTAAAGAAATGATTGAATGCATTAAGGAAACTATGGACTTTGAGTTTCAAAACAAATAAGAAGGAGAAATAATCTCTCATTTGAAGGAGCAGTTCAGGCTATCACTTACCTAGTTGAAAAAGAAAATGAATGAGCTAAGGCAATGCATAATTGTAGAAAATAACATCTATAACTATTGCATTTGTTGGCCTCATGCAAAATTGGGAAATACAAAGAGAAGTTGGAGAAAATTGAAACAAAATTGAATGGGATTGGAATTTTTTTGATATGTTTCAAGATCAGGATGGTACAATCAAGAAAAGAATTCAAAAGCTACAATTTGAGCAGACGAAAATTCAATTCACTAAAAACACACTTGTGGACACTTTTTGGAAAGTGAAGGACCTAACTGAATGCATATTGGAACAGATGGTTGAGATACTGAGGAAAGGTCAAAAATTAGAGGATGCGATCACAATCCCATAATCCCTCACTGAGATTGTCAATAGGAAATCTAAAAATAACAACATGATCATAATCATTGGGATTGCAATAGAATCTTGGAAGAAATTTCTTCCGGAGATGAAAGAAAATCACAAGATAATTTTCTAACTCAAAGTAGCAATTGTTCATTTTCAAAATTTTGAATCAGTTTTGAAGTTTTTAAAAGGGGAGATTGAACACGTTTTTTGTCATTGATTGGCATAAGGCTTCTAGTTCTATCATTGATGTAAAAGGGGGAGAGAAAGTAGTGAAAAATGTCTCATCAATCTCAGGGGGAGCTATGTTTTGAAATTTTGAAGTTTGGCAGCGTATTCATATTGATTTTGACACTTAGTCATTTTTCACTAAGTGTTGCCATAAATTCCAAAGGGGGAGATTGTTGGAATATGGTTTTTAGTGTTGTCATTGATGGAAACCTAAGTCATTCATCCGAACTATAGTTTAGTACTTGTTCATACCGACAGAACAGAATGAAGAACAGGGTATCCAGATAAAAGTAAAGATGTTGATCTGTGTACTTCACCAGACTATTAATTTGACTTGTGGATCTTAGAGAAAGGTATGTTCATGTTCGTACTATCTTATTCAAGAAGTATTGAGGTGCACATTTATTGGTGTACGATCTAGGAGATCTAGTGCATTGATTTTCTGATTATCTAAACATTTTGTAAGGCAGCGAGCCTTTCTATTTTGAGCAGTGAGCTATAGGCAATGATCTTGAATTCAAGTGCATTCCATTTTTGTAGAACTTACATTTGAGTACTCAAATTATGGATTGATGTCCACCATGGTTTTTCCCCTAACAGGGTTTCCACATAAAAATCCTTGTGTTATGGTGTTGTAGATGATTACTTTGTGTGTTTGCATCTTTCCTTTGGTACAATGTTGAAATGGTTTAAAATTAGATTAATAAAGTTCAAATTTGAAGAACATTGATTCACCCCCCCTCTCAGTATTCCATTGAGTCCAACATGGTAGACCATCACTCGATTATATTGAGTGAGAACACTTTGGCCAAAGTAGTGTGAAATTCTGAAAACTCCAATATAGATAGTGTGATGTCGAGACTCCACTATCAATTCACTGTGTCAATTTTAATGAATGAGAGCTACCTAGCATAGGCTATAAAATCCTAGTCATGTAGGAAAAAACACTAAGCTCATAATGGTATGTCGTACAAGGTTACCCAACCAATACCTACATCGAAGGGAAGGGCCATCTATCATTGATAGATGTGTGGGGGATCGCATATGAGTTCATGGTTAGTGGAAAAGTGCTTGAGTGTTGCTTCTCCTCCTCAACATGTGACAAAATACCAAGGTTTTGAAAGGCAGATTCCTGGACCATCTATATCTTATGTCATGAAGCTCGAAGGAGCTATGTATGTATTTTTGTACTTTCTTGGAATATCGTACAATGAGAAGTATTGTAATGGAATAGAAATTCTTATTATATGTTGTATCACATATTTGTTCATATATTTTCAATAAAGAAAAGGAATTTTTTTTATTGCAATGCTTGTTACATAGTTTTTATTTACTTGCACTATAAAACTTAGGAAATTTACTATAATGAACGTTTGGCATATTACATGTGGTATCAGAGCTACCAAGTTTAGCTCTAGAACCTATGAGCTCATCATTCTCTTTGTCCAATTTGTTATCTAATATTGTGAATTCTTGTGCCAGGATGGTGAGTTTCAGATTAACGGCTTGAAAGTTAGTAATAAGAAATGAGTGCTACCTCAAGGCCAAGAAGGAAAGAGAAGCCATTGTTAGAACCATAGAGGGAACCAACTACAAAAATTCCATTTGATTGAGTGATAGACATTTAGTCATACACTTTCTTAGATCAGTGATGTGAAGAGGAAGATGGAGATGGAGGCTATGTACAACCATTTACCTTTCATTTCACCAAAAAAGTTTGAGTCAATATCACTCTCTAGGGATATGCTTTTCGGAAGGAAGTGTCAACTGGCATTCATCTTTAGGGACCCTAGAGTTCTTCCATTTTCTGAAGTAATAGCAATTTCCTCAAGTAATGAGTTTGAGGAATATGTACCTTGAGATCAACCAAATGTGTGTTGGAAAATGTGCCTAAAATTGTTGGCTTGGAACTTTTGAACTTGGCATTTTATTTCCTTTTGTTGTTTGGTATGTCATGGGATCATTGAAAATCATAACCTTGGAACTCATGTCGGGGCGTTTTGAATTTTCACAACCTCCCAACTTAGCGATATTGAGGTTTTCTTTGTTATTGACATATCGTGGGTTTTGACAAATTCCTAACCTCTGATAGAGGTTATGAAGTTTGGTTTTCTAGTGACATAGCGACTTCATAAGAGGTTGGTTGGCGGTAATGACATTGATGTCATGTTGACACTGTGATGTGATAACTTGATCAATGGTTGGGATAACTTTGATCTAATGATGCCTACTAACCCCATGCCTCTTGTGGTGGGTCCCAAGAGACTCCTGCAGGATGTACAGGCTTGACCAGCAGTGGTGACTTTGATGCCATAGTGGAAATGGGGACCATGACAGTGTGATGTTATATATATATATATTAATAGGTGGTTATGATTGAAATATTCTAATGGTGCACGCTAACCTTGTACCTCTTGTGGTGGGTCTTGAGTGACTCTCACAGGGTGTGTGGTCTTCAGACACATGTTGTGGTGGACCCGACCAATGCCAAGTTAATTGGTATGATGGTTGACTCGGTAACTTGTGAAGAGTACCTAGGTGGGACCTGATTGGTGCCACATTAGAAATTGATAATTAGCCCAAGATCGTTGACTAATTAAATGATGATTACTTGGAAAATTATGAGGATTTCAAAATGCGCTCGACATGGCTGTAGCAGGTACGTTCTTGTAATGATTGATGCACAATTGTAAAGGTTGATGTTATGAAACTGAAACAATGATGGCAAGTTGATGTATATATTATAATACTCTATTTTGAGTTGGTTGATGGTTTTTTTGACCTATTGGGTTGGTGTTCTACATTGTATGTTGTACGTGCATTGTAATAGTGTGAAAAAATATAACTATTTATTGTTGTGAATTAACACCTTGGGTGGAGTTTGTAACTTTGTATGTAATTAATTTATTGTAATACAAAGTGGCTTTACTTGGTGTGTGGGTTTTTATCTCGTAAGGGTTTTCCCACGTAAATCTAGTGTTCAATTTTGTATGTGGGTTTATCTATTTGTTCTTGTGTGTGTGTTTCTTAAATGAACTATAATTGTATTTGAAAAATTTAAAGTACCTTCTGCATTATTTCTATTATAAGATTGGCATTTGGAAGGCGTCTCCGCATCTTGCTTTCCTTATAAGTGATATCAGAGCCTAGCTAGTTGTGTTATTCTTGTGGGTGAGTCAGGTTTTTTGTGCTAGTATTTTCCAATGGGAGTCTGTCAGAGAAAACTGGTTGTCTTGATTACAAGTTGAGATGGCAAGCACATCAGGAAGAATAGAAATTGAAAAGTTCAATGGCAGCAATTTTGAGTTGTGGAAACTCAAAATAAAATACTTGTTGGTGGATATAGATCTTTGGATTATTGTTATGGGGATACAACCATTAGGCATGAAACAAAAAGATTGGGACCTCATAGATAGAAAAGCTAGAGGGTTGATAAGACTTTTTCTGTCCGATTTTGTACTCCTGAACATCCATGAGGAGAAGAGTGCACATTATTTATGGAAGAAGCTTGGTGATATTTATCAAGGAAATTCTCTAGTGAATAATTTATTCTTGAGGAAGAATTTATACTCCTTGAAGATGGAAGGAGGAGCATCCATGGTAGACCATCTGAATTCATTTAATATGATTGTTGCTCAGTTGGCCTTTGTGGGTGTGAATATAGAGGAGGATTGTTGTATGCTTTTTTTATGCTCCTTACCTGACACATGGGATCATCTGGTAATGGCTATTGGAAGTAAAACAACCACCTTTAAAATGGACGACATGGTTACTTTGTTATTGTTAGAAGAAATGTGAAGGAAATCTTCTGAGATGGCCAAGGAGGCTCTTGATGTTCAAGGTAGATCAAACAAGAGAGGCAAGAAGAAAGAGAAGTCTAAATCCAAATCTAAATGGAGATCAAAGTCTCTTGGAAAGAATCCCAAGGTGAAATGCTAGAATTGTGGGAAAACTGGACATATCCAAAAAGATTGCAAAGAGGAGAAAAAGACTTAGAATAAGCATAATTCTTCGGATAATGATTCTTCTTAGAGCGATGCAGATGCCTTCATTACAGCCTTGGAAACTTAGGTATTAGATAATATATGGTTGATCGAATCAGGTGCATCCTTTCACATGAAATCTCATAGAGATTGGTTCATGAAGTATGAAAAGTATGTTGGTAGAAAGGTGTACCTAGCAAGTGATTCATCTCTAGAAATTGTTGGCTAAGGAAGAGTCAAAATTTGATTCCCTAATGGAAGAATAAAAGGAATTGATGGTGTAATGCACATACTAGGTCCAGCTCAAAATTTTATTTTTGTTAGTAAGCTTAATGATGTTGGCATGCAAGTTACATTCTTGAGTGGTGGCTATAAGATGACTAGAGGCTTTATGGTGCTAGCTAGGGGTGTATGTATTGGCGCTCTATACAAGATGGATGCACACGTTAAATGTAACAGTGTCTCTATAAAGTCTGAAAATGATACTCATGTAGAGAAGGAGAAAAATGTTCCTTTGGGTGCAAATTCTTTGGAGGTGAAACTCCCAGTAGAGAAAACCATGTTGTGGCATCATAGAATCGGTCACATAGGAGAAAAAAGCTTAAAATCCTTGAAAAATAAAAACCTGGTAGAAGGGATTGTTGATTGTAACCTTGAGTTTTATTTTTGTGAACATTGCATTTATGGAAAGAAACATTGTGTTTCATTTTACTCTAGTCCTCATAAGTCTTCTGGTGTGTTGGATTGTGTTCACTCTGACGTATTTGGTCTAGTAAAATTTCCTTCGTTATTGAAGTCTGAATATTATGTTTCTTTTCTTAATGATTATTCGAGAAGGGAATTTGTATAATTTCTTAAAAGTGAATTAGAAGTGTTCATTTGGTTTAAAGAGTTGAAAAACTTGGTTGAAAATTAGACTGGAAGAAAAATTAAATGTTTAAGGATGGATAATGGTAGTGAGTTCTATTTTGTAGATTTTGAAAGGTATTGTAAAGACCATGGAATTAAAAGGCATAAAACTACACCTTATACTCCATAGCATAATGGAGTTGCTGAAAGGTTAAACACGATGTTGATGGAAAGAGAGAGAAGTATGTTGAGCATTGTTGGTATGGAGAAGAAGTTTTGGGCTGAGGCTATGGCTACAACATGTTACTTGATTAATCATTCACCTAGTTTGATTCTTGTTGACAAAATGCCTATGGAAGCATGGTCTAGTAAGAAGCCCTCTCCGAGACATATTCGTGTCTTTGGCTATGAAGCATATGTTTATGTGTCAAATGAGAAAAGGTATAAGTTGGAAAGCAAAGCTATAAAATGCATCTTCATTGGCTACACCATTGGTGTGAAAGGATACAATTTTTGGAATCCTGCTCTTGAGAAGGTTGTGTATAGTAGAAGTGTAATCTTTTGAAAGCTGAAACCTTTTGTAGTTGATTTTTAGTTAGAGACAAAGGAAGAAGAAAAGAAGGATGATGTAGTTGAAATTCCTCGAACTCCAGATAAAGAGGAACTACAAATTTAGAGTGTACATGAATTTGAGGAGAGTTGTAGCAGCTTTGGGAGTTCTGAACAGGAAGAAGAACCACAACCTCAGCCTCATCATATGAAGAGGTCTACACATGAAAAAAGTCAACCTGATAGGTATGGATTCTCTATGTTGGATTCAAACTTTTCCTATGCTTTGATTACTAGCACTGATGAGCCTAGGACTGTAAAGGAGGCTATTAATATGTCTAATTCAAATTCCTGGTTGGAAGCCATGAATGAGGAAATGGCATTGTTAAAAAAGAATGAAACTTGGGATTTGGTACCTTTGCTTGGAGGTCAAAATCCTATTGGTCTGGATGGTAGTGTTGAGAATTATAAAGCTAGGTTGGTCATGAAAGGTTATTCCCAGGTGGAGGGAATTGATTATGGAGAAATATTCTCTCCTGTAGCTAAGTTGACATCTATGAGATTTCTATTGTCACTTGTAGTAGCATATGACTTAGAGGTTGAGCAGATGGATGTGAAGACAACATCCCTTCATGGAGATCTAGAAGAAGAAATTTATATGTCCCAACGTAAGCACTTCTTTGGAAAAGGTAAATAAAGTTCGGTTTGCAAGTTAAAGAAATATTTTTATGGTTTAAAACAATCACCTACAATGTGGTACCAAAAATTTGAAACTTTTGTGTTGCCATTGGGATTTGTAAGATCAAAATCTGATCATTGTGTTTATTACAAAACTGAAAATGATTGTTTACTTATTATTTCCCTATATTTGGATGATATGTTATTCTTTGGGAATAGTAAGGGTATGATTTATGTTTTGAAATCTCAATTGTCAGTACAGTTTGAAATGAAAGATTTAGGTCTAGCAAGGTATATTTTGGGTATGAAAATCAGAAGGGAAAGGGGAAGTAGAAAGCTTTGGCTCAGCCAAAGAAAGTATATTAATTATGTCCTTGAGAGATTTAGTATGACAGATTGCAAGCAGTTAATTGTTCCAGTGTTGCAAGGAATGAAGCTATCTATTGAAGATTGTCTGAAGTCTTCTATTGAGATGGAGGGCATGACCAAGGTGCCTTATACAAGTGTAGTTGGTAGTTTAATGTATGCAATGGCCTATGCCAGGCCAGACATTGCCCAAGCAGTGGGATTTCTTAGTCTGCTTATGGCTAATCTAGGTGGGCCACTTTGGGATGCTATGAAAAGAGTTTCCAGATATTTGAAGGGTACTTCAAAGTTTTATTAGTGCTATCATGGCAACTTGGTTGGATCACATAGGTCTCTTAGAATTCGTGGGTATGTGGATTTTAATTGGACATGGGACATTGATAGTAGAAGATCCACCAGTGGATACATCTTCATGTTATTTGGTGATACAGTTAGTTGGATGAGAAAGCAGCAAGATGTAGTCACTTTATCTACTACTGAGGCAGAGTACATGGTAGCAACACATGCCTATAAAGAATCCATTTGGCTTACACATTTTCATTCTGATGTTGGGTTTAATGCAAGGCAGATTGCGATTTATTATGACAGATAGGGTGCTATTTTTTTGGCAAAAAAATCCCACTTTCCATGCCAAGATGAAGCATATCTATGTTTAGTATCATTTTGTTCATGATATGGTGGAGGATGGAAAGGATAATCTTGAAAAAGTGGATACTTTGGATAATTTCATTGATGCATTGACAAAGCTTGCGAGCACAAATAAGTATAGGTGATGTGCCAGTTTGATGGGCCTTGGGGCCTATGACCATAAATAACTTTGAGTTTGGAAGAAGCTAGTAAGTCTTCATCAAGTGGAAGCATGTTGGAAAATGTGCCTCAACTTGTTGGCTTGGAACTTTTGAACTTGGTTTTTTATTTCCTTTTGTTGTTTGGTATGTCACGAGATCCCTAAAAATCATAACCTTGGAACTCATGTCGTGGAGCTCTGAATTTTCACAACCTCTTGACTTAACGATATTGAGGTTTTCTTTTTTATTGACATATCACAGGTTTTGAGAAATTCCTAACCTCTGATAGAGGTTATGAAGTTTAGTTTTCTAGCGACATAGCGACTTTCATACGGGATTGGTCAGTGGTAATGAAATTGACGTCATGTGTCATGTTGACACTGTGATGTGATAACATGATCAACGGTCGAGATAAATTTGATCTCACAACACCTACTAACCCCGTGCCTCTTGTGGTCAGTCCCAAGAGACTCCTGCGGGGTGTGCGGGCATGGCTCGTGGTGGTGACTTGGATGTCATGGTGGTAGTGGGGACCACAATAGTGTGATATATATAGTATATATATATTAATCGATGGTTACGATTGAATTAATCTAATGGTGCCCACTAGCTCCGCATCTCTTGTGGTGGATCTTGAATGACTCTCGTAGGGTGTGGGAGCTTTGGATACATGTCGTGGTGGACTCGACCAGTGCCAAGTTGTTAAGTTGTATGATGGTTGACCTAGTAACTTGTGAGGAGTACCTAGGTGGGACTCGATTGGTGTTGGGATGGAAACCAGTAATTAGCCAGAGACTGTTGACTGATTGAATGATGATTACCTGGAAATTTATGAGGATTTCAAAATGAGTTTGACATGGCTGTAGCAATTATGTTCTTGTAATGATTGATGTACAGTTGTAATTGTTGATTTTCTGAAACCAAAGTGACAATGGCAGGTTGATGTATATATTGTAATACTTTGTGTTGAGTTGGTTGATGGTTTTTTTGACCTGTTGGGTTGGTGTTCTACATTGTATTTTGTACGAGCATTGTAACAATGTGAAAGAATATAAATATTTTCTATTGTGAATTAACACCTTGGGTGGAGTCTGTAACTTTGTATGTAATTGATTTACTATAATACAAAGTTTTTTTACTTGGTGTTTTCATTTTTCTCCTGCAAGGGTTTTCCTACATAAAATTGGTGCTCAATTCTATGTGTGGATTTATCTATTTGTTCATGTGTATGTGTTTCTTAAATGAATTGTAATTGTATTTGAAATATTTAAAGGACCTTCTGCATTATTTCTCCTATAAGATTGGCATTTGGAAGGCATCTCTGTATCTTGCTTTCCTTACAATGTGAAATGGTCTCATGAACAAATGTCTTCCAAAAGGTTAGAGTACATTGTTGATAAACACCATATTGGTGCTGAACCTCATAACTATGTATCGGATAATAAATCCAAATGCTATCCATTTTGGGATAGGTATGAACAGTTAAGGGATGAACCCTTTCATATAAGGAAATTTATAATGGGGCTTAATAATCAAATCAGAGGAGAAGTGGATATGCATGGTCCAAAAACTATGGATCTTGTATAGGAGAAAGCAATTAAATAGGAGGAAAATCTTAGGGCTATCTCAAATTAATAGGAAAGTAAGGATCGTAAGAAAGTTATGAAAATTCTTGATGGGCCAACTCCTAAAAAGGTGGAGGTTGTGCACAATGTATCTAAGAAAGGAGATAAAGGCAACCATAATATTGGGAAAGAGTCAAAAAGGGAGTGAAGAAGGAATGGACCCAATTGTGGAAATACCAATAATGCTGGTGGAAATGCTAGTGGATTTGGAGAACCTGCAAAGAACAAGGTACCATTTACAGGATGCTATACTTGTGGGGGAGATCATTTTTCTAGAGATTGTCCCAATAAGCCTTCTGGTATTTCACTACCCACTCAATGGGAAATGTTCCAATAGAGGATACATGTTGTAGTGGATGATTGCCAAGAAGAGTATCAAGCAACTCCCATTGGAACTCCGGGAATTTTATTTGGTTTACCCATTTCAGTTCTCACTGATACTGGTGCAACTAAGAATTTTGTTTCACCTAGAGTAGCTAAACAATTATCTAGAAAGTTTGGACACATGGCAATGTCTTGGGATGTAGAGTATGCAAACCAAACAAGAGCAAAGGTGGAACAATGTTCTTTTTAGGCTAGGATAGATCTACCTTGTTTTTCTACTAAAGTAAACCTTTATGTCACACCTTTAGGATCCTACGATGTTATCTTAGGTGTGAATTGGTTGTGGATACATAGGGCTAAAGTAGATTTCCATGCAAAAACCATAGAATGCCTAGATGATTTTGGAAACCAAGTGAAATTACAAGGAATACCTAGAGAAGTAAAGATTTGTCCAATCTCAGCAATGAAACTAATAAGGGCTTAAGAAGAAAGGGTGCAAATTTTTTGTTGTTAAGTTAGAAGAACCCGAAGAAGATCTTGATAACTTGGATTCCCAGAGTTTCCAAGAGATGGAAGATAGTGAAATAGATGACACCAGATTGTCAGACATGGAAAGATATCCTATATTGAGAAATTTCTCAAATGTGTTTCTAGAGGAGTTACCTGGGTTACCACTGAAGAGGATATTTGATTTCTCTATAGATATAATTCTAGGGTTTGAACCAATTTCCAAGGTGCCCTATAGAATGACAACAATTGAGTTAATGGAGCTTAAGGCACAATTGGATGAACTGTTATCAAAAGGGTTGATAAAACCAAGTGTTTTTCCTTGGGGGCACCAATTATTTTCGTGAAAAAGAAGGATGGTACCTTGCATTTGTGCATCGACTATCGTATGCTCAACAAATCCATGGTGAATAATAAGTACCCTTTGCCATGAATTGATGATATTTTCGATCAAATGAGAGGATGTTCCATATTCTCGAAGATAGATTTGAGATCTGGATATCACCAATTAAGAATTAAAGATGAAGATATCTTTAAGACTACGTTCAGAACCAGATATGGAAACTGTGAGTTCGCAATTTTACCATTTGGGTTAACAAATACACATGCTGCATTTATGAATTTGATGAATAGTGTATTTAGAGACTGTCTAGATAAATTTGTCCTAGTTTTTTTGGATGACATCTTGATTTATTCTAAGGATGAAGAATATCATTGTAGAAACTTAGAGATTTTTTTACAATGATTAAGAGAGAGCACAAGTTGTATGGTAAACTATCTAAATGTACTTTCTTCCAAAGGAGAGTGCATTATCTAGGGCATGTAATCTTGGAGAATGAAATGTCTATGGATCCCGCTAAGATCAAGGTAGTACTTGAGTGGCCTATACCCAAGAATGTGTCTAAGGTAAGAAGTTTTATGAGACTAGTGGGGTACTATAGAAATTTTGTTGCAAACTTCTCTAAGATTTCTTTTCCAATCACCTCTTTATAGAGAAAAGGGAAGAAATATGAATGGACTAAGAAGTGTTAAGAAGCCTTTGATCTTCTTAAAGAAAATTTTACCATTGTGTCGATCTTGAAAGTACCAGATCCAAAAGGGAATTTTGTGGTTATGCAAGATGGTCAAGTGATTTCTTATGAGTCTAGAAAGTTGAAACCTTATGAGAAAAATTATGCATTGCATGATTTAGAGATAGTAGTTATGGTTCATGCATTACAAATGTGGAGGCACTACTTGTTAGGCAAACCCTTTGAATTGAAAATTGACCATAATGTGTTAAAGTACCTTTTCACTCAACCTAATCTAAATACTAGGTAGAGAAGATGGTTGGAATTAATAGATGATTATGATTCCAATATCAGTTACATAAAAGGGAAAGAAAATCGGGTTGCTGACGCCTTGAGTCAAAGATGTCATATTGCTTCAATAGTAATGATTCAAACTGATTTTAATGGTAAAGTGTTGCAAAAGTGAGAAGAAGATGAGTATTACTTGCAAGTCAAGTAGGCACTTGCTAGTAATCCACATGATTCTAGGTATGAGGGTTTTCATTTTGAACCCAATGGATTACTTAGGTATAAAGGTAGAATGTATGTACATGATGTAGTGGAGTTAAGGAATCTCGTATGGAAAGAAGTGCATGAAGCACCATACTCTGGACACCCTGAAGTGACCAAAATGATAGTGGATGTGAAGCAATTATATTTTTGGAAAGGAATGAAAGGGGATGCTACTAATTTTGTAGCCAAGTGTCTAGAATGTCAAAGGGTGAAAGCAAAGAATCATCATCCTGCAACTTTGTTATATCCACATGACATACCAAAGAGGAAGTGGCAAGTCATAAGTATGAACTTTGTGTAAGGATTACCAATGTCAAGGAATAAGCACAATTCCATTCTTGTGGTAGTAGATAAGCTAGCCAAAGTCACACATTTTATACCCGGGAATCTAACCGATGGAGCACTTTTCATAGCAAGAAATTTTGTGTAAGAAGTTTTTAAGTTGCATGGAATTCTAAAGAAAATTATTTCAGATAGGGATGCACAAGTCACTTCTAGGTTTTGGAAAACCTTGTTTTTCACACTTGGGACTCAGTTGAATATTAGCTCAGCATATCATCCAGAAACAGATGGATAGACTGAAAGGGTGAATCAAGTATTGGAAGACCTACTGAGAATGTATTGCATGGATTAGTAGTACAAGTGGGAAGACTACTTACCCTTAGTCAAACTTTCTTATAACAATTCTTACCATTCTATGATAAAGATGGCTCCCTTCAAAGCATTGTATGGTCGGAAGTGTCGAACTCCTATAATTTGGGATGGACTTGATTATAGAGTGAATCTTGGGCTAGAGATGTTGGCTGAGATGGATGAGCAACTTAATAGTGTGAAGCAAAGGTTGGTTGAAGCTAACGATCAACATAAAAGTTATGTTGATGCTAAGAGAGTGCCCCAAAAATTTTCCATAGGTGATAAAGTGTTGTTGAGAGTGAAACCTCACAAAAGATCCATTAAATTTGGAAAGTCTTACAAGTTAGCCCCATGTTATGTTGGACCTTTTGATATTCAAGAGGAAGTGAATCTGGTAGTCTATCGAATAGCATTGCCACCAGCTCTTGCCAGAATATATAATGTCTTCCATGTTTCTTACCTTAAGAGGTATGTACCTGATGATAATCATGTGATTTATTGGACTGCTTTATAGGTACATGACCCAGGAGTGGTAACCCTCGCGCCTGTCAAGGTACCCAGATCAATATGCAGAAGACTCAACCACTTGGGAAGATTATGCTGATATTCAACAAAAAATTTCTCATGTATTGGATGCTTATGAGAATGTTTGAATAATATGTTGATTTTTGTTTGGTTTTATGTTGCTACATAAAATCATCGATGATGATGATTCACAAGGGGGTAGTATGTTACACCCCAATTGTGTAATTACTATTTACTATTACTATGTAAGGTAAAATGGGAATGTAATGTGAATTCAATGGATGAATAAATTGTGTGTGCACTTTGTTATCACTTCTTTATGAATGAATGCCATCTCATTTTAATATGAAGGAATGCATTTATTTGTTTAGATGAATATTGTGTTATTCTAACTTTTGGAGATGTGATGTGTATATTGCATACTTTGTGAATAGTTGACTATCATGTACATGTGTTATTTTTTGTAGGTACATGTTCAATTCCTCCAAGCGAAGGGGAAGTATCACTTAGGAGAAGGTCTTGGTCTGGTAACCAGTAACGTAAGCTATTTGAGCTTACACACAACAATATGTTGATTTTTGTTTTGTTTTATGTTTCTACATAGAATCATCGAGGATGATGATTCACAAGGGGGTAGTATGTTACACCCCAATTGTGTAATTACTATTTACTATTACTATGTAGGGTAAAATGTGAATGTAATGTGAATTCAATGGATGAATAAATTGTGTGTGCACTTTTTTATCACTGCTTTATGAATGAATGTCATCTCATTTTAATATGAAGGAATGCATTTATGTGTTTGGATGAATATTATGTTATTTTAACTTTTGGAGATGTGATGTGTATATTGCATACTTTGTGAATAGTTTACTATCGTGTACATGTGTTAGTGTTTGTAGGTACATGTTCAATTCCTCCAGGCGGAGGGGAAGTATCACTCAGGAGAACGTCTTGGTCTGGTAATCAATAACGTAAGCTATTTGAGCTTACACACACCACAGTAGAATAATTGATTTGGGTTATTAAGTGGGAAAATGGTAAGTTACCCCTAGTCATTATGTCTACATTAAAAATATTTTAGTTTACTGGTGATTGCGTGCATGAATGATGTTTATTTGTTTGAGCTTGATAGTTTTTTCTTTAATTACCATGCTTGTATTTATATGAGGGTCATATGAGATATATGTATGTGTACAAACATGCATGGCGATGATAGGCTATACACACGAAGGAATGCATACATAAGGATACATAGGTAGATGTACCTATGCACACTCATGCACGAGTTGCTTATGCACATGGAACTATCTAATGGAACCAACACCATACATATGTATAGGTATAGATATATCGCTCATAGTTTCTTATCAACACCATGGTAATTGTGTATGATTTTGTTGTGAATCGAATGTGTATATATATATATATAATGTATATACATAGATTCATATGTATATGTGTATCCATGCACGCATATGGTAGTAAATGGACATGCCCATATGAGTGTATTGTCACATATATACATACACATACATGTATATAGAGGAAAATATATATAATATATATATGTGTATACACAATTGACTTACTAATGCAACAATATGATTGCTATATTGATATATTCTTTTGTATATCATTTATATATACATACTTTGTTGACATATGATAAATATATATATACTAACATATACATATATATACGTATATATAAATAAATATATATATATATATATACATATATACATGAGAATATATATATGTATATGTTACAAATATATGTTTTAATTTTAATTGCTTTAAGATCGACTATCTTTAGAAATGTATTACAACCAATTTTAAATTCTATATGTATGGGTTTAAAGTCGATTACCATGAATGACTTGGAGGCTGACTTTTTAATAGCTATGATTGTATTCTTTGAGCCACTTTTAGTGCTCTTGATGTTATCAATCAAAAGAGTTTTATAAATCCGAAAAACACAAACATATAAGTCAATGATCAAATAGAAAAGGTCGACGCCTATTTTTATTAAATAGAATTATCATGATATTTAGCAATGATCAAAAAATTGTAAAAGCATTTCAACGACTATGTCAGGCCGATTAAATATTGGAATCGACTCATCCTTTGACCTGGTTGATACAAGCTTAAATGTCATTCACTTATTTGTGTCTGAATCTTCCTTGATGGAATTTGCACCATCTCTAAATGATATTTATGATATTTGTGCCACCTTTGAATCCTCTTTCCTGTAGATGTCTTTTTGGAGGTGCAAATTGAATTCTAGCATATGCAGATTTAAATTGGTCTTTGTTTGTTGTCAAATTTGAGAGTTGATCTATAGCTGCTTAAGGTAAGTAAGAACTTGCAAATTCACCACCTTTTGGGAAAGTTAAATGTATTGCTATGCATGCATTTTCCTTTCAAGAATCATGCCTAATCTATAGGCCATGTGAGCACCCGATTGTTGTATAAATAGAGGAATGCGTTCATATATTTGGGGCACCTTCATCATAAAAGTTTACACACTCTTTTGTGCAATATTTATTAGAAAGTTATGTATTTTAGTTATATTATGTTTGCAATATTCTACTAAGTAGAGAGAGGACAATCCTTAAGTTTTACAGTGAGTTTATTATCTTATGAGAAGTAGAATTTGTCAAAGGACTATGAGTCTTGTTGGAGGATCAATAACAAGATAGTTGTTGTTCTAGAAGTGTTGTGTTCGCTATCAACCAATTGGAAATATTATCACAGGAATGAGGATATTCTACTTTTTCTTATTCTATGTTTAGAAGAGCTATGTCTTGTTTTTTTAAACTAGTCTTAATTTGTTACTTGCATATAGGGAAAATACTTATTTGCTTTGAAATAAAAGTGAAAACTATTTACTTGTATGTGTGTTGTTTGTAATTACTCCATGATAAGAGAGATTGCTTGACATAAGTATTATTATTATGTTAATACTAGATATGTTTAAACATGGGTAGCTTAAGGTACACTCATACCTAGATATTTACTTATGCTAGAGGATTAGTACATTACTCCTAGGACTATTATCCTATGAAGGGAGGGAACTAGTACTTTGCTTGTTGAGTTGTGTTACCTTAGGTTGTTTAAAATATAGGTTATCCTAGGGAGTATATTTCCCATGGAGAGGGATTGCCTAGGCATAGATATAATGGCCTTAAGTCAAAATGATCTTGCCATAGTGTAGGTGAATGGTAGACCATCGCTCGATTATACTGAGTGAGAACACTTTGCCCAAATTAGTGTGAAAGTTCGAAGACTCCACTATAGATAGTGTGATGTCGAGACTCCATTGTTAGTTCACTATGTCCATTTTAATGCATGAGGGCTACCTAGCTTAGGTTATAAAATCCTAGTCATGTAGGACACAACACTAAGCTCAGAATGGTATGTCATATGGGGTTACCCAACTAATACCTTCATCAAAGGTAAGGGCCATCTATCATTGATAGATGTGTGGGGGATCGCATATGAGTTCGTGGTTGGCAGAAAAGAACTTGAGTGATGCTTCTCCTCCTCAATAGGCAAAAAAAGATAAAGGTTTTGAAAGGTGGATTCCTGGAACATTTATATCTTATGTCATGAAGCTCGAAGGAGCTATGTATGTAGTTTTTTACTTTCTTGGAATATTGTACTATGAGAAGTATTGTAATGGAATGGAAATCCTTATTATATGTTATATCGCATCTTTGTTCATATAATTTCAATAAAGAAAAGGAATTTTTTTTATTGCAATGACTTGTTACATAGTTTTTATTTTCTTGCATAGTAAAACTTAGGAAATTTACTACAATGAATGTTTGGCATATTACACAAAATATATGAAGGATGTAATTATGTTGCTTCTAGATTTGATTGTTTGCATTTTTTCTCAATATAGATTGTGGAAATCTTATATCATTATATGAAGGAGGTGTAGCAAGGGATATATCATTAGGTGAATTTGGAATGAAGATTCAAAAGAGTGTGGAACTATAAGAAGATCAAGATGAATTTGAAGATGGAGATGTTGTAGACAAGGTATAATTTATGTTTGGCATGGGAAAAAATAGTTTAAATAGAATGACAAGGCTTGAGATGAATGAAAACACGATCCCATATATTATTTCAAATGAAGGAGAAGAAGATATGTTGGACTAAGCAATGGAAATAATGTTGTACCTTGTTAGTTAATAGATATTCTCTATCAAAAGTATCAACTTTTCCTTCTATCACCCAATATAGAAACAATCACCAACCAACAATTGAGTAAATTATTTTTGAATGAAATAATCTTCCTCTAAATTTTATGAGGTACAACTCCCTCATCTAATGAGAAAATATATTCTTTTTTGAATTTTTAAAATTATATCATGGGTATATTTTTAACTATAAAGAAGGAAAGGTCGAAGAAATATAATCAAAAGAGATCTATAAAATGTCAAGAATGAATATTTATTGGTCAAAAAACTAATTTGTGAGAAGGAAATCAAAAGATAGACTAATTGTATTCCATAAATCATAAAAAATAAACTTATCAATTTAAAGATAATTCTAGACTCGAGGAGATTAAATAATAGAGGTGGTTCTCACATTCACATAGAAACAAAACAACCAAAGACACCAATCACAATGCACATATTATAATATATTTTATTTTATTTATCCAAAACTATAGGCTGATAGGCGTACAACCTCTCTCTCAAGTTCGAATTACCTTCTATATATTTCCTTTCTCTAAAAAAAATCTAAGAGGCTTCCTTTAGTAACATCATGGTTAATATACACATTGCAAGAGTAACCGTTTCTTGAAATTAACTGAAAGGAAGAGCTAAATAATACCTTAAACTTTTCAAGAATTTTTCACTCTTTTACAAAATAAAAACCAATAATATAAAATGACAAGAGACATTATTTTTCTGGTGCATCATCATCATCCTTTTCTTGTGATGACTGGGTAGATGGCATGGTATTTTTGGCTTTGTATGTCTAGAATAATTTAATGATCAAAGGCATATCATTGTCTTGAGGACTAATTACATTCTTAGTTATTAATTTATATAAAGATTTATTTTCTCATACCAAATCTTCCTTACCAAATAAGGTCTTACATGTAGAATGAATTGAGATAAAGTGAAGTTGATATTGCTTAATCTCCTCATGCTCTCCACATAAAGAATTTGTTTTTCAAAAATATTTTTGACCAATTCTTTGAATTTTCCTTTTAGTGTTTCTAAATTCTCATCTTGAGAATCATCTTCTTCTCATATGCAAATAACTATGCTTGAAAGATCCTTCTAAATTTTTGCCTTCATTTGATTACATTCTTTTAGCAATATTCTTTGTTCTAATATGTTTTGCTTCAAAAATGAGAGTTTCCACTCAATGTTTTTCTCCCACATAAATCATTTTCTATCTTTGGTATTTAGAAAAATATACTTAGCCACTAGTTTACCCGATCCCAAATCAATCATTTCCTTGAGATCACTGTCAGTCTTCAACTAGATCAATTCTTCATGTTTGGTGGCAACAATTTCATTATAAATCTCTTTCTTCAATGCATCAATATCTTCATAAATATTCTTCATTTCTATGACAAACGTAGTTCCTCTTACCAAGATATCTTTGGCCTAGTCCTTTGTCACTTTCCCATAAGATTTATAAACATGAATCTTATTAATCATATACTTTCCATTAGCAGAGCTAGGATCAAAATCCACTTCGATTTGGCTAGTAGGTTGACCAAAAATATCAATGAGGGATATTAAAAAATTGGTTAGATAATTAACCTATTGCTTTAACTAATATTTGGTTTTCTTGTATTTTTTCTCCTTTCTACAAGCCTAATAGCTTATACCTAGAAATTATGGATATCTCCACCTCTTGTAGATGGTCCTAAATTAATCCTAGTAATATTTAAATCACTTGTAGTCATTTGAATAGCATCCTTTTGAGTAGAGGGGTGAGAAAACTCATCATTAATATTCTTCGAAGAGGGGTTATTCAACAATCAAGAGGTGGTTTTAGGATTTGTAGATTGTGGTGTTCTCTAGAGAAATTGAGATACAATATCCTTATCAAGAAAACTCAATTCAACACATTTTATTTCCTTGGTTAAATATTTTTCTAACCATGAAACAAATGATGAGTGGGAATGTTACTAGTTCTTGGAGAAGAAAACTGGAGGGACCTTCTGAGGGGAGGTGTATCAGAAATCATGACCTCAAAAGAGGGAGATGGTTTATCTTCGGCTTGTGTGGATGGATTCTTAGGGGAATCAAGAGGAGAAGAATTATGAGAAGGATAAGAAGAATAATTACTTACTTGAGATGGTGAAAAAGATATATGAATAGATTCTTCTTCTACCTCTTCTAACATAATACTTAATATTTCCTTGTCTTTGTCTCTCTAAGAAACTTATTTTGAAGATAACTCACAAGAATTTTCCAAACTTCCCCTTCTTGGAGGATATTCACCACCATCTCCATTGTCTCTAGAGGTAGCATGTTATGTTTTGGATGTCATTTTTTGAGGTGATGAAGATTTTTTTTGATTATTCTCTAGTTGTTCTGTAGTTACCTTAGCTTTTTGAGGTTTATGGTTTTGATTTTCAACCATGTTTTGCATTACCCATTCCTTTTTTCATCTAAGAACTATTGCAATCATAGCCTTAATGGTTTCAATTTATTTAACACTCCAATCTATGGGTAGCATGGGTTGGCTTTGTATGTGGTCCGTAAAATGGGATCCACTAAATCAGATTCATCATCTTTGAGATCTTGTAATCCCAATTTTAATTTAAAAGTGGCAACTTGTCTTGGGGATAATATAATTCATCCTCTTCTCCTTACCTCCTATACGCATCTACACAATCTTCCCAATACTCTTCCAAATATGGAATATGATACAAGCTTCGACCCAATTGTAGGTTATTTCTGATAAAGTTTTAGCTATCAAATGGGAACCTTCTTTCATAAAACTACATGGTGAATTTGACTAAATCCTTTTCAATATTTAGAGTGTTAGACATAGAATTGCACTGATAGTGCAAAAGGTTAATGGGAAAAAGAATACCTAACTTCTTCCTTTTATGAAACCTCTTATTCACCTCAGCTATTTGTCTACATATTTCAATGAGAACAAATTTTTCATTGACATATTTTGATAGCTTATAGGGTAATAGTGATAACTTTAAGAATCCCCCTTGAAAAAAGATAAAATCTTAGAGAATCTTCCATTTTGGAAAAAAAATAAAAAATCTATTGGCAAGTTTTTCCTTTTTTGAAAAAATATTAATTTGATTGGCGATTTATAAAAATAACTAGATATTTGTAGAAAATCTTGGCAAATCTTGTTGAAAAATAGAAAACATAATTAATTAGGCCATGGCAAATACTTCTTTAAAAAAAATCCTATGGAAATGTAATGGCCTGAGGGTGGTAATGATTGACTAGTTTAAGGTGTAGTGCTCATTTCTATAATTCCTTAATTCCATAATATTTAAAATAAATTTGTCACCACGATGAATTTTATTTGTAATCTAATAGTTTAGGTTCTATTTCATGGGCCAAAATTTACCCACAAAGCTCCAATTCCCATTGGGCCCAAATGCAATTTTAGGCCCCATGGGCATTAGATATTTGCGGGTACAATTTGGCCCATGAAATTTAACCCCATCTATTAGATTATAAATATTCAATGTCCAAAATAAAGTTTTGGGCTCAATGGGTGTTGTAGCTTCATGGGTATATTTTAACCCATGGAATACAACCCCAACCATTAGATTATAAATAAAATCAATGGTGGTGATTAAAAACGGCAATATGGCCCTAAAGTAATCAATAATTATATAATATTATTGGTGAATCAATTTCATTTTATACTATAACTTATAAAATTTATGTGAATCTAATCTAATTAGGTATTAAATATTGTGAATTTTTTTATTTTTTTTCAATTATAATAAAATAAATATTTTGGGGATTTAACCAAGGTTGGAATAAAATTTTATAAAAATATGGCAATTCAGATCACCTTACAGCTTGTACTACTAGCCAAATTTTGAATCCCTAATTTTAATTATTAGTCAATTGAAAAATATTAGCCTCTAAAAAATCACTATAGGGAAATCCATCAAACCCTCTAACTCTTATATAAGTAAACCTTTAAAATTATATGAAATTTTACTTCCATAGGTATTGATCAATTGAGCAGCTTCAAGGGTTATTCTCAAGACCATATCCCCTTGAATATCTCTCACTATTCTCATGGTAAATACATCATTCAACCTTCTAAAACTCCTATAGATTCTTTCCATTTGCAATTGAGTGTAGTAATCATAAATATAAATGGAGTCATCAAGAACATCTATCGAGTGGAGTCCTATCCAAGGCCTTATACAAGTGATAGCATAGAAAATATAGGAGGGCATATAGAAAGCCCTGTGTAATTGGGTGTAGTAATCATAAATACAAATGGAGTCATCAAGAACATCTATCGAGTGGAGTCCTATCCAAGGCCTTATACAAGCGATAGCATAGAAAATATAGGAGGGCATATAGAAAGCCCTGTGTAATTGGAAGTGGGTGATTTCCAAATATATTTGGTTACTAATTGAAGTTCCTCAATCAATGAACTATTTCCCATGAATTTACATGATAATAAAAAAGTTCATCCACTCATCAAAATCATTTGTGCTCTCATTTCCTTTTAGTTCATGGAGGAGGACTATGATGATTGAAATTTTATTTGTAAAATGAAACCAATGTAACTTTTTGGGCAATTGAGACTTACCTTTCTTAGGAATTTCCCACCATTGATGGGAAATGGTATTTTTACATTGACTCTTCATCTTAGTGAAATATTGGTAAGCTATCATATAATCAATGGAGAAAAATTCATTCCTCGAAGGTAATCAAAGGAAAGTTTTGAAAGTGTCACTAGACAATCTAGTCACTATCCTATTGTTGCTAGTTCTCACTTTATGATTCTACATATTATAATGGCTCATGCACTCTAGAACCAATTATGTGCATTGTATCGCCATGGGAATGCAGTCGCTTGTTGTAGTCTTCTCTTGATCAACCTCTTTGTGATAGGAGATCTATTCTCTCTTCCAATCCTCTCCCAAAAATATTGAAAATTCATATGTCCTAACTTTGTGTTGCCAATTTTTGAGATGGTGTTGGATAAACTTGACAAATGTTTGTATCCCAAATACTTGAATTTTATTTTGTCATAGGGGAAGTGAAATTTTGAGAAATGATTAGGGTTATGCCAAGGCTTCAAATTTTTTGAATTTAATTTCTATGCCTCACTTATGTCCTTTGTATCACCTCAAGTCAACCTCCAATACACCATGGATTTTAAAAGAAAGCTAAAAAATACCTTCAATATTCATATGGAATTTATTGTGACAAAATTTGGAGCTGTAAAATCTATAGTCTCTACTTCCTCACTCTTCAATAATTTTCTACCAATTTCTTATCAAAATTATTATTAATAATTCCTTCAACATATTTATAACCAATAGCCTTTAATTTAGGGAGTAAGCTTTAATGGTGCACCTTAAATTTGGTGTGTGATATTTATAATTCAACATTCATTTTTGACACTTTTAAAAATTTGAAAAGTAACAAATTTGAAGTTTTGTCAAAAAATTCATTGGTTTTGAGAACCTTGTCGAGTTTTGACAAAGGTTTTGAAATGTCCACAATCTTCTAAAAGGATTTATTAAGACCAATCCTTAGATGAGAACTTAGAATTTCCTATGAAATGAATCTCATCGGGTTTTCTTGAGGTTGTCAAAAACTTGGTGGGTTCTAACAAAGGTTTCAAAACTAACAATTTTTTTTGAAATGTTTCTTCATTATCTTTGAATTTTCCAAATATTTATGAAAGCTCGTGATGAAACCAAAGTATCCAAATTGTGTTGGTTTTGGACTTGGTTTTGAAAAGGTTCTAATAATCTCTTTAGAAGCTAATAAGGTTGGTAAAATACAAGTTAAGACTGAACTTCAAAATTGACAACAATGGGTTAACACATAGTTGTAATAACCTTGTTGGAACTTGAAAACTAATGATATTATTTTTCAAAATTTTACAAGGCTTAAAAAGAGTTGATGAAATTTGAGGTAACAAACCTTCTAGAGAAACTTGCAGAATTAGATGATGAAATGAAGTAGGGTATACAAAAATTCTTCCTACACTAATATTTTGAGGAGAGTTGTGAAAAATTTAATATTTTAACATTACATAAAGTAGAAACCCATTCAAATAAAAAATACGATAAAACAAGCGTGCATAGGGAATTTTTGTTGGAGAAAAACCAAACTCCAATGTAGCTCAATGTATTATTCAATAAAACATAATTACAATACACTTGTAGAGGAAGTCTTCATAGGAGTATAACCAATTAGAGATCACAAGGAATTTTTTCATCTTAATAGTATCTATAAATTTAACACACAATCTTCATCTCAAGCATCTAATATGTAGGAGATATAAAATTTGAAACCATCAAGTGGTAATTAGAAACCCATGAGCTAAAGCCACCCAAAATTGGTGCATAAATTATCTCCCAATAAAATATGCATTATTGTGTGTTACAATACACATCATAAGTAGGTTGATAGGTGTAACTCCCCTTTACAACTCTATTATACATCCAACAACTTTTATATTTCCTATGCAAACTTTTGGGGGCCATAACTTTTGATCTAGTGCATCGATTGAGCCTATTTTTATTAAATGAAGTACTCAAAAAGATCTACAGAACATGAACCACCGTAGTTGGTGTTGAGAAACCGATAATTTTATTTTGGAGAAAAAATAAACCTATAGCCTAGAAATTCATATTTTCCATTTTATACCCAAAACTACATCTTCTATATTATTAACATTAGGAGAAAGGTTGAGACATCTTTTCCAACATTCTCCCACTTTTTGAGAATCTCGTAAGAGAAAAGGGAGTATCAACACCATTATTTAATTGTTGGGGGTCATGAGGCCTATAGACTTGTAACACCACATAAAATTTTATGTGCTCATTGGATTTGTCAATGCATCTGCAACATTCTTCAAAGTCTCAAAATTTTCTAGCATGACCCTCCTATCCTCTACCATATTTAAAAAAAGGTATTGGACATCAATACTCTTTGTCCTCACATGAAAGGCTAGGTTATTTTCCAAACATATTCCACTCTAATTGTCACAATGAATTGTAATGGTTCTTACCTCTAGCCTAACATTTGAACATAATCTAGATTAAGCTAGATGGATTCCTTGAAAGCATGTGTTTTTACCATGCACTCTACTTTTGTAGTGTACAAAGTGACCATAGCATGTCACTTACTCATCTGGAAATGATTGAACCACCAAAAATAATGAAAACATATACATTGGTGAATCTTCTACTATCAATACCTCCAATCTAAATCCACAAATCCATAAATACAAATAAAATGTTTGTCACCTATAGGATTATCATGATAGCATCAGGAATACTTAGAGTACACCACAAATACTTGAAGACCCTCTTCACTACATTGCAATGTACTCATCCAATATTAGCCATAAATTGGCTAAGGACTCCTACTAATTGATCAATGTTTGGTCTTATATAGGCCATAGCATACATTAAACTCCCAACTTCAGTAGCATAAGGTACTCTACTCATATCTTCCATATCACTAGGATAAAATAGATAATGCTCAATAGATAACTTTTCACCATTCTAACAAGAACACACAATGACCTAAAATCTATCATTTTAAACCTCTCCAAAATTGAGTTGACATACTTATGTTAACCCAACCAAAATTTTCTATTTAGTCTATTTATTTTGATCTCCATCCCTAAGATGTACTTGGCTTCCCCTAAGTCCACCTCAAACTATACTAAAATTTGAGACTTTAAATAACAAATCAAACTTTTTCCATTACTAAAAAATAATATATCATCAACATATAATGTGATAATGAGAATAAAATCACCACCCATATTACAATAGATGTTTGATATAAGAGGGATTCACTACACATGGGTCTCTTTATTCTCAAGAGATCACCAGGGAACGAACTTCCCTTTTACAACTCAACTTGAATGGTTTGATAAAAGTATAAAGGAAGACATAAAAGTTATCTCAGACTCCGAGAGAGCAAGACTTTGAGATTTCTACCTCTCACTAGGGAGCTCTCGGCCAAAGGACATTAGCATGGTTTCAAGACGCCAGCACAACACGCTGTCGTCTAAAAGACACGTTGGTGTCCTAAGCTGCGAGGAACTTAGGAGCTCAAGTAGGTAAAATTGAATCTCACCTCTAAGCTCGGGTCAAAGGCGCATGAGTTCAAATGATAAAAAAAAAAGCTAGAATATAAGGAAAAACACTAAGGAACTTGAAAAACGATTAACTTTTATCACACGTTTGAATCTTTTCTCCATGCTCCACTTCATAATCTACACACAAAAAATCAAAGGGAAAAGGTGGGGGACTGTATAGGCGCCTACCTCAATCAAACCCCTATTTTGGTGTTCCCACCTCCACGAACAACCAGGTTTGGAAAAGAGTGTAAATGAAGTAAACAAAGCACGTGGTGAAAGAAAAACCCACTTTGAAGTAGAGCCTACACCACAAAATTGTAAATGGACAGGTAAGAAAGAGTGATAGGGAGAGAGAGAGTGTTACCCATAGGTCAAGACCCTCTCTAGAGCACACAAGCGCACCGCTATGTGCTTGCTTGAGAGTTGTAGTTGCTGGAGGGACCTCATTCTGGTATGGCTTCATCTGTAGAAGTGTTGCTATTCAAGGATGGAACTTACCCAGGACTAGAGCAAGTAGTAGTAGTGCTTCAACTGATAGCTTCCCAACCCAAAAATGAGAGCCAAAAGGAGGTTTTCATGCATGCAAGGGTCCCACAAAGCCGTTACCTCTAAAACTTAACTACCAGGACACATGTCACAAGGGTCAAGATTCTAGATTTATCGTTTCAAACTTGAAAAACTGCTAGGATGCTAGCCCACCATGTAGATGTTCACATACCGCATAGGCATCCAAAGCCTAACTTTTTGGGAAACATCTTGTCAGGCTTCTTTAATTTCACCATGTGTCCACATGGAGTCAGAATCATGAAATTCTAACTTGTGGGAGTTTTCCATAAAAGTTTCTAAGGTGTCATAAATACTAGGCAAGATGCGAAAATGTGGAATCTCTCCTAGGTGCAATTTTGTGACATTAAATTTTGCCCCCACTTTAGTGGGCTTGATTTTGGAAAAAAATCAGCCTCACTAAAGTAGAGAACAAAAACTTCACTTGAACTTTAAATTTAATGGAATTGTGTGCCAAGAAAGGGGGACCGTAGAGGTCACCGAGGTCGAGCTAATTAGTACTAAGGATGCCCCTAGCTTTTGAGCTCGACAAAAAATAAATCAACATCATGAACGATCAACAAAACTATATCCTACAAAACTTAAAACTTTGAGTCAGGTTTGAAAAATCGAAAGAAACTACTATGGAGAGAAGAATGATCAAGAGGTGACTATATTCCCCCTCCTGAGTTTTCCCCCAACTTGGTGGGGTAAAGTCAAGAGAAACCAGGGGGCCACAAACTCTAGGAAAAGTGGGCCCTGGGGGGGGCTATATATACCTAGGTGGGCCCTTAGAAGGGTCATTTTCACTATTCACTGTGAGAAAATTGTTGACTTTTGTGAGAGAAAAGTCAAAAAAATGTCAAGCAGGAGAGAGTATGAGGCACCAGGTTGGAGCAGCTTCACAAGGACATCACCGAGGACCACAAGGTGGACCAGGTAGGCCTCTAAGCCTCATTTTTTGTGTAATTTAGTTATTTTTTTGTAAATTTCTACTCGGCGAGGTGCACAAGCGTCCAATTTTTGCGCTCCCGTCCAAAATAAGTGTTGTCTTCCTTGACATGCACTAGGGTCTCAAGTCCGTTCTATCATCCAAGACACATGCTGGCATCCTCAGGGATACCATGGCGTTTTGGGACACATATGCGACATGCATGTCTTTTAAGTATTTTTTATTGTTTCGTTGATGCACTTGGATGTTTTTGACAGAATTTTTTACTTTTTGTAGGATTACTCAGAGATTCAAGAACATCCAAGAAGGTGAGAATTCTTACTTGTCTGCATGCAAAGGAATCGCCTTTCATAGGATGAGATCACACGCTTGGAGTGGGTCGGTCTCTGGCATGTGTTTACAATGCTAGAGATGAGGTATCACAAGAGGATGCTCACCGCCCTGATGGAGCAGTGGGACACCACTACATCACCTTTCTAGCTACCCTATGGGGAGATGACCATCAAACTCAAGGATGTGTATCAGATCCTTGGGCTACCCATCCACAGATGGTGGGTGGTCATAGATGACACCCGATCGGTGCAAGAGAAGAGTGAGGGCATCCTCTACTACATAGGGAGGACAAACGGTGACAACGACATGGGCTATATTTACACACACTGGTATGACCAGGCTAGGACCACAACATCGTTGCTATGTCAGGTGATGGTTGTCACAGTTTCTTTTTGTATCACCATAGATGGGTGAGGCTCACACCTCCATGGGGCCCCCGTCCATACCATTATAAAGATGGTAGAGAATTAGACTGTTTTTGCCTGGGGGCACAACATGCTGGTGCACCTTTACTAGGAGCTCAGGCGATGCGTGCACTATGAGTACCACAGTCTTACAGCATGCACACTTTTGCAGGTGTGGACCTTCACCCACATCATGTGCACCCAACCAGTCAATTTTCTTCAATGATGATCATATCAGGTTTCCATGGCCCACTGGTATGACATGATAGGTCAATGGTGTTTTGGAGATTTATAGTTTTGGTGGCTATAGTTTGACATTATTTCCATGGGAGAGATTAGGTGGAGGCCCTACCAATATTTCAAGTGGGTCAATGATGATAGGTTCCTGAGGAACCTACAGCGAGACCATTTTTTGATAGGTCACCGTGATTTTATGATTATTCCCTACTACTGGAGTTGGGTCATGTGACAACATGGTCGTATTCAGACCATACCGCTAGATATGCCCACCTACACCAAGGCACATCAAATTACAATCAGGGTGGGAGATCGCCCTCGCCCCACCATCACAGACATCATCCCCTCAAATGACGATGAGCCCGACCATGATCTATTGGCCATGGTGGTGGCAAACAATGTCGTGGTGGCAGCATATTTTGCGTGGTGGTGGGGGATGCATTGGCCAGCTCCATTTTTTGATGAGGGTGCCCTAGGAGGGGACCCTGGTCCATAGGAGGATGTGCCCCACCCATCCCCATAAGACAGGAGGAGAGGTCACCAACAGGGCAACATAGAGGAGGAGCAGGCACAGGAGGAATAGGCGATGCATGTGAGGCCAAGGCGGTGGAGGAGATCAGATCCCCCCATGGCTATGCCCATCTCATCAATGCTACCAGTTTCCATTGCCCCAGCAGTAGCAGCCCTGGCATCACCGAGATCGGTCATCGATGTCGACAGCATAGGACCTAGCATCGACCCACACCCCAATCCCTCATGGAAATTGGGGGATCCAGGTATACATAGTACATGTTTATATTTCTATGCTTTTTGATATTTCAACTTATGATATATGTACATATTCCATGTGATATTGATGCTTGTTTCTCTCTTTGTGGTTGCAGAGGATGTACAAGGATGGACTGGGCTCATAGTTCAATTTATTTCAGATGTGGCCCCTGGCATGCCTATCCAAGGGATAGTTCTTGAGGCCTACTAGATGGTATCAGTAGGGAGGCATTCCCCCACTTTTGAGCTAGTAGCATGCTTGGGGATCGCCTATGAAGATTGGGGTGAGGATATCATGTAGCTTACTATAGAGCTGATGATTCTTTGAGGGCATCATGATTAGCTATTAGGGGAGCTACGGATGATGCTCACTAAGCAAGATGTGACATTGATGAGGGTTGAGGCCACCGAGCAGGCATGTGATTCCCTTCAGAGCTGCATCGATGACCTCAATGTGCATCCAACAACCGTGATCCCGACAAATGTCCAAAGGCTGCAGCAGGAGCTGGTGCAAGTGAAGATGGACATATGTTTGCTATAGGGGGATCTTAGATGGATGTGGGCAGCCATGTTTATATCACGTTCACATCGATCCCATCCTGCCACCACCATTTAACCTCCTTTAAGAGCACCAAAGCGACTACCAGAGTCGGAGGGCTCAGGGAGCCATGCACCATAGGGATAGGAGCCCTTCTATTTGTATATCATTTTTGTAGTTAGATACACATATATACATGTTTTTAGATCTTTTGTATAGACATATATTCAGCAGCCACTCATTTTTATAGCAGTGGCCCAATACATGTACATGACATTTGATTCATACATGGACATATATATACATTGGTTTCAGTATCATGGCTTTACTTATGTGTATGTTTTCTATTTTCATGTATGTTCATGCTTATGGATGTTATCTGCTTACATGGATGTATGTTTTCATTAGATGTTAATCATGATTTAATAAACATGTTTGATTACATGTTAATTAAATATAATGATGATATAATTACTTTTAAAAGATGCAATGTGATGTATGGATACATAGCATAGTGAGACACATGTATGTATGTTTTTATTTCATGGACACACACATGGTCATGTCATAAACACAAAAAAAATCATAATGTGAAAATGAGCGATGTCAACACATGTAGCATTACTGCCTCTTAGGGAGAACACCACACATGTGCGACATTGGAACACTACACATAGTATCGACAAAGATGCATCACATTAACGGGCTCTTTTAAAGGTGTTCCATCCATAGATGATAATCCATAAGCACCCAAACCATACACAAAAATCACAATGTAAGGACCTAACCAGTTAGGACTAAATTTCCCTTTCTGATCAGGTGGCGCATTTACATTTTGTTGGTTTTCACATAGAACCATATCTCCTAACTTAAAGGTTCTAGGAAGCACATTATAGTTATATTGTCTAGATAACGACCACTGATAAGCCTTAAGATGATTGAGGGCCTGTAGACGACACTCATCGAGCATCTCTAGCTGATGCAAGTGGTTGATACGATAGGTTTCATTGTCAATTAACCCTCTAAGTGAAACCTGCAAGGATGGTCTAACTCTAAAGATATGATAGCTTCAACACCATACATGAGGTTATAAGGCATTGTTCCCATCGACGTATGAACACTCGTGCGATAAGCCCACAAAGCACCCGTTAATTGAATATACCAATCCTTACCATGTTTATTAATTGTTTTACAAAGAATGAGTTTAAGAGTTTTATTAGATGCTTCTACTTGACCATTGGATTGTGGATAATATGGTGTAGAAAACCTATGTTGAATATGAAATTTCTCCAAGAGCTGCTTTACTTCCTTGTTCTTGAATGGTGAACCATTATAAAAAACAAGCATAGCAAGCAATCCAAAATGAGAAATGATATTGTTCATGAGGAAAATATAGATAGTCTCAGCATTTTTGGATCAGAGTGGAATGGCCTCGACCCATTTCGTGAAATAATCCGTAGTGGTAATGATAAAAGTATGTCCCTTGGAAGAAGGAGGTGATATTTTCCTAATGATATCCAACCCCCATTTTGTAAATGGCCAAGGAGAAGTTTGATTTTGTATCTCTTGAGTAGGAGTGTGAATAAGAAGGCTATTATGTTGACATTGAAGGAACCTCTTGACAAAATTGAAGGACTCTTGTTCCATTTTTTTCCAGTAGTACCCCATATGTATCAGTTTTCTTGCTAGGGATTTACCATCGAAATGTCCACCCCCGGAACTTGAGTGGGCTTCCTTAAGGGCCAGGGGTATTTCCACTTTAGTGAGACACCTTAGAAACAAGCCATTATAAGATTTTCAATAAAGAATGTCAGATAAAATGACATATCACACCAAAATATTTCGTGTATGAGTGTGATCATTTTTTGTCGCATCATCAGGAAATTTTCTAGTCTATAAGTAACTGTATATAGTAGAGAAGCAGTCTCCCAAGTCTACATGAAAACAAGCTAGAGAATTGGATTTGGGTTGATCAAAAATCATTGAGGTTCGTACAACCTAAACCACAAAGTGATATTATTTCGTATCCTTCTCTGAAGGTATCAAGGAAGCAATGCTTGCCATGGCATCAACATGTCTATTTTCTCTCCTAGGGATGTTGTTTATTATGAAAGAGGAAAACTGATTAAGCAAGGACAAAGAAAGGTCTCAATATCAAGACAATCTACTTTGTTTAGCTTGATAAGTTCATGTAATCTTATTCACAATAAGTTCAGGGTCACCTAGTATACGAAGATGCTTGATTTTTAATGCAATCGTGACATGTAAGCCAACAATGAGAGTTTCGTACTCAATGATATTATTGGTGCAAGTAAAATCTAATCGAAAGGATAGAGGGACTAGTTTTCCTTTGGGGGATATCAGGACCACACCCACTCCATAACCAATCTGACACCTCGACCCATTGAAGTACATCTTCCATTCGAGATCTTAGTTAATTGTGAAAATATTCTCGTTAGGGAAAAAATCCAACCTAAGGAAGGAGTGAGATGAGGGAGTGCCTGCTAATTGATCATAAACCACTTGACCCTTTATCAATTTTTGTGTAATGAATTTTATGTCGAACTCAGAAAGCAACATAACCCACTTCGCTAATCTCCCAACAATTTCAGCGCTAGAGAACAAGTGTTTCAAAAGATTTGTTTTTACTATGACGTGCATTTCAGCATGGAGGAGGTGCTACCTCAAATTCTTTGTAGCAAATAAAAGAGCAAGGCATTTCTTTTCCATGGGTGATTAATGAGTTTCATAATCGACAAGGACACGAGTAATGTAGTAGACCGCCCTCTCTCTTCCTGCATCATCATACTGAGCCAACAAAGCTACCAATGCATATGTTGATATAGCAAGGTAAAGCATGAAAGGTCTATCTTGCGTAGCCAACATCAGTACAAGAGGGTTGGTCAAATAAGCTTTGATTGATTCAAAGGCTTTCTGACACTCTTCATCCCATATGAAGTGAACATCCTTTTTTAATAAGTGAGTGAAAGAGAGGGTATGATTAGCCAACTGAGATATGAATCTATGGATCACTTGAATCTTCCATTGTAAACTTTTCAACTTAGTGATATTCCTCAACAGAGGCATCTTAACAATAGCATCAATCTTATTCGTGTCAACTTTGATTCCACGGTAAGAGACTATAAACCCTAGAAGCTTTTTGGAATCTACGCTAAAGACACGCTTATGGGGATTGAGTCTCATCTTGTAAAGTCAAAGCCTTTCGAAGATAAGATGAAGGTTTTTCACATGATCTTTGAAAATTTATAGACTTCGCCAAGATGTCATTAACATAGTCCTCTAAGATTTTATGAATTAAATCATGAAATATCAGGGTCATTGCCCATTGGTAAGTTACTCCTGTGTTCTTTAAACCAAAGGGCATGACCACATAACAAAAATTACTCCAAGGGGTAGTGAAGGCTATCTTGTACTAATCATCCGGGTTAATAAAAATTTGATTATAACTCGAGAAGCTATCCATAAAGGATAACAACGCATGGCCTATGGTCAATTAGACAATCATATATATATTATGTAACATAAAATCATCTTTAAGAGAAGCCTTATTAAGGTCTCGAATGGCAATGCATATACGAATATGAACATTAGGCTTGCTGACAACAACTATGTTTGAAATCCAAGGAGAGTAGTCAATCGAATAGATGAAGCCTGCTTTCAACAAATTTTCTATCTCGATCTTAACCATCAAAGCTACCCTAGGATTGATCTTTTGAGTTTTCTACTTAATCGTCTTGGCGTTAGGACATAAGATGATATTATGGACCACTACAGATTCATCAATACCAGGAATATCCTTATACGTCCAAGTGAAGATATCAGGATGAGTGCACAAAATATTTGAGTGTTCATTGACTTCTTTGGAAGAGAGACACTTCCCAATCTTGATTACTTTTTTCGAAGAATTAGGATCCATAAGGACTTCAACACTATCTCCTTTAAGGAGAGGACTACGGTCCTCAAGATGAGATATTGGAACATCATCATTGACGTTAGACAGAGGGTCTTCCTTATTGATATTCAAAATGGATTCTCCAAAGTATGCTTGTTTATGCAAGCGATACGGGAATTGTTTCTTGTGATGATAAGGAGGCAACAAAGAGTAAGTGCCTAGAAATTTCCATAATGCTTCATTCAAAGAGAAGACATCCAAAGGAACCTTCTCAGCTCATCCCCTTTCTTCTATCAAATCAAGGTGGACCAACCCCAACAGCCCGGTTGTAATCATATTAACACTCCACCAAGGTTTTTGTTTAGACTGTTCAATAAAGAAACCCAAACCCAAATAGCATTTTCATTGCTTAAACTGGATAGGGACTTGGATTCCTTTTTTGATATGCCCTAGGCCTTTCTACCCATAGCCATATTGAGAAGCGATTTCATACCCAAACCCATAATGAGTTTGAAGAAATTCAGGAGGGCGAGGCTCCACATAGAGTGTCTCGTTCGACTAATGGATGTCGAAAGTTTCTATGGGAGCGGTCCCAATTCCTTTACTCGATTCACAAACATTGATCTCCTTTGCAGGATTGGGGTCACTCCCCTAGGCAGGGGGAGGAGTGGTCTCCTGGACAGGATCACACTTCTCTTCCCCAATGGGAAGGTCACCTACCCTTATGTCAGTAGAACCTAAAAATTCAATACCAGAGGGGTCCGACTTGTATTCCTCTATGAAGAACTCAGAGAAATTTGAGGAGCCCCAATCATCACCTAAGAGAGAATTCAATTGAGAAGGTGAAGTAGAAGATGGGGGATACTTAGGATCTTTTTCTTTAGGTGGTTCATCTTTGTCGGTACTCGCTCAGGGAACAACTTCCACAGAGGGTATCGATGAGGAACATTCCATAGCATCAGCGGTTAAGTAGGGAATACAATTTTGGAGAGTGGACACAACTAAAGCATGACCAAAAATGACCAGCAAATAAAGGTGCACAGCCTTTGGATCTGATTTAACCATAACCACCTAATTTTTAGCGACAAGCTTCAAATAATGATGTAGAGTAGAAGTTACTGTGCCCATAGTGTGAATCCAAGGTCTCCATAAAAGAATATTGTATGGTAATGGGCTAGGAATCACATAAACCAATGTAGGTAGGGTAACGGGGCCTAGTTGCAAAGGTAGTATTACTGTACCTAGAGCTTGGTGGCCCACGTTATCAAACCTGTGAATATACAAGGAAGAAGCTGCTAAAGAAGATGAATCAACTTTGATCTTAGGCAATAGTTCTATATCGCAAATGTTGAGAGTTGAACCAGTGTCAATGAGGGTACACCTAATACTCATATTGTTAACATTAACTATAATTATCAATGGTTCCACTTGCTTCTGCACATATGGAGGTGGGAGTTCTTGCGGGTGGAACGTAATATTAGGTGAATCTTCTCGAATATGTTCCAGCAGTGTGTTAACATCCACAAGCCTAGTAGAGGTAGGCAAGAAGATCTTTGGTAAGGCTTCCTACAACATCTCTTGATAAACTAGAGTAGTCTGAAGCAAGTCCTAAAGTGAGATCTTGGCTAGAGTAACCCAAAGTTGCTCAACAAGATCACAATCACCTGGTGCTTTGATTGTGGACTTAGGAGCTAAAGGAAGGCTAGGTTGAGACAGTGGTAAAGAAGTAGGAGTTTGAATTGGTTGTGGTGTAGGAATAGAAGCTTGTTTTTCTTAGCTTTGTTTATTTATCCTTGTATTATATGTATGCCCGATAACATTATAAGAAGTAAAGTCAGTAGCTTTCATGAATCTCAAATATCAGTATGATGGATCACTATGACATGAAATCCCATAGATGAAATAATCCTCTCTAAGGGATGGCTCAGTTGGGGTCACGTAAATGATGGGTTTCTTAGGGCTTGGAGGAGCCACAAAGACTACAATGACATTTATTGACTCCTCAACTAGTGAGGAGAGAGTTTGCTTAGAAGATTTACAGATAGGGGAGATTACTTCTAAGAAATCATCTAGAGCATCTTCCAACATATCAAAATCATTTTTAGAAAAGGGATTATTATAGATATATGACATTATGAAAATGGATCTGACGGTTCATGTTAGGTTCACCAAAATGTGATATAAGAGGGATTTGTTGCACATGAATCTCTTTATTCTCAAGAGATCACTAGGGAACGAATTGCCCTTATACACCTCAACTTGAATGGGTTGACAAAAGTATAAATCAAGACAAAAAAGTTATCTCAGACTCAGAGAGAGCAAGACTTCAAGATTTCTACCTCTGGTTGGGGAGCTCTCGGCCAAATGGCATCAACACGGTTTCAGGATGCCAATGCGATGCATTGTCGTCTAAAAGATGCACTGGAATCCTAAGTTGCAAGGAACTCAGGAGATCAAGTGGGTACAAGTGAATCTTGCCTCTAAGCTTAGGTCAAAGGTGCATGAGGCCAAATGATCAAATATAAAGCTATAATCGAAAGAAAAACACTAAGGGACTTGAAACAAGATTACCTATTATCGTGCTTCTGAATATTTTCTCCAGGCTCCACTTCATAACCTACACAGAAAAGATTGAAGGGAAAAGGTTGAGGGTTGTATAGGGGCCTACCTCATTCAGACCCTCATTTTGGTGTTCCCACCTCCACGGACATCCAAATTTGGAAAACGGTGTAAATGAAGTAAACAAAGCACATGGTGAAAGAAAAACCCACTTCAAAGTAGAGCTCGTACAACAAAATAGTAAATGGACAAGTAAGAAAGAGTGATAGGGAGAGAGAGAGAGTGCTACCCACAATCAAGACCCTCTTCAGAGCACATGGGTGCACCACTATGTGCTTTTTTGAGAGTTGTAGTTGCTTGGAGATTTGTAGCTACTGAAGGGACCTCAGTCTAACATGTCTTTTCCTATAGAAGTGTTGTTATTCAAGGATGGAACTTACCCAAGACTAGAGAAAGTAGTGGTAGTGCTTCAACTAAAAGCTTCCCAACCCCAAAATGAGAGCCAAAAGGGGGTTTTCATGCATGCAAGGGTGGCATAGAGCCATTACATTTGAAACCTAACCATTGGGGCACATGTCTCAAGGGTCGGGATTCTAGATTCATCATTTCAAACTCAAAAAACTGCCAGGACACTAGCGTGTCATGCGGACGTTCGCACATCGTGCAGGTGTCCAAAGCTTAGATTTTTGAGAAATGCCTTGTCAGGCTTCTATAATTTTTCCATGTGTCCACATAGAGTCAGAATCATGAAATTTTGACTCATGGGAGTTTTGAATACATTTTTCTAAGGTGTCATAAATGTCAGGCAAGATGCAAAAATGTGGAATTGCCCCTAGGTGCAATTCTGTGACATTACAAGATGTAATGATTTAAGTTGGATATAAGAAATCCCAAACTCAATGCAAATAATCAAAATTTTGGTAGCACATCCTAGGAGATTTCTTACAACCATACAAAGACTTTTTCAACTTATGGGTCCCTAAATTTCTTTACCTTTTTCAATGTAGTTCTCTCGCTATGTCATATAAGTAATTTCTTCCAAAGCATTAAAAAAAGGAATGTTATCTTTACATCCATGTACTCAACCTCAAGATCATACACTATAGCAAGAGATAATATAAATAAAATGGATGTGAAATTTTCTAAAGGAGATAAAATCTCACCATAACTTATCCCCTCAATCTAGGAATAACCCTTTACAATCAATCTCACCTTGTATTTTTCAACACTTCAATGAGACCCTATTGTTCTTTTGAACAATAATTTACATCCAACAAGCTTTCATCCATTAGGAAAAGGTAGTAGGTCCTATGTGTTATTTTTCTTCAAATAAACCATCTCCTCATCCATGGATACCTTCCAATACATTGCATCATCCATACCTATAGCCTCCTTTATAGTCCTAAGTTCATCAGTGTTAGCACTCAAAGAAAAATACCTCTTATTAGGGGGACTATTCCTTTATGGTTGTTATCTTTCCTGATGGACTTCCTTAATGACCAAAGTGGAGGTTCTATCTCTTCTTTATAACTATATAAGCTCTCTTACTCTTCAATTCCTGCATGGGTTTCTGGTTCAACCTTCTCAATCTTTGGAGTTAGTTGAACCACATCTTTTTTTGGTTGTAATATTACTATGGGATAAAAATTAACTTCTCATTGAAATATAACTTTTAATATACAAAAATTTCTTAGCCATAGGGTATCAAAGCTTGTATCCTTTCACACTAGCACCATAGTCAATTAAGATACATTTTATATCAGTGTTCTCTAACTTTATTTTCTTCTCCCTAGAAAATGTGTATTTTCCTCACAACTAAAGACTTTAAGTTGTCTCAATGAGGGGTTCTTGCTTCACTACAACTCCATAGGTGTATTATCGATAAGAGTTGATGTAGGAGACCTATTAATCATGTAGCAAGCTATGACAACTAATTATACCCAAAACAAATATTTCACGCTTTCCCTATTGAACATATAGTAGTATTGAGAGGGGGGTGAATCAATACTTAATCAATTTATTTTCATTCATCAATAATCAATCATATGAGATTCATGACAAGCACAAGAACACATAAAAATGCAACCATAACACTAGATTTATGCATAAAACCCTATACAGGAAAAACCATGGTGAGCAAGTCATTTGGATCTACTATCCAAATCCATCCTCATAAAAGAAAAGAAAATTTACAACAGGTTTTATGGCTTCAACTGAAGGAAGTTTACAACTCCCTGCAAAATACAACATTTACAACAAAGATAGTACTTCAATAATTATGTTACCTTCAACTCACTACTTTTGGTATACTCACACATATATCTACTTCTACAAGCTCTGTTGTATATGGCTCACTACCTTCAGCGTACATTCTCACACTTATACTCACACATGATTCTTCACAGTTTCGCATACACTTACTATGGAGCTCTCTGAACTGATGTTTACCACATTTAATAATAAAAAAGGATTTTATAGATTCCTATTCACACATTATCTTCTCAAAAAAATTGCCACTTATCCACATACATTTTCAAAATATTTCATCTTTTATTTGTATCCTCCACAAGCTTCACAAATTTTTCTCCTTGTGAGCCAAAAAAAAATGTGAAATGTGCATCAACCATAGCAATTCAGCTCCAAAAATATTCACGATAGAAGGAAAACTCATGTGGTTCAAACCAAGAGATAAATGATACCTATTTTTTCATAGAATGCATTTTCAAACTGGTGCACACTTCCAAACATCTAGAACAAACATCTCAACTTATCAAGTCAACCCGACAAACACTTATCCTTCTTTATATTAGCTCAAGACCAAGAACAATATTGGAAAACAAAACTATCATTATGTGGATCATTACATGAATACAATATTCCTTGCCATACTTTCTTGTACACCCCTTTTATTAATTTAGATCATTTCATGCTAGTACAAACACTTAGTACTCAAGATATCAACTTTAGATAGACTGCGGTACATGAGAGGATTAAATATTAACTTGTAGATCTTCTAGACAACACACTAAGACCCAACCATGCATCTCAAAACCTCTTTTCACATAATTCTAAGGCAATTAATTGTTGTGTAAGTCATTAGATCATCACTAGACCAACCATCCAATTTACCATAACACATACAACACACTATCATCAAGAGAATCATTGGTGGTGCACCAAATCATATAAAACTTGACTTGAGCAAGCACATTATCTAAAAAAACATAAATCCAAAACTGCAAGGCAAAAGGATATAATGTAGTGAAGTGCGGAGACTTCCTGTTAAACCCTAGTCAACACTCTTAGGAACCTAACATGTTCTTACTTTGTTAACACTAGAGAGTATTGCGGTACCACTTATGCTTTGAAAATTGGAACATGCATACCACATAGTTGTGTTGAGCTATCCTTCAAACTAAAAGACCATATCTTCATTTGTGAATAAATGCAGAGCATTTGATAAAGCTCTTGTGGTGCAAGTCTTTGTGTTTTTTATAGTTTGGAGACTTATGCATTTCTCCTCATACCACATGTGAATTCTTCCATTAGGAACATTAAGTCTTTCATCAATAACATCAATCAAATCACTTTGGCATCCAACCATGAACTTTAGAAGATAAGGTACAACTGTGTACCAATGACAACATTATAGTCCTTCAACATACTCTTCATTAAAGACAACATACAAGTGCATACAATAGCAACATAAGTTGACATCAATGATAAAACACTAATAGCATATTTTCCAACAAGTCCAACTCAACATACTCCTATACCTCCCCATCAATTTCATATTCATTCTCTTTGCAAATACATTCTATTGATGAGTGTACGGAGTTTTCATATGTTTTTCTATACCATGGTCCTTATAGAGTCTATAAAAATAGGTTGAACAAAACTCATTTCCATTATCAATCCTTGAAATATTAGTCTTCCTACCAGTTTCATTTTCTACAAGAGCCTTAAGCTCTTTAAAATGATTAAATACTTCATATTTAATTCTACCTTGGAAGTCTACCCATGTCCTTATACTATTATCATCAATGAAATAAATATAATATATAGATTTAGAAATTGAACACTAACCTGACCAAATACATCATAATGGATTAAATCTAACAACCCAAACGATTTATGAGAACTAGCATAAAATTGAACATGGTTTTATATTCCATATGCATAATATTCACATAAATCAAATTCAAAATAAAAATAATTTAACCCCTAAATATTTTTATTTTATTTTTCAGGGTCCTTAAACCCTTCTCACCTATATTCCCCATTCTTTGGTGTTATAACATTTTTTCCTTTCTGGCAACTTAGTCTCCAAATCATGAGCACCCTTAAGTACTTAGAAAGCATGAAGTACAATAGAAGTAGACATAGTTCACCTCTTTATTTCTAGTTCCAATGGTGAAGGTGAATGTTCTAAAAATCTCTTTAGTATAGAAATTTAAGAACTATTACATTAAACTATGCATGCATTTAGTTAAAACAAAGTGCCAATTCAAACACCTTTAACAAGAACCACATATCCTATGACCATATTGCACCCTCCACTTGAGAAAACAACTTGCACACCTACATTATTTATAAATTAATTATAGAAATTAGGTTTCATGCAAAATGAAGGATATGTAGTACACCATTTATCCCATTCACTTTTCTATTAGGGAATTAAATCAGGACTCTATTGGGTCTCAAAAATGCAAGTTTGAACCACGAGAGGTTGCCAAGCTCTCACAACGCTTTTGGCCAACTAACAAGGCCAACCAATATAGTTGAACCTTCTGCTCTTAAGGCTCTGCTAGACCAAGGCGGGTGTACCTAATGAATGATGCAGATTTAAAAGTGTTTCCTAGTTGATCAATCTATCCACAATGGCAAAGGGTAGTGGACAGATGAAAAACCACTACAACTAATCCTACTCCTACTGTATAAATGAACGGTTTTTTGAATGAATTGTTTGATATAAATTTGTATCTCTGGGTTGAGGCAGATCAGTGCCTTCTATCCACATGGGCAATGGAGTCAAAAATAATGAATTATGTGTGTTTCCTTCTCTAGTTTAATTCAAGTTGTTAGGCATTTTAAGAAATGAATTTCTAATGGCTAGCATATGACTTCATTAATTTATGACTGGCATAAATAAGGCTGGAATATTTTCTTACCAAATTCTACTTCAACAATCCAAAAGAAATCCTAAATCACTGTGACTTACTTGAAGGAATTTAATTCTAACTTGCAGACACCAGCAAATAAAAATCACACAGAGTGGAGAAATACACCTTGATAAATCAAACATATGCTTGATATACTGATTTAAATGATCAAAGGACTTCAAGTTGGAGACAATTAGATAAGATATATATATATAATTATATCACAACAACTAAACACAGAATGAATTTCACCAATTCAAAATAATCTATCCATTGATTTGCTTCAAAAAAGGTTTGTCATTATTTACATTTGCTCGGCTCCATTTTCAGGAAAAAATCTAACTCTACTCTAACTACTGCCTACCATCTACTATCTACTCCTTTCTGATTTTTCAATACATTTTATACAGTAAATCTCAAATGTCACAACTCTTCAGTTGACTAGTAAAACCATTTAAATTCCTTAACAACAATTAAAATATTTAATTGTGTTGCCTTATCGGAAAATTAAATATTTTTTACATAGTTATGCGTTCGATTTTGTTTTAATACTTTATCAGCCTTTTATTTTATCACTTTATACATTGCTGCAAAGTCTCCCTTTATGCCTACCGCTCTACCGTGGTCAAACTGTCTACACCCTGCGGTATGGTGGTTATTTGAATTTTCCATGCTTCGCCTTTTCCACCTCTCTAGCACAGTTATATTGTTTGCACCTCACGGTATGGTTGTTCAATATTAATTGTCAACTCTAACTATCTACTATGCTACCATGGTTCCTTCTCTGGCTGGTCACGATATGGCGATAGCTGCCATCATTTCCACTTCATTGTCTATCTCTTGTTCACCGCAGTCACTGCGGTCTGTGGTTTAACTACGTGCGGTGTAGCGGTAGACATTTTCTACTTTGCTTCACTGATTATCTCACCACCACCACGGTACCATGGTCAGTGAATTGACCGTGTGTGTTGTGGCAGTAAAACCTCATGCCAGCCTATTATCTGCCACCGCCATACCACAGGCCCCTTTGTGGGAGGCCGCAGTAAAGCGGTAAGTGACATAGGATGAGCATGTTAAGGTAGCGGTAAGGGTATAAGTAATTTCTAGCACATTGGATGACAATGAAGTGAATTTTGTATGAAAGAGATAGGAAAATGGACATAAATGAATTAAATCACTTAGGATTTAATGGTAAATATGAGGTTTAAATGAAAAAACCCTTAGGATTTTAAATGGAAATTTTGGTTCTAACAAACTCTACCATGACCAAAAAAAATAGATGAGAATCGTCCCCTATATACACCTTCCTACCATAATTTTGTTCATATTTTATCAAACAACCTCAATGTGAGGTCATGTGGAAAGAGGCACCATATTCCATCAACCACACACCTTTTGATGCATGAGTAGCCAAGACAACAACAAAATAATCACCTTCATTTTGGGATGATATTTCATACTCGTCATCAAAACCTACCTCTTTCTCCTTCTTCGTCTTGTCCTCCTTATGGTTCCTTATTAGGTGTCCAATTTTTCTACAGTTCCAACATTTCACCTTGAACTTACTAGGAGATTTGTATCTCCCATGGGATTTGGATCTATACTTATCTTGCTTCTTATCCTTCTTCTTACCTTTTTTATTTGGACCTTCCATGAACCCCTAGTGCCTCCTTAGCTTACTCATAACTCTTTCTTATCATTTATTCTAAAATCAAAGATGCAACCACTTCATTCATCTTAAACTCGGTGGTAGTGCTCCCAATCTCCATAACAAGGTTATCCCATGAATATTGAAAAAATTATAGAAAATTCACATACACCAATCCTCCTCTTCCATTTTCACTCCCATAGACTACAATTGAATAACTATCATATTGAAAGCATTTAGATGTTTGGCCATAGACCCACCATCCTCCATTTTGAAGGTATACACCTTATTTCTTAGGAAAATATTATTCACCATGGACTTAGCCTAATATAAATTTCTTCAAGCTTCATTGAAATATTCACAATGATAGACTCTTCATGCACATTCAACAATAGTGAATCAACCAAACTGAGTGTAATAAGACCCTTTTATTTTTTATCCATCTTCTCCTAGTCTTCTTTTGATGTAGTTGTAGGTTTGGATCTATCTACTATAGCCCATAGATCTTGTTCTATAGGCACATCCTCCATATTTAGCTTCCACAACTCAAATTTTATGCTTGATAACTTCTCCATCTTCATCCTTGATGTGTTTGCCATCTTTTCCTACAATAATATTAAAATCATCTTTGTGAAAGCTCCCACTCAAATGAATTAGTACAAAACACCCTCTACCCAAAACCTACAATATGAGGTGATTATACTCTAATAGAAAATGAAAGGAAGTAAGGTATACAAAAATGCTTCCTACACTAATATTCTTAGAAGAGTTGTGTAAAATTCCATCTATTAACAATTAGAAAAAGAAGAAACACATTCAAACAAAAAGACAATAAATAATATAAGACATGTGTATATGGGGAAAATCCTTTCAAGAGAATAACCCACACTCTAAAGAATCTCAATATATTATTTAATAAAATATGATTACAATAAAATTACATAGAAAGCCTTCATAGGAGTATCACCAACCAAAGATTTGGAGGAACTATTTTATCTTAATATTATCTAAGAAAATCTGCACATAATATCCATCTCAAACACCTAATATATAAGAGATACAAAAATCAAAACCATCAAATGGTAACTAGAAACCCATGAGCTAAAACCACCCATAATTGGTGCCCAAATTATCCCCCAAGCAAAGATACCTTATGATTTTCCATATAGCATGCATCATAAGTTGGCTAATGGGTGTAACTCCCCTTCAAAACTCTTGTATGTTTCTAAAAAAATTTTACATTTCCTACTCGAAGAGATCTATGCAATGTGTGCCATAATTTTTATTTTGGCCAAAAACTAAGCCTGGAGCCAAAAATTTGATTTTTTCCATTTTATACCAAAAAATTGCACCTTCTATAATATAAACATTGGGAGAAAGGTTGAGACACCTCTCCCAATAGATTATTGGGAAGATTAAGATATTGTTTTTGGGAAGTGGTAACAAGTGAAGAGAATTTTAGAGGTATGAATTATTAATAGCTAGAAGATAGGTTTTAGGATTTGGGGATTGATGAGAGTGAACAAGGTGAAATAAGTAGAGATAGAAGACCTATAGCGATGATAGTTCAGGAAGAGTATAATAATTTATGAATCAATGATGAATATATCCAAGGTTTGAAAAATGAGGGAATATGTAGTCATTTATAAAATATAAATAAAGCAATAATGTTGTTTATAGTAGAAGAAAATAAACTAGATACAATTCAAAAGATATTCTATATAGTTGTAGAGGATGAAGAGTTAAGAGAAAAGGAAATTTAGAATACTTTAATTGTGTGTAGTGGAATTAAGTTGAACCAAATAGTTTGTGGTAGAAGTAGGATAAATTAGAGAGTTTGTGGTAGATTTGAGTTAGTCTATGGTAAGCATAGAGTAGGTGAAGCATACATTTTGAGATAAACACATATGAATATATATATGAAAGGAATGATGGCTAGATAGGATGTGAATTTAAAGGTAAGTAATAATATAGAATAAGTTGTGATAGTACATGAGGTGATTGGAAGTGGTGTGGTAATAAAGAAGAAATGATAAAAGGTAGGATTTTGAGAATATGAGGAAAAAGTGATAGAGAACAAGATGGAAGTAGATAGAAACGTGTATGCTGGTTTGTACTACAATAACAACAAATATGGATAGGCAAAGAAAAATGATATAAAATCTTGTGGTAGATATGGAATGGCTAAATATGTAGTAAGATTCTAGAATATTGTGGTAGATGTGGAAGAGATAAATATGTAGTAAAATTCTAGAAGAAGAATAGCAAGTAAATAGAAATAGTTACATTTGGGATAATTGTGGATATTGTATATTTAGAAAGTAGCCAAAATTAGGAGTATATGGTACAAGAGTGGAAATAATAACTATAGGTGGATCATGGAGAAGTATATAGCATGAGCCTATGAGGATAAGGAAGGATTACAGAATTGGATACTGCAATTTAGGTTGATGAAAAAATAGAAGAAATAAAAAGGAAATAAAATTTTAAAATAATATTGGATAGTTTGAGTTAAGTAAGATAGGGGATGAGGGATGTTAATGAGGGAGACTAGATTGGTGGAAGATATTTATTTTTATAAGAGTGAGGTGGAATATGAAAGAAAAATTGAGGAGGACGACAATTAGAAGTAAAAATATGGAAGTTGGGGTATGTCCTAGTAGAGGTGAAAGAAAAAAAAATTGATCCCAAAATCCTATCCATGTGTTGAGGTTACATTGAGTTTGGTTGTACCAATCAAAAGAGTGATTCCACCACTCAAACATTATTTTTAAACATTATTATCATAAATCATTTATCCTAGGTGTTTGATGTAGGATCATCCTATGGTGTAATAACACTCTTGCATCACCATTCTTTTTTCTTTTATTAGTTAGTTTGTTTGTATATGTTTAGGAATATTCTATACATTAGTTAGTCAACATAGATCCTACCATATTACATTGCACTTACACATTTGACCATGTAGTTGAGAAAACATGATATACTTAACGTTGATTATAGCCTATCAAAATTTATAATATATATCATTATAAATCACCTCCAAAATAATCACCAAAAATAATAGAACAATCATCAGTTTCACTATTCAAAGCCTATGACAACTTTCAAAAGTTTGTGCAAATAAAGGAATGCATTTCTATGCTTAATAGACCTAAGAGAGATTATGGTATGAGTTTCATTGAGTTTCATTGATCCATCATCACTAAACCTATTGTATAAGGTTCTTCCTATGTATTTGGCTAGATACATGTTTTACAAGGTATTGGGTTTTAGACCACATTGTAATTGATTGAGATAATTCCTAAGGCTAGGAGCTACTATATAAACACCACTCATATTAATTTTAAAAGGGGAATTTCAAGATAATAGTTGGAGAATCTAGTTTAGGTATTGTACTATATTATATTTCAAACTCAATAATATATACCAAACAATAGAGGTATAACATGTTGGAAGTCCATTGTCATAGAAGATGAGAAATTAATTTTGATTTTTGATTATATATATTGAATCTAACTTAATTTCATGAGAATAAGTTAGTTTTGAGTATCATTGTGTATTGGTTTTGTGTGTGTTTGTTTTAAGGTTACATGTTTGGAAAATCCTTTATTAAACCCTCCATCCATTACTACATCACCCCTTCTTTCTTCATCATTTTGAGATAAAAAATCACCAACGATAAGTTCAATACGATTTATGATAATATATTTACCATGTATAATAGGAATAATTATGGGAGGATAAATTATCAATTTATCTCATCAAAGTTTTTTTGATAATCATCATTCCATTCCAATTTCATATCTTTATTTAACAACCTGATGAATGTTAAAGTATTATTTTCTAATTGAGGAATAAAGCATCAAATAGATTGAATATTACCTTGGATACTATGATTTTTCATGAGGTTATGAGATGGAGGCATATTGATAGTAACATCTATTTTCTTAGTATCAACATCTACAATGACTAGATAAAATTAAGCACAGTAAATGTGAATTATCTAAACCCAACATGTATTTATTAATACTCAATAAAATTTATATTTTTTAATATTTCAAAAATTATCCTTAAATTAGTGTATAAATGGTTAGTTAATTTCTTAGATTTTCTCAAAATAGTATTAACATAGTCTTTAAGATGTTATGCATTAGCTCATGAAAATTCATTTCACAATGATAAGTGACACTACAATTATTTAATATTAATGCCATGATGACATAAAAGATGCACCCCATAGGGATATTAAATATATTCCTATGTTGATCTTTGAGATTAATGAGTAGTAAATTATAACTTCAGAAACAATCCATAAATGAAAGCATTTCATATGATCCATAGGTAGAATCAATAATCATATTAATATTGGGAAAAGGATAATAATCCTTGGATGATTCCTTATTGAGATATTTAAAGTTAGTATAGATTCACATAAATCCATTAGGCCTAGCCATATGGAATATACTAGGGATCCATTTGGAGTAATCGATGAGATCAACAAAAAAAAATATCTTTTCAATTTCATCATTTACCATCAAAGCTACCTTAGGATAAAATATTTATATAATTTTTTTTAACAAGATATTAGGATCAAGAACAATGTTATGCATTAAAATTCTATTCTAGAGATACAAGGCATGACTGCATAAGACCATAGAAAAATATGATGGTAATCATGAAGTATAATGGAGATAATATCTCTTTCATAATCATTTATCAAATTCATCCATTGATACATCAACAGTTCACCAAAAAATAAGGGTGATCCTATCCTCAATAAATGGTTTAGTAGGTAAACAATATAATAAATTAAAATAATCATCTAATAGTAAATAAATTTTCCCCAAATAAGGAAAAGTTTGAAAGCATATTAAAAACCTTTGGTATGATGGTAGTTAGATGAATACTCATAGGCACCCAATTTTTTATAGGAGTATCCTTATCAATGAAAGCATCTAAAGGAGATAAATTAAATGTACTAAATTTTAATAAACCAATCTATGATATACCAACTTTAAAGAATGAAAAAGAGTAATACAAGTCTATTTCTCAATCCGACATAGGCTTTTGGTTATGTTTATAACTTGAACCATGAGTGTTTTTTATTAGGAAAAACAAGTTTTGAAGGGGCCCTGAAACCCTTTATAATGGAGAGAAGCTGCTAAAAATACTAAAACAATAAGACCTGTAGCCCACAAAAAACAAAAAGCTAACCAAAGATAAAACTAGAGAACCCGTCAACATCCCTACAACAAAACATTAGCCACAAGGTTGAACAACCAAAAACAACAACAAAATTACAACATTTTATCAAGAACATTGGTTGAGGCCATATTTTTAGCAATGACCCCCTCATGCATCTCAACCACATCCTTCAAATCCTCAAATGAAATGACAACCCTTTTCTTAGTCTTGCTCCTCATTCACAAGAACAGGCTAGCCTTCAAATTCTTCTCCACATCGAGGCCAATATCCTCAATCTTCTCCTCCAAATTCATGTGGTTAACTTCATCAATGACCTTCTCATGATCTCCCAGACCCAAAGACTTTCCAGTCCACTTAATAGCTTTATCATTTAGAATTGGGAGACCCTTAGTAGTAGATTTCAAAGACTTGTTACTTACACAAACAACAGTCTACAATTCATCACTAATCTTGCTAATTATGTCCCCATATTCACAAACCTCTCCTCAATAATCTTTTGGACAACCATTTTCAGGGAGGTTATCCTACCCTCATGACTTTTACCAAGTCTATCAATATCCACAACAAGTCTTTCAAGAATAACATTCATAGTCTTGACCTTACCTTTAATTTCCCATTCCTTTTGGTTTCCATGCACTAATGCAACACAAAAATCTTGCCATTTTTTAAGCTGGATGTTAATCTCCCTCACTTCTGACAATAACCACTTCACAAGTGAGAGAAAATTGTGAGTTTCATCCTCCACCATTCTACAGAACAAGTCCATGTTAATTTCTTCCCAATTGGCCAATGGTGTAGCATGAGAACCAACATTATCAATAGGTTCCTCCTAAACCCCCTCTCTGTCCTCCAAATCCTCCTCAATAGGGTAGTCCTCAACTTCAATAACTTCCACTTTTACATGGTGCTTATCAGGAATATTTTTGCCAAGTCAGCCAGAATTTCAAGTCACTTTTCCTTCACATCACTCCCCTTAACTTTCTCAACACCAATAAGAGAATAAAAGGAAGCTTGGTTAGGGCCAACCCCCTTGGAACACACAATACTCTCATTTTCCTGCTGAATATCCTCCATAGGATGCTCATTACCCTCAAGGCCATCACTTGGGGCATGTTTAACATTAGGAACAAGGGAATTATCCACATCTCTTGAATTATCCGCCATCTGTTGGACAACACACTTCTCTTTCTTGGGGCATATTTTCTTCCCCTCCACATATTTATTCACTGAAGTCACCACAACTTTCTTCATTTCATTATCAGTCTCATAACCCTTAGATAAGGATTTTGAATCCTTAGAATCATCAACAGACTCAATCTCCTCCTCTAACAATTCCTCATAATCCAAATCACCATCTTTAGAATCCCCTTCCCACTCAATCCTTGACTCACTAGTATCATACCCAATATTGTTTCCATCATTTTTATGAGCGGGGATCTTAGGAGTAGCTAGTAACACCTACATTTTAATGTGCTCAAAGATGAGATTCATAAGGTCTTCATGGAGAATAACCTTCCTAGGGTTTTTCTTATGATCCTCGATACTAGTTTCCATTGAAAGGAGGTAAAAAGGAAATGAAACCTAAGAATTATGACAAAAGTGATTCAATAACATGAAGTGATAGCCATAGATAATAGAAAACCTACCCTCTAGAGTGAAAAATTGCATAATAGCTAGAGCAATGTCCCTCCAAAGTGGCTTAATTGATTTCCGTGCATACCCACCACTACTAATAAACTTTAGCTTCTTCTTCTCTGAGCCTTTAAAGAAATTGGCTAAGGCCTTCTTGGTTGAAACCCTATCTCTGTAAAAATTCCTTCTTTTGGAAGGAAGACCAGTAACCTCAGTGATGAATTCCTCATTGATGTTGAATTCCACACCTTGGTAGCACAAAACCCTAATGTTCCACCCACTAACAAAAGCCTTTGTCACTTCAAGGTTATGACCATGGAGCTTCAACAAATAGGGGCATACTCCACCCTTCTCTAGATGCTCCCAGATAGTTTTATTGCTACTAAAATCTTCACAAGAGCTAGGCTCCAATCTACAACGGGCACCTCCCATGGCGACATGCAACAAACAAAACTCCACCCGCTCTTTGATCATTTACATAGGAAAAATTAGGCAAACACACCATCAGTGATAACTTTAAGAAACCCCCCTAAAAAAAAGATATAAAATCCTAGCAAATCTTTCATTTTTTGAGGAAAAAAATTTAATTTCTATTGACAAAACTTTCTTTTTTTTCTAAAAAAATATTAATTTTATTGGCGATTTTTTTACATCACTAAAATTTTGTGGAAAATTTTGGTGAATCTTGAAAAATAATAGGAAAATGCATTAATTATGATGGTGAATCTATCCAATCTAAAAATAATTCTCATGGAAAAGTAGGGGCCTGAGGGTGGAAATTATTGATGAGTTGAAGGGGTAGACTATAATATTTACTTTCTACCATTGTTTTATAATATAATATAATGGCCCTCATTATATTATACAATGTAAAATGTAACAATGATCTATAATTCTCATGGGGGCTCAAAACTGCTTTTAGATCATTGGTCTAACAACCCTTGTTGTACACTATAAGGTGAAATTTACCCACAATCTATAATGCTTGTGATACCCAAAATTATGGGCCCCATGAGCATGACAGATCATGTGTACATTTTAATTCGTGGAATACAACAAGGGCCATTAGATTATATTTAAATCAATGGTGGAAACTAAAGATTAGAAATATGGTCCTAAAGCAACTAATAGTTATGATATACTATTGGCGAATTAATATAGATTTATCCAATAATTTATAAAACTAAGGTGAATCTGATCTAATCATGTATCAAATATTGTGGCGAATTTTTGAGTTAGATTTTTTAATAAAATAAATTATTTGGTGATTTAAATAAGACTATAATAAAATTTTGTAAAACTGTGGCGATTCAAGTCACATTGTAGCTTGAACTATTAGCCAATTGGTGAATATTAGCCACTAAAAAAATCACTGCACACCATAAGGAAAAGCAAAAAATACCCACAAAACATGTGAGCCTGCCAAACCAAGTACTACCATCCCTTAGCTCCTAGCCCATAATATCACAAACATCTAAAAAGTAATAATTAAAATTACATGCACTGAACTCAACATGCAAAAACCAACCAAGGAAGAAATAAAAAATCCTTTCTCCCTTCTTAATTGCATCCTTGATGTGACAACTGGTCATAATTGGATATGTTATGGAGATTAAGTGGCAAGGAATCATAATTATTCCAATTAAATTGAGCCATCACTCCAACATTAGCTAACCCATCAACCACTAAATTAGCCTCCCAGAACATGTGGGTAATTCTCACCTCATCAAAAGAATTAATGATAGAGATAGAATCATTAATCAGATGGGCTATAGACCATGATGGTGGGTTACTCTTTAGAAGACATTTTATAATGTTAAGGGAATCCCCTTCAATCCATAGTTTAGAAACCCTAAATTCTTTAGCCAATAAAAGGCCATGATAGATTGATGTAGCCTCTACAACTTGAACCATGTGTGTTACAATGTGATTGTGGAGAGAGATTTTGAATAATGCCTTTTTCTTTTAAAACCAAGCCATTACATTTACAACCAATCTTATGAAGAATATAAAGTATTTATCATATTGATTTTGTAATGGTTAAGAAAATAATTAAGGGGATACGTGAATTTACATGGTGGAAAGCCATCAAGATGAATATTATCATTATGGTCATAATCTATGTAAACATATTTTGGTTGATCAAAATTAGTAAAAAATAAAATAATAGGAAAATTATCATAATGAGTGTCATGTACTTTTTATATCCCAAAATTTGGAGATGTGAGATTGAGGGTATCCTAATCATCCTCAAGATCAATATTAGGTAAAGAATAGTTCACTTGCTGAAGCAATGATAATGTAACTTTAATTGGTTAGGAGAAATCATGATATTTAAATTTTCAATCAATTGGGAAAATTGGTATGTATTATTATCTACATGCATCATGACTTTATTATTGTTATGATTAATTTCAATAGATGATGAAGAGTGGAAGGAACCACACTTATGGAATGAATCCATTGGTGGCCTAAAATGACATTATAGACCAATTGTCCTGACATCAAATGGAATAATGTATCAATTGTGAGGAGTCCCAAAAAAAAGAGGCTAAGTAATGACACATAGAGAGTGTCTTCCCATATTGTCAAATCACTTTATAATGACCTCAATTTATTTGTAAATTAGATGAATCCATATGAACTATATCCAAAATTTTCTTGCTACAAACATTCAGAGTAGATGCATTATCCACCAAACCCCTTTTGATTTTTACATTCCCATAGTTAAATGTGATATATAAATGGTAGGTGGTCTTCAACTAATTGGAGATTGGATAATTGAGGAGTTTCAAATGAAATATTAAAGAAATTTGTATATATGTTTGATGATAAATGACACATTTATATGATTAGCATTGGATTACACAACAAAAAATAGTGATCATTATTGGAAACTATTCTCTAGATTTCTAGGCTAATGTGTGGTTCCCTCTACAATTGACCACTATGGAGGAGAAGGAATATTATAAGATATCAATATTATGAACATGTTGAATGCAAATAGAAAAGATGTCGATCAAAGCAACTATAGATAAAAACATGGGATCTCAAGGTGGATATCCCTAATAATAACAAAAATTATATTACATAAATCAAGCCTCATAGAGGAGGGGGTAAAAGTAAGTAGGAGTTATTTTTCAAAGAGAAATATGCTAACAACACTATGGAATTGATTATATATGTAGATATCATGAGAAAGAAAAAGCAGGTCAAGGAGGAAAATAAGGTTTTGCAAAATCCCTAGGTAATGGAGAAGAGGATAGTGGCAAGAAAAGTTATATTAGCCAAAATGCCTATCCCATATCTAGGTTAGGAGGTAAGAAATGATATGGAGAATTACAAGGGATGAGGCTTATAGGTAGATTTTTTCTCTTTGTCCTTCTTTACCATATCTAAATAAATGGACATTGTTGTCATCAAAATTATTCTTGGAAGTTTATTATTATCTACCCCTATGCTCAAGGCTTCTTTGTGCTCATTTTAATTATTTTTTGATAGGAAAAACATATTAGAGAAAGGACCTTGATTTTGGGATGCAACAACTTTATATTTAAAATCATGGTTTCCAAGCTTTATTTTATTCACAAAATATCGCTTCTCCAATATGGGTAGGAAATTTGAATTTTCATCTACATATTTGGATGCCTTCTATTTTGAAATAAATTGGTAATTATTTTTGAAGTTATATTGTAATATCACAATAAACCCATTGGCACACAATCATAGCTATAATAAGGACCCTCATTGAAATGGATTGAGTAATGGTGTTCTAAAATTAATTGGTTTGAAAGTAGGTGAATATTATTTTCATTATTGGAATTAATTTCAATTAGGGTATAGGGTAAGGAGTGTTTGAAACCTAAGAGATTTTTTTGAGCATTCCGATGTAGAAGGATGCTACTCCTCAATATTAGTTGGTTGGATGCTCTTTCATTTTAGCTCTTAATATCCATTATTTTTTGTTATCTCACATAATTTATCATAAGAAATACCTATTCTTAAAACACAATCTTTTATGGTTGGTGTTGTTCTTGCCATCAAAGTTCAAAATCCATTGAAGTGTAATTGTTGAATGTTTAAATTGAAGATGAGGTCCCTCGTTTGTGACCTCACTGGTTCATAACTCTAGATCAAAAACTTTTACCCTTTTAATAATAAAAGAAAACCATAAAATTTAGAAATTAATTTTGATAAACAATAAATATTCATAATATATCAATTCTTTTGAATATGATTAACAATGTTGAGGTATGTTATTACGCTAATAAAAATTATTACTGATTAAATTTTTTTTTTTTGGTTGATAGTTTGCAGACAATAGAAATTTATAAGAATAAAAGATTGACTTCTATTTACATGAATAAAACATCAAATGATAAGAAATAAGACTACAAAAAATAAAAATACCAAATAGTTTCTGGTTTGACAGGCATGATGAATTTGAAATTCCAAAATAATCATGACATATTTTTTAAATTCTTGGAAGAACACCTTTATCGCGTTAAATCATCCTACCGAACAAAACACCAATCTTTTAACCAAAAACCCTAATAAAATTAAATTAAATGTCAAAATCAAGCTAACCCAAAAGTCTTATCTAATCATATCTCCGATCTCTATTGAAATCACAGACTGATTTCGACACGGGCAATTGACAAAATTACATGAATTCATGGCTGTCGATTCAACGCAAAATATCTTATCAGACGCGGAATCGCCAAAAGGCAGGTGGAAAAACAGCAATACTTCTTCTGGCTTTTCCAAACTTTTGTCTGCACCGCCAGCTGCTTGAAGTAAAATGAATGGCTGAATTCTTCACATGGCGCTGAAAACAGGAGATTTGCACGTGACCACACGCTGTCACTGTACATAACTGGTAAGTAGAGTGCCTTTGATTGAAAGGGATCAGGTCGTGGGCTCGAATCCCCGCAAACGTGCGAATACGACCACCGCCAAAACAGGTAACATGCCAGCTGTGCGCCTCCGTTAAAGCAAAGGCGCCGACGATTCTCTGTTAGTGCCGCCATTGGCATCACCAGTTTAGGTATTTGTGCTTCTGAAAGTTGTCTTTCCACATATTATCTCTGCTTCATTATTATTTTTCTTTCGCTTCTTGTGCTCTGAACTTTTGGAAGCTTTTCAAGGTGATCGAATAAAATCGTGACTTGCAGGCTAAGATGGGGGGAAATCTTGGGGGCTTATTTTATGCTCAGAATTATGTGTTTCTAGTTTTTTGCCATCTGTTTGTTTGGTTTTATATTTTGAATGGCCGGGTGAGGATTGCTTAAAGAGGTAAAAGTAAAGCCCTCTTGTGATAAGCTCAAATCAATTAATTTAGATACAAAGAGGTTACTTTATAGTTATAAATATACTAAGTAATAGAGATAAGAGGTGTTTAGGTTTTTAAGATTTGTGATAGTGGAGTTTTAATGGATTATAATGTGATCTTTGTTTGGATATAGTTTAGAATTATATGAGTGGTTTTGAAAATCTATTGTGCATTTTTTAAGGTGGAATTTCAATTTTGAATTGCATATTTTGAATTTTAAAAAATTGTTTATCTTTGTGTGTTTAGGTTGGATCTTGTTTAAAAATATCTATAAAAATTGTTATCAAGAGTTGCAAGTCTACATCTTATCTTGATGGCTTGCAAGTCTACATCTTATCTTGATGGTAACAATAAGATCATTTGTACTAATTCAATGGTATTTGAACAACTTCAAAGACAAGTTAAGTAGAATGCAATTGCATATGCATTTGTTTTTAGGATTGTAGATACTAATGTAATGCTCTTAGAATGATTGAAACGATGTTTATATCATAATGCTATGAGATGGACCTCTAATGAGCTAGGGTTTTTTCTTTTTATACAACACCTTAACATTCAAAATTGAATTTTTTGTGTCTGAATTTGTACGTAATGACTAGTTGGAGACAAGTTGTCTTGGGCCCATAGTTAAATATGATTTTAGAAAATGGGATCAAGGCTCCACTTGTAGTACTAAACCAAGTTGAGGGCCACACCTATAGTCTTCACCAAATATTGAAAACAACAACATTAAGTGTTGGGTTTAGACCATCGGGAAATCGAAACTTAGGTTTAGACTAGATGAAAACTCTTGCACAAAACTACACCATTTGAGTATTAAAATATTTGATTTTGTGCTATTTTCATTGTAACTAAATAATCTAAATTAATTTGCGCATGTCTCCTCTCATAGATTGGTATATGAAGCATATTTTGTACCTTTGTTTCCTTTTATTTGGTCTCAAAGATTAATCAACTCTAGTCCTAAGTGTTAGGGATAATAATTTTTAATTTAATTTTAATTTGACTGGGAGCTTGCATAAAAGGGGATCTTTTTGTAAGAAAATGAAAAGCACATTAAGGATAGAGATGAAAGGTTTATATGCACTAACTTTGAGATATGAAAGTTTAAGATGGATGATATGCTTGTAGATAGAGATCTATGGGATTATACTATATCTAGATCTAAATCATTAGTAATGTCACAAGATAACAAGGATCAATTAGAAAAAATGATGAAGAGCCTCATTAGACTTTGCTTGGGAGATTCATTTTTATTGAATGCATATGAAGAGCCCATAACAAGATATTTTGAAGAAATTGGTAGAATTCTACTAAGAAAAAACCTTTCTTAATTAACTTTCCCTAAGAAGGAAGTTTTATACCATGAAAATGGATGATGTTGGTTTTATAGTTGACCATTTGAACACATCCAATATGATCATGATCTAGTTGCACTCTATTGGAGTGAAGAAAAAGGAGGAGGATGATTGTATGTCACTCTTATGTTATTTTTTATACTCATGGGATCATTTGGTGATGAAAATTGAGAGCATTTCCTCAAAGATTTAGATGGATGTGGTAGTGGTTGTTTTTACTCTTAGAGGAGTTGTGGTGAAAAGATTCTAAATCTACTAAGGAGGCCTTATCATTTCATAGAATATCAAAGGAGAAAGTAAATAATAAGGATATGAAGAAAGAAAAATTTAGATCCAAATCCTATGGAAATCCAATGTCTTATAAATTTCAGAGCTAAGTGTTATAATTATGGAAAGATCAAACACTTTAGAAGAGATTACAAGGATGAGAAAAAGAAGAAAATAATTATTTTGATATATCTTTAAAGGAGGATGGTGGAGATTCTTTTGACATTCAACCTTGGAAACACATGCATCTAAAGATAGGTGGTTGATAGACTCTAGAGCTTCCTTCTATATGACCTCCCATTAGGGTTGGCTTCTAAAGTATGAGGACTTGATGGAGGGAAAATTATTTTGGCAGTGATTCTCATCTAAGAATTATTATTTTGGAAAAATATTGATTAGGCTCCCTAATGGATGAGTGAAGGGGATTAATAGTGCTTTACATATCTTGGGTTTGGATTTAACTTATTATCAATTAGCAAATTTTTATGATGTGGGTGTGTAGATTATTTTCTCTAGTAGAGGGTATAATATGATGTGAGAAACTATCATGCTCACTAAGAGTGTTCATGTGGGAACTTTGTTTTAGTTGGATGCATGCACTATTTAGTGAAATAGTTCTCCTATTCCAATAGTGAAGACATCTAGAGGATCTAAACCTTCACTATTGGTACCAACAACAAAAAGTGTTGTATCTACTTTTGATAGTCATGATTTCTAAGTATCTAAGTGAGATATTTCTTCTAAGATTAAGTTACCTATGGAGAAAAAACGCTATAGCACAAGAGAATGAGCCATATAGGTGAGAAGGGTATGAAAACCAAAATATTGTTAAGGAGATGAATAATTGAACTTGAATGTGATTTCTATGAATATTTTGTATATAGAAAATATAACTATGTTTAGATTTATTTTAAGTCTCATAGATCTTTTAGGGTGTTGGACTCAATTCATTAAGATATATTTGGTCCTATTAATGTTCCTTTTATTTCTAGTCTTTATACTATGTATTTTTTTGTGAACACTAGTGATGTAAGTTTTCCAAGGCTTGCTTGCACAACTAGCTAAGAAGACCCTTCCTCATCTTCTTCTAGGAACCTAATTTCTTCCAAGTCCTTGTTAGGCTTAGATGATTAACTAAGTCCTAATCCAACTCTTCTCCAAGAGTCTCACACCTTGTGCTTTACCTTGAAGGACTAACACCATGTAGTTTCTTCACTGTTTGTACCCTCACTTAGAAAGCTCTAAGTGCCAACTGTTCACCATTCATGAAATTCATTGTAGGGGTGTCTATCATCATGGAAACATTCCATTTTCTCTCATTTGGATCCATTGAGAAGGATCTTCAAGCCTTTCTTTATCGGGTTCAAGATTTCACCATGAGGAGGCCTAATTTGGCCTATTTCCTTTGTAGTCTTTACCAAAGACCTTTTCCCCACTTCTTGCAAAACTTTCCAAACAAGTTGAAAATCTAATCCCACATTCGGATACCCTTTTGGATTTTGTGAAGATTCTAAAGGCTTTGGAGCCTGATGGTCTTCGTACACTGGCTTCCTACAATCTAGGCCAAATAGGCTGAAAAGACCTATTTACTAGGACCTCACTAATTTCTCACTCAAAACTTAGTCTAGTGGATTGATAAAAACTCAATCCCTCTAGCATGTTAGGATATGTCTATACCCTACCTGGAACTATACTTGTTCCATACTGTACTTTAATCCCCTACATAAAATCTTTCATTCATCACTGTCAAACCTCTAACCGGGCTCTCCTAACTCGCCTAGAGCTTGACATTTAAAATAGTAACCTTGCTTCCCTGGTCTCCTACCACTATATACATTATGTACAATGGCTCCACTCTAAGATTCGTTCCCATTTTTGAAGTTTCAAGGGTTGAATCTCAAGTGAGAGCCATGAAAGCGAAAACAGTCTAAAAAGAACCAACACACTGTCTAATTCAAACTTATTTTCCTACAATTAGAAGACTAACCCAAAACCACTAACACACTGAAAAGAAAAGTCTTAAAACATCCTACACTATTCAAATCCAAAGCTAATCTCCAAGTGTCAAACCATGTAATTACACTGTCACAATGAAATACTCGGGTTCTTCTCAAAACAGAGTTGTAGAGCTATCTTCTCATTACACCCACTTGTTACAAAAACAAAATCTCCCCTTTTTAGATTCGAGCCTTCCATAACATTAGATGCCATTCACCATGTTTTTAGGGTATGTTGGTCGATCTCCCACTCCTATCTTTTAGGGGATCCTATGTAACCGAGTTGCATGCAACATTTTCCATAATGGCAAATGTTGTCATGACAACTTTGTAACAACATTTGGCAACTTTGTCATTATGCCATCATCCTGATTCTTAGGGCCTCTATCTCCTATATCTCGAGTAACCAACTCCATTAGTGGCCTCATGGCATCTATCTAACATCATTCATGTGTTTAGAACACATTTAAGACTCTAAACCGACCTTTAAGCTCCAAAAGACTAAGCAATTTAAAAGCTACTAAAAATGACTAGATTTGGTGACCTTAGTCCTAAAGACTAACTCACCTATCCCACATTGCAATGACCTTCTAAGGTCTAAAACACACACACAGTACTCTAAATTGGCCAATGTCAGATACAGGCCGAAAATATCTTAACTATGGAGGTTAGCCTAGGTGTGCTCCTGCACCATCCTCCCCAAAACAAAAGAGTTCAATCCACCCTTGGATTGAGTAAAGTAGGATCAATCCCCATCTTCTTAAACTCTGATTCTTTGATCCACACTACATCATCATCAGTTTGTCCATGCCTCTTGATCATATGCTCTTTGTATTTCTTGGTTCTAGTCTTCTTGTAGACTCTAGTATCCAGTATACTGTCAGCTTGCTTGACTATAGCAGAAGGTAGTCTGAACTCTTCCACATCATGGATGACTTCATTGAGTCTTTGATCCATGTCTGGTGGTGGTCCTTTGTAATGAACCGGATCTGCAATGTTGAAGACAAGGGACAGTCCATTGTCTTCCGGTAGCTCCACTCTAAAAGCATTGTTCCCATACTTTGCCAAGATAGGACAGGGACCTATCCTCCTCATGTGCAACTTGTGGGGGACTCCCTTCAGTAGTCTAGACTTATTTAGATGTATCATCACCAAGTCTCCCACATTAAACTGAACTTCTCTTCTACGCTCATCCACCTTGGTCTTATGCTTCATAGTGTTCTCAGTCAATGTCTTCCTAACTGTGTCATGAATCTCCTGCATTGCATAGGAAAAATCATCAGCATATCCACTTCCCTTAACTCCATATTTTAAGTCTCTTAGCTCATAGACTCCTCTAGGATGTAGACCATAGACTATCTCAAAGGGACTCTTCCCTGTTGACCTGTTCACAGTGTCATTATAGGCATATTTAGCTTGCCCAATCAACTGATCCCATTGTTGACCATACTCCTTGGTCAAGCACCTTAATAGATTTCTAAGGCTTCTATTTACAACCTCGGTCTGACCATCAGTTTGGGGATGGTATGCAGATCCAAAAGATAAATTAGTGCCCAATCTCTGCCAAAGAGTCTTCCAAAAATGACTCATAAACTTGGTGTCTCTATCTAACACAATGCTCATAGGTAACCCATGTATCCTTACTATCTCTTTGAAGAAGAGAGAGGCTATTTGGCTAGCATCATTGGTTGTCTTACATGGCACAAAGTGAGCCATCTTGCTGAATCTGTCCACAACTACATAAACACTATCCATGCCTTGTCTTGTCTTGGGTAACCCAACTACAAAGTCCATGCTCAAACATTCCCATGGCCTAGTGGGAATAGGTAGTGGTTGATATAGGCCTGTATTTGAAGAAGTACCTTTGGCCTTTTGACACACAATGCAACTTTCAACATACTTCCTTACATCAAGGTTCATTCTTGGCCAAAAGTAGAACCTTTGAACAAGTTCTTGTGTCTTAGTAATCCCAAAGTGACCACTCAATGCTCCATTGTACTTTTCCTAAATCAATTCTCTCTAATGGACCCTCTAGGAACACATAACTGATTTCCTTTAAACAAAAGGTTACTCTGCAAAGTATATTCAACATATCTATTATGAAAATGATTCTTGTATTCAGCACATACCTTATAAATGTCTACAAAATCTTCATCATCTGCATATAGATCTTTGAAGTGATCTATTCCCATGCTCTTTAGTTGTATCTCTTGGATAGTGATAGCTCTCCTACTCAAGGCATCTGCCACTTTTTTTAGCACTCCCTTCTTATGCTTGATATTAAATGTGTATGCTTGCAAGTATTCAACCCACTTCATGTGCTTGTGACTCAATTTCTCTTGTGAATTTAGGAAACTAAGTGCTTGGTTGTCTAAATACACTATGAACTCCTTGGGAAGCAAGTAGTGCCTCCATTTCCTTAAAGCCTGAACCAATGCATACATCTCAAGGTCATAAGAAGAATACTTCTTCTTGGCTTCACTTAATTTTTCTGAATGAAAAGCCACCGGTTTGCCCTCTTGGCTTAGAATAGCTCCAATAGCCACATTGCTTGCATCACATTCAATGGTGAATAGCTTCTCAAAGCTTGGCAACACTAAAACAAGTTGGGTAGCTATCTTTTCCTTCAACAACTCAAAACTTTTGTTAGCTTGCTCATTCCATACAAATCTAGTCTTCGTACCTCCTTTAATGGTATCCAACATAGGAGCACAAATAGCACTAAATTGTCTTATGAACTTCCTATAGTATTGAGCAAGGCCATGAAAACTTCTTACCTTTGTTGCTGTCCTTGGAGTAGGCCAATTTATGATGGCTTCCACTTTGCTCTTGTCCATTTTCAGATTGCCATGTGATAGAACAAATCCAAGGTACACTAGCTCTGTCTTGATGAACTCACACTTCTCCAAGTTGATCATCAACTTCTCATCATGCAGCTTCTTAAAAAAGTCTCAAGGTGTGCTAGATGCTCACCTTTCGTCTTACTATAAATCAGTATATCATCTAGATATACCACTACAAACTTTCCAATGTATCCTTTGAGGACTTCATTCATGAGCCTCATGAATGTGGAGGGGGCATTGGATAGTCCAAATTGCATGACAAGCCATTCATACAAACCTTCAATGGTTTTGAAGGTTGTTTTCCACTCATCTCCTTCATGTATTCTTATTTGGTGATAGCCACTCTTCAAGTCTATCTTGCTATAGTACTTAGCTTCACCTAGACAATCCATTAGGTCTTCAACCCTAGGGATAGGGAACCTATACCTTATGGTTATCCTATTAATAGCCCTTGAATCAGTACAAAGCCTCCAAGTTCCTCCTTTCTTAGGTGCAAGGATAGTGGGTATGGCACATGGACTAATGCTCTTTTTAATGAGACCTTGGTTTAGGAGTTCTTGTATTTGTCTAGCTATTTCCTCATTTTGTTGAGGGGTCATCTTGTAGGCTGCCTTATTTGGTAGGGTAGCTCCTGGTATCAAGTCTATCCTATGACTTATGGATCTTTTAGGGGGTAAGGTTGATGGTTGTCCATCACTTACTATATCTTCATAAGTCTGCAACATGCTTTGTATCTCCTTAGGTAATTCTGGTTTCCTGGCTACCTTGCTTTCATCCACCTCTTTTGGTCTTAACACCAATGCAAAGCCAACTCCTTCACTCTCTTCCATGGCTTCTAAGAACTCTTTTTCACCAACCATGAGCAGATTAGGACCTACTGTCTTCACCTCTACATCCTCTATTAGTGACTGAATTTTGAAAGTCACATTGTCCTTCTTGAAAGAATAGGAGTTCTTTACTCCATCATGCATAGCTTGGCGGTCAAATTGCCATGGTCTACCTAGGAGCAAGTGACATGCATCCATAGGTAACACATCACACAAAACTTTGTCCTTGTACCTTCTAATTGAGAACTCCACCCATGCTTGTTCATTTACTAACACATGTTGGCCTTTATTTAGCCATGTGACCTTGTAAGGATTGGTGTGGGGTATCCTTGTCAATTTTAGCTTGCTGACTACTTCCTCTGACATGATATTGTCAGTAGACCCTGAGTCAATGATGAATCTACATACTTTCCCCATCATTTTGCACTTTATCCTAAACAGGGACCTCCTTTGGCTTGGTTCCTCCTTAACCGGCTCTTTGATCAAAGTTCTCCTCATCATGAGGTTCTCACCTTCCTTTGAATTTAATGGTACCTTAGAATGTTTCTCTGCTGCATTTGTCACATCATGAACTAGATAAGTTCTCTTATCACCTCCTTGAGAAGTACTACCCTTCTCTGGACACCTATAGGCAGGGTGTCCCATTTGATTGCAGTGATAACACTTCATATTGGCAAAGTAATTGCCTCTTACTTGTCCACCACTTCTTCCTCTAAAGTTAGAGCCTCTTCCTCTACCACCTCTACTAGAGCTTCCTTCTTGCTGCTCAGTGTACTTAACTTCTCCTTGAGCCCTTGATTCTAAACTCCTTCCACCATAGCCACCTATTTGTCCTCTACTATCTTTTCCTTTACCTCTACTCTTGGAGGTTTGCTCTTGCTTCCTTTTGCTTTTCTCCTCTATCTTCAAGGCCATTTGATAACATTGGCAGATGGTTTTGAAGTTCACTAGACTCATGTCTTCTTGAGTAGACCATTTGAGTCCATTCAAGTACCTTGCTAGCTTGATGCTTTCATCTTCAACCACCTTTGATCTTAGGCACAACTTTTGGAACTCCTTGGTGTATGCTTGGACAGCCAAATCTTTTTGTCTAAGATTGTGTCTCCTCCTATGCAACTGGACTTCATAGTCATCAAGTAGGTAGGTCTGCTTTACTTTAGTTACCATGCCTTTCCATGTAGCAATAGGACTCTTTCCCTCCTTCTCTCTTTCGGCCTGAACAAACTTCCACCAGGTGAGTGCTGAACCTCTCAACCTAGATTTGTCCACCTTTACTCTTTGGGCTTCTGATATACCATCACATTCAAAGTGATTCTCTATATTGTCAATCCAGTCTAGGACTGCATCAAGATCCATTTGTCCATTGAAAAGTGGTACACCCTCCAAAGCTTTGCCACTTAAAGCCCTTAGTGCCTTCAAGAAGGGTTCTTCAGGAATAATAGGGTCAGGGATTGGAGCTTCCTCTTCCAATTCCAACTCCTTTTCTATGGCTTCTTTCTCTTCCTTCTGATCTATTTTATCCTTTACCTTATCTGCCTTTTCTTGGACTTCATCCAAGAGTTGCTCCATTCGAGCCAATCTTTTTCTCAGTAACTTGTTATCCTCTTCTTGTTCTTCTACCTTCTTGGCTAACTCAGTGTTAGTCACCATGGTTTTATCTTCCACTGGTGTATTCTCTCCTACTGATTTAGTGGGTTGCAACATCAACCACAAGCCTGATCAAACTTTGCTTTGATACCAATATGATGTAAGTTTTCCAAGGCTTGCTTGCACAACTAGCTAAGAAGACCCTTCCTCATCTTCTTCTAGAAACCTAATTTCTTCTAGGTTCTTGTTAGGCTTAGATGATTAACTAAGTCCTAATCCAACTCTTCTCCAAGATTCTCACACCTTGTGCTTCACCTTGAAGGACTAACACCATGTAGTTTCTTCACTATTTGTACCCTCACTTAGAAAGCTCTAAGTGCCAACTGTTCACCATTCATGAAATTCATTGCAGGGGTGTCTATCATCATGGAAACATTCCATTTTCTCTCATTTGGATCCATTGAGAAGGATCTTCAAGCCTTTCTTTATCGGGTTCAAGATTTCACCATGAGGAGGCCTAATTCGGCCTATTTCCTTTGTAGTCTTTACCAGAGACCTTTTTCCCACGTCTTGCAAAACTTTCCAAACAAGTTGAAAATCTAAACCCACATTCAGATACCCTTTTGGATTTTGTGAAGGATTCTAAAGGCTTTGGAGCCTGATGGCCTCTGTACACTGGCTTCCTACAATCTAGGCCAAATAGGCTGAAAAGACCTATTTACTAGGACCTCACTAATTTCTCACTCAAAACTTAGTCTAGTGGATTGATAAAAACTCAATCCCTCTAGCATGTTAGGATATGTCTATACCCTACCTGGAACTATACTTGTTCCGTACTGTACTTCAATCCCCTGCATAAAATCTTTCATTCATCATTGTCAAACCTCTAACCGGGCTCTCCTAACTCGCCTAGAGCTTGACATTTAAAATAGTAACCTTGCTTCCCTGGTCTCCTACCACTATATACATTATGTACAATGGCTCCACTCTAAGATTCGTTCCCATTTTTGAAGTTTCAAGGGTTGAATCTCAAGTGAGAGCCATGAAAGCGGAAACAGTCTAAAAAGAACCAACACACTGTCTAATTCAAACTTATTTTCCTACAATTAGAAGACTAACCCAAAACCACTAACACACTGAAAAGAAAAGTCTTAAAACATCCTACACTATTCAAATCCAAAGCTAATCTCCAAGTGTCAAACCATGTAATCACATTGTCACAATGAAATACTCGGGTTCTTCTCAAAACAGAGTTGTAGAGCTATCTTCTCATTACACCCACTTGTTACAAAAACAAAATCTCCCCTTTTTAGATTCGAGCCTTCCATAACATTAGATGCCATTCACCATGTTTTTAGGGTATGTTGGTCGATCTCCCACTCCTATCTTTTAGGGGATCCTATGTAACCAAGTTGCATGCAACATTTTCCATAATGGCAAATGTTGTCATGACAACTTTGTAACAACATTTGGCAACTTTGTCATTATGCCATCATCCTGATTCTTAGGACCTCTATCTCCTATATCTCGAGTGACCAACTCCATTAATGGCCTCATGGCATCTGTCTAACATCATTCATGTGTTTAGAACACATTTAAGACTCTAAACCAACCTTTAAGCTCCAAAAGACTAAGCAATTTAAAAGCTACTAACAATGACTAAATTTGGTGACCTTAGTCCTAAAGACTAACTCACCTAGCCCACATTGCAATGAACTTCTAAGGTCTAAAACACACACACACTACTCTGACTTGTCCAATGTCAAATACAAGCCCAAAATATCTTAACTATGGAGGTTAGCCTAGGTGTGCTCTTGCACCAACTAGATTAACAATACAAAATAAAATGAAATCTATTTTAATATTCACCTTTGATTGCATAACAAAAATTCAAAATACAAAACAAGAAAATATTTACTAAATACCGCTGTTGCAAATAGATTTTCTCAATGGATGAGATGTGGCTGTTCAAAATCTTTGTACCATGTACTACAAGATATTAGTAGCTCATTTGTATAGGATGATATACCAATTTATATTTTTTTTATAGAGAGGATAAACAATGAGGATTTTAGGATGAGATTTGAGGTGGATATTCAGTGAGAGTAGTTTCCTAGGATCAAGGAGGAACTAAAAGTTTTATATTTAATTTGTTAGGATGAATGACTCAAATTTTATTTACTATAAATAGTATTTTTTTGTAACCATAAAAATTGGGAGGGAAACACATTTATTTTTTTAAATGGTGGAGGAGATATATAGGTAAATTAAATATAAAATATTATCTAATTTAATTATTTGTGTAATGTGGAAATTGGAATAATTAAATAATAATATTATTTAATTATACATGAGGTAGAAATTAAGGTAATAATAAAACTATTTAATTAGATGTGGCATTGGATTAGAATAATTAAATGATATTTATTTAATTAGTTGGTGATTTAACATTAGTATGGAAAAGATGTTAAGATGGTCTTGTATGTCTAATTTTTTTTATATATGCTTATTCTAGAAGGACATGGGTGTATTAATTAATGAGTAGATCTAAAGTCTTTAGTCATTTTAAGAAGTTAAGGGCTCTTTTAGAAAATTAGACAAGTAAGAAGATTAAGATTTTGAGGATTGGAAATGATAGTGAGTTTCATTCCACATATTTTTATAGATTTTATAAAGATAATGTGATTGAGATGTATAAAAAAACTCCATATACACCTTAGTAAAACAAAGTTTAAAAATAATGAATAGGAAGTTGATGAAGAGGACTAAGAGAATTCTTAGTGGAGATAGCTTGGAAAAGAATCTCTGGGTAGAAGAAGTTGTTATAACTTGTTAAATAATTAATAGGTCTCCCACATTAACTCTTACTGACAAGAGATCTATATAAGTATGGATAGGAAAAAAGGATTTCATTAAAACATCTTAATATCTTTTTTTGTGAGGCATATGCACATGTGCCTAGGGAGAAGTGGTCAAAGTTGGAGAACAATACAATAAAATGTATCTTTATTGTTTATAGTGTAAATATAAAAGGATACAAGATTTGGGACCTTGTAGTTAAAATATAGTAGAAGTGTTATTTTCATAGAGATTAAGCCTTCTTCCATAGATTTGTAGATAGAAGAGGATGGGATGAAAAATGTAGTTCAACTACCACCTAAGACCAGGAAGGTTAAACTAGAAGCTTGTGAAGGACTTGAGGAGGAGGAGAGCTGAGATATTTCCAAATAGAAGGTAGAGATTCCACTTTAGCTCTTGAGGAGGTTCAATCATTAAATAAAATAATTAGAAATGTATACCCCTCCTGATTGGAGATGTATTTTCATTGATTAATATACTAATGATTTTAAATCCTAGAGAGTGATTATGGATGAGGAGGTGAATACATTAAGAAATAATGACATGTGAGACTTGATACCATTACTTGATGGGTGAAAACTCATTGGATGTAAGTGGTTTCTCAAGAATAAGTTAGAATTGGATGGAAGTATTAAAAAATACAAGGCAAGGTTAGTTGTGAAATGATATTCCCATGTTCAGGGGATAGAATTTTGTAATATTTTTCCCTAGTTGTTGAGCTAATATATGTTAGTTTCCTACTATTTATAGAAATAAATTTTGATTTAGAGACATTATAGATGGATGTGAAGAGACCATTCTTTCATGGTGACTTGGAAGAAGAGATCTATATGATTTAGGTTGAGCACTATGTGGAAAGAGGAAAAAAAACTGGTTTGTAGATTCAATTTTCTTTTATGGTTTCAAATAGTCTCCTAGAATGTGATACCAAAATTTTAATTCTTTTTGTTGGGATTGAGATTTTAGAGATATAAATCAAATAAGTATGTTTATTATAAGCCAAGTAATGTTTTTTTATTATCACATTATACATAGATGATGTATCATTTTTGGTAACAATAAGGATATTATTTTTTATTTTAAGTTTGAGATTTTAATAAATTTTGATATCAAGGATTTGGGAGATACCAGATGAGAGAGTAAAAAAAATTGGTTGGGCTAGATTAAGTATGTGGACTCTATATTGGAGAGATTCAATATGGAAATTTGTAAACCCTTGAGTGTTCATATTTCATTAGGGACCAAGTTATCTATGGAGCAATATCAAACTACACCTAGTGAGATGAAGGACACAACTTATATTCCCTATACTAGTGTTGGTGGAACTTTGATGTATGTCATGGTCTATACTAGACTAGAAGTCCCTCGAGTAGTGGTAGTCTTGATCTATTTTATAACTAATTCTAGATAAGAACATTGGGATGTAGTTATAAGGGTATTTACATATTTTTGAGTACTCGATTTGTTACCATGGTGATTCTATAGAGGACCAAATTTCAATATATATTCATGGATTTAAATTGGGTAGGATATGTCAATAATATAAGATCCAATAATGGATATTTTTTTAGTTTATGTGCTGGTTCTATAATTTGGATGATTAAGAAGCAATATGTGGTTTCCTTGTCCACTACAAAAGATAACTACATGGAAACTAATCATGCCTATAAGGAGATGATTTGGATTAAGATATTTTTCCCAAATTTAGGTTTGAGTCAAGGAGCTATAGGAGTTCTTTGTGATTTTCATAGCTCCATATGTTTGGAAAAGAACCTAACCTTTAATGATAATATAGAACACATATATGTCTAGTAGAATTTCTCATGGCATGGTAGAGGACAATAACACAATACCAAAGAAATTTGGTACTTTGTAGCATGTTGTAAATGCATTAACAAAGCTAGTGAGCATACAAGATCTTATGTGATGTAGTGAATTTATATGCCTCATATCCGGGCTAGTAGTTATATTTTAGTGTTGGAGTTCCCCTTCTCTCTTTTTGGAGGTATTTGACAAGTAGGATAATTTTTGGAAAGGTATCTCAACCTTACATCCTATTGTTTGTATTTATTTATTATTTTATCCTCACAAGGGAAAGAGGACATCCCACTTTGATATGATTCTCTTTACCATGTTTTAGATGCTTTGATAAGTGTTTACTAAGTTGTAAGATTATAAAATATCCTTATGAAATGTAAAACCATCTTATGAATATGGGACTTAATTATGGTAGATTTAGCTTGATGTCAAGTAAAAGCTTACCATCTAAACTAACAAACTAAGAACTAGTAATAAATTATTTATTTTTGGGGCTTATAATCATTCTTCTTAGAATGAAGTGACTATAGGTAAAGACTATTAATTATTTTGGAGTGGACATAGCCAAGTGGTTCAAAGGTAGTGGATTATGAATTCACCATGCATAGGTTTGATCCTTGTTATTTTCTCTATTAAAAATGTGATTGGATTCAATTCATTTTTTTAATATTTAATAAATCGAATGATAAGTGGTTGATAATACATATTTATAAATGCATATATACATATAAAAAATATGCATAAAAACATGATTATAGGGGAATCATATTATAATTGACCACCATTATGACTATGATAACTTTAAGAAAAGGACCCTAAATATTTTATAAAATCCTAGTGAATGTTAGCTAAGAGAATAAATTTTCACGGTGGATTTTTTAATATTTTTGAAAAAAGTATTAATTTTCCTTGTGAATCTATGCACATTACTAGAAATTCATAAAAATTCTTGGTAAATCCTAACAAATTTAATTGCTAAAGGTTAATTACCATTGTGAATCCTTCCTTTCAAAAAATAAATTCATCAACATAGTCCTACCATATGCGATTATTTTTGTAATGTTGAAGCAAGGGCTTACAAGTGGTAATGGCATCACACCCCTTGTAGTGTTTTAGAGATATAAATCAAATAATTATGTTTATTATAAGCCAACTAATGAATTTTTATTATCATGTTATATGTATAGGTAAAGGGACAACACCCCTTGTAGGTTTCAAGAGGGTAGTGCCCCCTTAGAGGTTCCAACGATAGTGTCTTGGATGTGATCCTATCAAAATATAGGTGGGATCGAGGTGTTGATCCCCTCATCGCCATGCACAAATTCACTGTTGGGAAGGTGTTGGACCACATGTGGAAAGGGTATTCTGTAAACATCATAACATTCAAAATGACTGAAATATGATTCACACCATTAATTTTTTTTTAATAATTTGATGGTTATTTTTTTCTATTGGTTTATATGTGTATGTTGAGAAAAATATTATTGGCTCAAAATTTCTTTTGGGTCATTGATCAATATCTAAACACATTACCTGCAATAAATTTTAGGATACATACAATTTTGTCAAGTGACTTTGCTTATAAGCCCATATAATCAAATTAGAACCATCAAAACTAAAATTAATGGTGAGAAATGAATTCCCTATTCCTTCACACATATTTTATTATCTATAGGGTTTTAGCCCTCATTGATTTATAATCCTACAAGACTATAGGAATGAATATAAATTCTAAGTTGTATTTTTTAATAGAATCTATTTTGTATTTGTTACAAGAGATTAAGATGTTCCTACTTACTATTTTCATAGAAAATGAGTATAGAGCTTAATATTACAAAAAATGTAGGTTGAGTTTACTAATAAGCACCATTAGAAGCATTATATAGAGCGAATACCTATCACATAGTTCAAATAAAATCTAAATTTATTAAATAAGCAACGTGAAACTTACCTAGATCACAGGGTACAAGGGTTTGTAGACCCTCGACCCACCATTTCTTTCTTAATTTTATAGAAATGGCGATCATACAACCATATGGCTGAGGGGGGTAATTGGGCAAAACAAAAATAATTTTCTTATAGTGTCCAAAATAGAGAAAATTTTATATGAATCTTCATTTCTTGGCCATCTTGGATCCATTAGCGAGGTTTGTTTTATCTCAAGAGGTTATCTATGAAATTTACCCTGCAAAACCCTCATATGAAAGCACAATCCAATAAACCTTTTGAACCAAACTTCTCAAACCCCAAATCTGTAATAAAACCAATAAATTTGCAAACCCCAAAAGCCAAAATCTATAAAAGAATACCTACACATTTTTTCCATACCTTGAAATGCCTTAGATCTATCTTGCATTCCTTTGATTCAACTCTGCACTATATCTACTCAAACAAGGGTTATAACAAAACATGGGAGTTCATACCTCCCACAACCATGAAAGTTATGATTCCACTTATTAGGAAATAATACATCAATTCCTAGTTCATTTAATCATTTTCCTACATAACCCACTGGAGAAAAACATGCATACAAGCTTACAAAATAACCATAATACATATATTTGTAGACACTGAAAATTGGTCTAGGCCTACGAGTACCATTTTCGACATAATTCTAATGTTCATGATCATGATTAAATAATGTTAATTATTTAATTATTTTCTATACACATTTATTTTTTGTTAATTAAATAACCTTTATTATTTAATTAATTCATTATGACCTTTATTCAACCTTGATTATTTATTTAATTACATCCCTAATTAATTAATTCTCTTTTTGAATTAAATAATTTATTATTTAATTTACCCCTTTATCATATTTCAACTATAAATTAAATATTCATTTCAAATTATTTAATTATTCAATTAACCTTTTCGACAATCAATTAAATAAATCACTATTTATTTAATTAAATCCTTAAATTTCGAATGTTGAATTAAATAAACATTTAATTCATAAAAATAGTTATTTATGTCACATTCTTCTATCGCCTACTTAACTAATTACTCACTCATCATCTGACTCGAGATCTATTAGAATCCATCAGTTGTTTCCTGATTTAATATCTGATCACCTCTGCAAAGAGACTCTCTGTCATAACCAGTTAGTTATCTAGTTAAGACTCATATGCATGAACATTTTTATTAATTAAATATATTTATTTAATTAATTAATTCATGTGTGCATTCGAACAGATCGTTGTCTAAATTCTATCTTTATCATTTTCATTCAAACTTTATCCTTCTAATTTTTGAATATTTTCAACTAAAGATTAAATCATTTATTTAATCTTAATGTCTATTCTTAAATATTTTTGAATAGTCTTAACACTAGATTAAATTATTATTTAATTTAATCTATCTTGCAGACTTTTCCAACTCACGTTCTAACTAACACAAATCTCACATCACATGAAATTCATCAATCTCAATTATTGATCTCTCTTTTAATTTTGAGCTGATTGTTCAAAAACCAACTTTCTATAAATTGACTGACTTTCGTCATTATTCCTCCTCTTGAAATCGATATAATTTTGGAAGAGACTTGTTAATATTTGATATTTTTTTGTAATCACATACATCAAGGCTATACTTGCACACTTACTGAAAATTTGAGGGAAAGAATACTATCAGGACAAAATGGAGAAGGACAATCAAGATAATTCGAAGGAGTTTACAAATATTCGATGAGATTGTTTTATTATGATATTGCTATCAAGATTCAACCATGTAGTTTTCGAGTCAAATTCATTGACCCATGATTCATGAGTAGTGGTTCACAAGAACCCATCTCTCATGATAATGAATGGTCCACTTAGCACTCATTGCATCTAGGTGATGCTCATAGAGGTGAAGCATTGGTCTGTCTTGGGAGGTCACCCATCCCAGTACTGCTCTAGCTCAAGTGGGCTTAACCATAGAGTTTCCCCCAAGGTTAAGTCCACTTAGCTTGCTACCCCATTTGCAAAACCTTCAGCAAGTGTTATGCCTTATGAACCATTCATTATAGAGCCCCTTTAGCTCATCAATTATCGTTTTAGTTTATTCCTTTGTGCTTTGTTGTTTAATTTAGATTAATGCTCGTTTATTAGATTTAACCGATCTTGCTTGCAACATTATTTATCTATGCTACAATAACAAATAGAAAATCCACAACATAACACAAGATATACCTTGGGAAAGCCCTCAAGAGGGAAAGAAACTAGCCTCCAAAAGCATCCATAATCGATCTATTATTCAAAAATAATACAATACATACACTTATAGAGTTACAATGAATAATTTTGAAGCATCTGAAACATAGAAAAATAGGTGTAGGGTTTTAAACAGAGGGTTTTATACTAAATTTGTGATATTTCACCAAACTTGCTATAAATAAAAAAGGAAAAATGGGGTGAATGAGCCTTCCTATTCTTCTATTTCATTCAGGAAATGAGACCCCTCAATTCAAAATTCACTTTCAACCCTTAGTTGAGTGAATTCTTTGAGGAATCTTACAATTTCCCTTTTTGTGCTAGGACAGGGGTCTAGGTCAAACAACACTTTGGGGAGAAAGATTAAAAGTAGAAAATCAACTCCAAAATGCAATCTATAACTTGGATTTAGTAGATTAAACATAAAACTGAAGGAACCAACAAAGTTTTTGGCAGATCTGAAAGGGATAAATGTTGTGTACCTCTCACAAAATGGTGTTTTCAGAAGTTGTTTGTGGACTCATTCACCCTATAGCGAATGGGTCCTATGTAGGGCTTTTCAAAAATGCTTTTTTGGGTCCTTTCTCCTGTGTCTGCACTTTCAAATCTCCAATTTTCATAGTTGGAAATAAATATGAGATCTGAGTTTCTGTGAGATGACAACAAAGGTGACAACAAATGCAACTTTTTAATTTTAAAACTTTGGAATCTTCAACTTTTCTTTAACCTGCAAATCTGCAACACACAAAGAGAGGGGGAAAATGTCTTAATTTTGGTGAATGGGGGTTTCCCTTGGTCAAATCCCATTTTGGTAATAAACTTTGAAATAAAACAATGGAACATGAAGGAATGATGAATGAACAAATGTAATGTTGCAACTCATAAAACCCTTAATTAAACCTTTAAAAAACTAAAATGTTGATTTTGATCTTGCATGCAATGGATTCAATGGATGTGGATCTTGATACTCGAATCTTTCTTTGAATCTTTGACTTGAATGTTTGGATTAGATTTTGAAACCTACATCACAATGTGAGCTCCAAAAATATGCATAATTACAAAAGACTTTGACATGACAATTGGATCTTGAATGCTGCAACAAATGATGAAGAAATATGCTCTTGAATGCTCTTGACAATAATCTTGGCTCTTGTTAAGTTCACCTCTTGCTAGCTTACTTGAATTGATGAAATAACCTTGTATTTATAGACATTTATCCTTAATTTCCCAAAATTCAAACATTACAAGCCAACCTTTGAAATTTGAATTTAGGTTGACAAAAATATTTCCAAAACATGCTTTAAAAATGGGTTCAAGGTCTTAGGGAGGACCCATTCACCCATTGAATGGGTCCTAGGTCCCTAAACCTAGGACACACATTACTCAAGGTGAAGTGTAATGTATTATCATTAATTAATGTCAAGTTTTCCCTTTAGAAAATGTAATTTATTAGGCTTGTAGATGAATTATAAGGCTTATAAAGGTCAAATTAAGCTCAATTAATTAAGGGAGACCTAAATAAGTGTGAAAGTGTAAATAAATACATTTTACAACACTAAATTAAGGCACAATTAAGTTCAAATTAAGATTAGTTCCAAATTAAGTGTGAAAATGTAAAGGGATACATTTTTCTACACTACATTTAGCCCCCACTTTAGTGAGAGGAGGAACTTGCATCAAAGTCACACTATAGTAGTCAAGAGGGGTCCAAGTGCACCAATATTGATGGTATAGGATGACAAAGATTAAGAAGGTGGTCAATCCCCCAGGATCAAGATGCTATGTCAAACCAAAATAAGCATAAAGGGACACACACAAGATGTATGATATGCAGTAGAAAAACAAGATACACAAACATACAATGTCAAAGACAAAGAAAGAAAAACAAAAACAAAAACAAAAAGAGGTAGATCAACCCTCGACTGTTTTTCCAACTCTATGTGGATCAAGCCTCAATTGTTTGTCCCAAAATTTTCACAAGTAGAACGCGATGTCCACTATGCAAAAAACAATGCACACTCACTCTAGGCTAATGGAACCTCAGGTTGTCCACTAGGTGAGACCCCGAGGATGGAAAATGAGAGAATCTTATTAGGATCCCATACCATTCCAAAACTATCCCTTTGATAACTTCAATAAGGCACCACAAAACAAAACATGAACTTCGAGCTTCATAAGGCCTAAAAAACTATGTTATACTAAGCACCTATGAACAAAATGCAAATAGGATAAGACAACATAAGATGTAGTCAAAAATTCAAAATGATAATGCCAATGTATGCCACCACTTTAAGGAAATTGCTAACACCATTTCTATGAGAAATTTACTTTAAAGTAGAAAATAATCAATGCTAACAATAAAGAAGAAATGAGAGATTACTCAAAAAACCCTATGCCAATTCATATTTGTCTAAGTGAAGCTACATCATGAATAAAGGGTTGCCCCCAAAATGCAATGCTAAAGATAACATAGAAAGTAAAGTACGTCACATGTGAGCCAACTTAAGCCATGTCATCCACATCCTAAGCTTGCTCTTATATATACATGGAAGACAGTCAACTAGCCAAAAGAGACAATTACAGGTGCCATACTAGGACAAGGCTACCTAACCCCTTGCCCCCACTTAGTGCAAGACGAGTATGAGCTGAGGTAAGTGAAGAGAAACATGATGAAAATTAGTATCAATTAGAGGAACTAGGTGCATCAACACAAGGAAGTGTACCACGATCCTTAAGATGTTGAATTTTATCACTAAAAGCTTTACATTTATTACTAGAATGACCATAAACTCTATGATATGCCCAAAATGAACTTTTGTTGTAGAATTTATTTCGTATTTTTCAAGGAAAAAGAATCAAGTGGTCTTTGAGAAGCCTCAACAAGGTATTCTCTTGATCAATAGTAGGGGATATTTCTTTCTTAGTAGAAGATTCCATACACATAGTAGATGATAAGGCCTTAGATGAGGATGGGGATAAAGGTGGTAAACCTAGATCTTTCTTGAAAGAGTATGGTATAGAATTCACTTGTTCTCTATCATTTTGCTCCTTATTTTCATTGTATCCAAGACCATAACATATTTCCAACTCAACTAAAAGGGTTTTATGCTTCTAAGAATGATTGGCTTCTTCATGAGAACACAAATCCTTTTTAATTTGATTAAAGATACTCATCTTCCTCTCCTGAGGGATGGGAGTTGAAGGGCCCCCATCACCACCATGGGGTGATGTTGTTGATGTAGAACCAAGTTGAGATAATGAATCCCAATCATCACTAAAACATGTGTTTGAAAAGGAATCATTTCTATATGACTCTTTGGTCTTTAAGGGTGAGATTTTTGTCTCCTAGGATTAGCATCAACCTGTATAGGTTCTATTTTATAAGTTGGAATCAAAGTAATAGGGAGTTGGAAGTGTTATGATCATGTTTAACTTGTGATTTATAGCTTCTTTCATCTGCATCAACCATGTATATCTTGTTGTTGTATTCAAATTTCATCTCACGGTGAAAGGTAGACAGGAATCCTTTCATAGCATGAATCCATGGTCTCCCTAGGAGAAGGTTGTATGAAAGAGGTCCTAGCATGATCTGGATAGGGGTAGGAAACACTACAGGTTTGACCTCAATAGGTAATGTGATCATTCCTAATGGTTTCCTATTAACATTGTCAAAGCCACCAATGTTAACATAATTAAGTTGTATAAGCCTCTTGTCCACCCCAATTTTATCTAAGAGGTCAATGCTACAAACATCAATACCTACTCCATTGTCTATGAGAGTGCACTTAACTGTGGTTTCATTAATGATCACCTTTATCATTAAAGATTCATTTTTATTTTATATCTCATGTTGGAACACAACTATCTACTAAGAGTGGCTGAATTAGTAGATCACTTTAAATTTCATCCCCTACAATTTTGTAGATTAATTCCTTAAGCCCTTGATGTGTAGATTAAAACTTAACATGTAGACACATAAACATGCACATGCATAAAATCACATAATGCAAGATGTGCATGGAAAACCCAAGATGGGAAAAACCACGGTGAGAATTGCTGCTAGGATCTACTGTCCTAATCCAACCTCACAATCAAATAATAAATTAAAAAGTTTAAGGGAACCAACCCTAAGGATACACCAATCCCCTAACTTTAGGAGCACCCACTCCCTAATCTGAGCTCCTACCCAGATATCTGATGGCACCCACCAATCAAATTTATAATATAAGATATTACAATTTTTTCAAAAGAACATAGTTTAATGTTGCAACCTAATCTGCAGCTGCACAACACCTAGTTGTAGCTTTTTCAACTTGATTCTCTACTTTATACCTTCTTTTCTATACTCTTAGAGATAAACCTTAATTAAGTCTTTCAATTTTTGTTTGGGTTATACTCATCCACAACACTTATACACTCTCCCTCTATCTTTTAGTGTATTATTTGTCTACCTTGTAAGACTCTTAGATATAGTACTCAACTTTGTTGCACCTTTTCTATTAGTGCATTCTCTATCCACTTGAAGAGACCATACAAACACTGTGTAGTTCTTTCCTCTCTTTCTCTTTAGTTCATTCTTTGTCTACCTCAAGAGACTCATAACACACCTCTGCAACATACACTAAATATTGTGTGTTACACACCTACACCAAACTCATATTTTACCTTATTTTGTTCATCATTGACCTATAACATTTGCCTCATGATTTACAAAGCGTACAACTCTTCTACAAGGGTTTGATATTTATTCTCTCTTGCACATCATCAAATCATTGAGCCACACATTCACTTATCAAAATTGAATATTTTTATTTATTTTTGGCATACTAAAAAGCTAGGGTTTTAATCTCATTTAGTTCATGTTCTCTGTATTGGATCATGACCTAATTCTCCACCACTTACATATATGTGTCATAGATCTGATCATCCCATCACCAATAAAATTGGTAGTTGGAGTAGTTTTCCCAATTGAATTCGCTCCCTAAGTTGGTTTGCAATCAAAACCCATGTTCACACTATTATTGTTGTTGAGGATTCTCAGTTTAAACCCGAGTCATTGATTTGCTACATTTTGTGCCATGATCCATTGATTCAAATTCACCATTGAGCCTTTTAAAATGCCACCGTTGGATTTAAAGATTTTTTTTAACAATCACCATCGATCTTTACCATATGAAGATTACCAAGTGCACGGTACACCAAGACACACGTCACAAGCCTGCTATCCCACAAAGCTAGACGTGAGCCCACCAAATCTTCAATGAGCTGGCTATCTAACATGACATATCATATTTTTTAGTGTTGTGTAATTCACAACAAAGATGTGAATTTCCATATCCATCAATCATCACACCGCCATCCATTCTTGTCACCTTCCTCTTTATTCGGTCCCACCATATACACTGTAGGCACCGTTCAATATTCTACACTCGATCTCCACCATTGCCCGCTATCCTGCAGGGCTAGATGGGGACCCACAACAAACACAATGAGGAAGCGGGGAGGTTGTTGATCTTCAAGCTTCAACCACAACCATTGATCAAGTCGAGGACAAATATTTCACCCGCGACTTAGGAAATATTATAGTTGCAGAATAATTATTGGGCTGGTATTGCTAGGAAAGGGTCCGGTTGCATAGATGACCTTAATGGCTTACGTCAAGTCACTTAAGCAACCATAAACCACCAGTATCCAGTCAACATAAAAACATAACATTTTTTCATCTACCATGACAATGAACATTAAGGTTTATCTGCAAACCCTAATATAGGCGGATAGCACAAATAATCCATTCTTGAGTAGAGTAAACTTCTTCAGATCATGCAGATGAAACCAATCGACTCCTCTCAAAAAAAACCATGACGAATTTGTAATCAGATTCCTCTGCAAACCTCTAGAAGAGAATTCTACAACATCAAGGCAATATTGCATGACAACATTATAAATTTTTGGAGCAACTTTGTAAAAATTACAAAACATGCTCCTTCCTCATCAAGCTTCACAAATTCTTCTAACATTTGATCCATTTCACCTCTGATCTCTCCTTTGACATGAATGACAACCAAATTGCCAATAATCTCCCCCTTTGGCATTGATGGAAAAACTTAATGTGCAACCTGCAAACAACAATCTGATACCAAATGATCCACTTTAGTGCTCTGTACCAATTGTTACAATTTCTCTCCCTTTGACATCAATGAAAAAGCATCATTTTGAAGCCTAAAACTCTTTCTCCTCTTGTGAATATTCACCCCATTTAACAAGCAATCCAAAGAGAAAGAAAATACTTTTGAACCTACAACCATCAAGTCATTAGAAATTTGTAAAACATGTTTACCTAACTTGATCCATACTTTCATTTTCAGGGATGAATAGAATAATAGTGGAGCTCCCCCTAGACCCATGCCATGTCACTAAAATTTAGTGACATGATGTGGGAGAAATTACTCCCAATTTCTGCCTCAAATATTCAAATTGGTCCTTGGGAAGAGGCTTAGTGAATATGTCAGAAATTTTTTCTTTGGTGGGGACATATTCCATGTTGAATTCTTGATCTATAACCTTCTCTCTGATGAAGTGATACTTAATGGATATGTGCTTTGTTCTAGAATGCATCATTGGGTTCTTTAAGATGTTAATGAAACTTTACAAAAAAATAGAGATAAGTTCACTATACTCAACCTTGATGTCCTTGAGAGTTTGTTTCATCCATAGAACTTGAATACAACATGCTACAACTGCTACATATTTTGCTTCTTCAGTGGAGAGTGTGACTGATTCTTGATTTTTACTCATCCAAGACACAAGTTTGTTACCCAAAAATAATGCTCCTCCATTGGTTCTTTTTCTATCATCTACACTACTAGCCCAATCAACATCTGTATATGCAGGTAGAGTGAATTCCTTGCTCTTGGGATACCAAAGTTCATAGTCTACAGTTATTTTGATGTATCTAAAGATTATTTCCATTGTATTGACATGAGACTCTTTGGGTGCAGATTGAAACCTTGCCACCATACATACTGCTTGCATAATATTTGGCCTTAATGCATTTATAATAACAAGCTTCCAATCATTGACCTATACATGGGCTTATTTGCATCTGAGGACTCATCTAATCTTCTCAACTTACAACCAATTATCATGGGGATACTAACTGGTCTACTATCCTTCATACCAAATTTATTAAGCATTTCCTTTTCATACTTAGCTTGAGATATAAATATCCCATCATTAGTTTGTACAATTTGTAAGCCAAGTAAAAATGATAATTCTCCTAGCATTGACATCTCAGATTCATCTTGCATGTGTGTAGAAATTTATTTACATTTTATCATTACTACCTCCAAAAATTATAGCATCCACATAAACTACAACAATAATGATGTGCTCACCTTTAGGTTTAAAATATAAATTATTGTCTGCACACCCTTTCTTGAATCCTTGTTGTTGTAGATACTGGTCCAACCTTGAATTTCCATGCTCTAAGTGCTTGCTTTAGACCATACAACTCTTTTCTCAATCTGCAAACATAATATTCTTCTTTTAATAGCTGAAAAACCCTCTAGTTGTTCTATGTAGACTTCTTCTTTAAGATTTCCATTCAAAAATGCATATTTAACATCCATTTGATATACTTTAAATCCTTTATATACTAAAAATGAAAGAAATATTCTTATGGCTTCTAATCTAGCAACAGGTGCAAATGTTTCTTCAAAATCAATGCCTTCAACTTGTGCATATCCCTTGCACACCAATCTTGCATTATTTCTTACAACATCTCCATCTTTAATGAGCTTGTTTCTAAACACCCATTTAGTGCCAATCACATTTTTTCCTGGGGGTCTAGGAACCAATTCCCATGTCTTGTTCTTCTCAATCTAATTTAGCTCCTCTTTCATTTCCTTTATTCGGATCTCATCCTTGTTGGCTTCCACATATATTTTTGGTTCAATTTGTGATGGGAGGGAAAATTTTACTTGATCCTTTTTCTTTGCAAGCTTTCTCCTTGTCTGAACACCTTCATTTCTATCACTAATAATCTGATCTGCAAGGTGATATTTTTGCACATACTTTGTAGATGCTTTTTCATTTTCATCTTCTTGTTCTTCTTCATCATTTTCTGCATCTTCTTCAAAATTTGATTCATCTTCAAAGTTGTTTTTGCTGGTCTTGACATGATTCATATCTTCATCAACCTTGACATTTATACTTTCTATAATTTTGTGCATCCTTTCATTGTAACACTTGTAAGCTTTACTTTGGGTGGAATATCCTAAAAATATTCCTTCATCACATATTGAATTAAATATTCCCAAGCTTTCATCTTCTCTCTTGATGTAGCATTTTCTACCAAACACTTTGAAATACTTGACAGATGCAGGTTTGTCATACCACAATTCATATGGAGTCTTTCCACTATTTGTCTCTTATTGCAGCTCTGTTCTGAATGTAAACTGTAGTGTGGATTGCTTCTCTCCAAAATGTATCTACCAATTTGGCCTCACACAACATTTCTCTAGCCATATATTTAACCATTCTATTTCTTCTTTCAACTACTCCATTTTTTCATGGAGTTCTAGGTGTAGAGTATTGTCTCTTGATTCCATGGTTTTCACAATACTCAATGAATTCACCTGATGTGAATTCTCCTCCTCTATCTGATCTTAGGTATTTGATTATTTTGCAGGTCTCCTTCTCAACCATTTTCTTGAATAGTTTGAACTTTTCAAATGCTTCAGACTTCTCCTTCAAAAAGGTTACCCATGCCATTCTAGTATAGTAATTAATTAGTAACATGAAATATTTTTCACCTTTCAATCCTCTTGTCCTTGTGGGGCCACAAAGACCAATATGAACTAATTGCAAGGGTTTTGTGGTTGAGTAATATTTTTTTTGAAACTTAATCCTTGTTTTCTTTCCTTGCTGACATTCTTTGCAAATGGTGTTTGCAAGCTTAGTTATCTTAGGCATATGTCTAACTAGTCCTTTTGAACTTAATTTTACCAAATTATCAAAGTTAACATGCCCCAATCTCCTATGCTACAACCAACTCATCAACATGGATTCTTAGAAAATTTTGACCTTTTACTTCACATAGATTGTAAAGATTGCTATCATTCCTTACCCCTTGTGCAATTGTCTTACCATTCTTCCTTATCTTGCAACATTTTGAATTGAATACAATATTATTTCCATTGTCACACATTTGGCTAACACTTAGAAGGTTATGTTTCAAACCTTCAACATATAGTACATCTTTTGTACAATTATTTCCATTTATAATCAAGATTCCTTTTCCATAAATATTTACAATAGTATTATCACCTAAACTAACATACCCTTCTTTACATTTCTTTAGTTTAATGGATTTTATTTTGTCTCCAGTCATATGCTTGGAGCAACCACTATCAATTGCCACACAATTTTTTCTTTTTGGCATGGAGTTTCGTTTGTGCAATCATTGATTGTGTGGGATTTTTCTCTTTCTCTTTCCACACCTTCTTAGGTTTATTTTCACTCTTCTCTCCCACTTTCTCAGGAACCTTAGATTCCTTTTTCATTTTGGGAGGTGTGTTTTTCTTCTTTTCAGATTGAACACCTGGTCTTATAAATTTAGTTCTACAATTCCTAGCTATATGACCAAAATTATTGTAGTTATAACACACTACACTCATATCCATTAAAGGAGCGAAGGAATTTTTTCTTACAAATTTTGTACTTCTTTTAGAAGCTACTCTATATTCTCTAGCCATATGACCAAATTGATTATAATTATACCAATACCCATAGAATAATGTTGAGCACGTGTTCATAGTATTTTTTTGAACTGGATGAGAGTGTCTTATTTGTCTTGGATTTCTCAGGTTTCTCACCCTTGTGAATCCATCAACATTAGTTATTCTTGTGTTTTTCTTCTTCTTCTGTTGTTCAGGGGTTGATTCGTTATTCTTCTTTTTTGCAATCATATTATTTTCTCCATCAGACTTCTTCACCTTAGCAGGTTTCTTCTCTTTCCAAATACATCCTTTTTACATGATTTATCACCATCTAAACTTGAGTTTTATTCTACTCTAGATCAAGTTCATAGAGTTTTACAGAAGTGTTGATAAAGGGACTATTTCCTTTCTCCAACCCTAAACTTGATTTTTCTTTGATAGTAGGCTTTTTTGTGCTCAATCTACTCTCATTAATGCCATCAATGCAATTTTGAATCCATGTGGACACATGGTGAAATGATAGAAGCCTGATAGGGTGATTCCCGAAAACATAGGCTTTGGATGCCTGTGCGGTGCACAAACATCCGTGCGACTCGCTAACGTCCTAGCGGTTTTTTGAGTTTGACCCTGACCCTTTCAACACATGTCCTGATCATTAGGTCTCGAGTGAAATGGCTCTGTGTCGCCCTTACATTCATAAAACCCCCTTTTTGGCCCTCATTTTGGGGTTGGAAGTCATAAACTAAATCATTGTCATTACTTGCTCCAGTCTTGGGTAAGCTCTATCCTTGAATAACAACACTTTTATAGGAAAATCCATGCCGGACTGAGGTCCCTCCAGTAGCTACCATCTCTCCAACAGCTACTAGCTCTCAAGAAAGCACATCGTGGTGCACCCGTGTGCTCCGGAAGAGGGTCTTGACCCGTGGGTAATGCTCTCTCTCCCTATCACTCTTTCTTACTAGTTCATTTACTACTTTGTGGTGCGGGCTCTACTCTGAAGAAGGTTTTGTTTTCACCACACACTTTCTTTACTTCTTTTACACTCTTTTCCAAACTTGGTTGTCTGTGGAGGTGGGAATACCAAAACGGGAGTTTGACTAAGGTAGGCCCCTATACAGTCCCAATGTTTTCCCCTTGATCATTTGTGTGCAAGTTATGAAGGGGAACTTGGAATAAAGATTCATATACATGAAGGTAATCTTATTTCAAGTTCTCTTGCATTTCCCTTTAGTTCCTAGCTTTCTGTCGATTATTTGGTCCCTCACGCCTCTTGACCTGAGTTAAGAAGTAAGATTCAATTTCATCTTTCTAAGCTCCTGAGCTCTTTGTGGCTCAGGATGCCAACGCATCTTATGGAGGAGAGCGCATCACGTCGATGTCCTAAAACTATGCTGACGTATCTTGGCCGAGAACTCCTCAGCCGAGGATAGAAATCTCAAAGTCTTGCTCTTGGAGCTTGAGATTTCTTTCTCACTTTTCTTCATAGTTTCATCGATTCATTTAGTTTGAGGTGTATAAGGGCAGTTCATTCTCTAGTGATCTCTTGAGAATAAAGAGACCCATGTGCAACAAATCCCTCTTATATCACATTTTTGTTGAACTCGATGTGAACCGTCAGGTCCATTTTCATAATGTCGCCTAGTTGTATGGATTTTTTCTCTGAATAAGATTTTGATATGTTGGAAGATGCTCTAGATGATTTCTTAGAAGCACTCTCCCCTATCTGTAAATCTCCTAAAAAATCTCCTTCCTTGCCAGCTAAGGAGTCGGTAAATGTGGTAGTAGTTTATGTGGCTCCTCCAAGCCCTAAGAAACCCATCATTTATGTGACCTCAACTGAGCCATTCCCTAGAGAGGACTATTTTGTCTATGGGATTTCATGTCATAGAAATCCATCAGACTTATATTTGAGATTTGTGAAAGCTACTGACTCTACTTCTTATAATGTTGTCGGACATACGTACCCTACAAGGAGAAACAAACAAAACTTAGAACAACAAGTTGTTGTTCCTACATCGCAACCAGTTTGAACTCCTACTCTTTACCACTGTCTCAACTTGACCTTCCTCCAGCTCCTAAGCCCACGATCAAAGCACTAGGTGATTACGATCTTATTGAGAAACTTTGTGTTACTCTGGCTAAGATCTCGCTTTGGGATTTGCTTCAAACCGCTCTAGTTTATCAAGAGGTGTTGCAGGAAGCCTTACAAAAGATTCTCTTGCCTACCTCTGCTAGGCCCATGGATGTTGATGTGTTGATGGCATATATTTGAGTGGATTCACTGAATATTACGTTCCACCCACAATAACTCTAGCCTCTGGATGTGCAGAAACAAGTAGAACCTTTGATGATTATAGTAAACATTAACAACATCGGTATTAGACCTACCCTCATTGACATTGGCTCAACTCTCAACGTTTATAGTATAAATCTATTGCCTAAAATTAAATTTGATTCATCCTCTTTAGCAACTTCCTCCTTGTATATTCATAGGTTCGACAATGTTGGTAACCAAGCTCTAGGTATGATAATGCTACCTTTGCAGTTGGGCCTCATTACCTTACCTACGTTGGTCTATGTAATGCTCGATCTGTTACCACACAATCTTCTTCTAGGAAGACCTTGGATTCACGATATGGGTGCAATAAATTCTACCCTACATCATTCCTTAAAGTTCATTTCTAACAATCGGGTGGTTACGGTTAAATAAAATCTAGAGCCTGTGCACCTTTTCTTACTAGCCATTGCTGGTCGTAATTTGGCCACATCCACTTTCAAGGATTGCATCCCCTCCTTAACCACTGACGCTATGGCATGTTCCTCATTGATACCCTCCATGGAAGCAATCCCCTGGGTGAGTATCGATCAAGATGAACCACCTAAAGTGGAGGATTGTAAATCTCCCCCATCCTTTCCTTCATCCCTTGAATTGAATGCTCTCTTAGGTGATGACTGGGGTTCCTTGAACTTCTCCAAATTCTTCATAGCAGAGTATAAGTCAGACCCCTCTCGTACAAATATTTTGGGTTATGCTAACATGAGGACGAGTGACCCTCCCATTGAGGAAGAGAAGTGTGATCCTATCCATGAGATAACTCCTCCCCTAGAGAGTGACTCCACTCCCATAAAGGGGGTTAATTTTTGTGAACCGAGTAAGGGAAGTGGGATCACTCACATAGAAACTTTTGACATCCATTGGTGGAATGAGACACTTTATGTGGAGCTGCCCCCTCTCGAAACTCTACAAGCTCGCTATGGGTTTGGTTACAAATTTGTTTCTCGGTATGGCTATGGGCAGAAAGGCCTAGGGCGTATCAAGCAAGGAATACAAGTCCCTATCCCATTTTAGCAACAACAACGCTACCTGGGTTTGGGATTCCCTATTGAATAGTCTAAACAAAAACCTTGGTGGAATGTTAATATGATTTCAACCAAACCATTAAGCTTGGTCCATGCTGAGTTGATAGAAGAAAGGGGACACACCAAGAAATTTCATGTAGATGTCTTCTCTTCGAATGAAGCATTAGGGGAGTTTTTGGGTGCTTACTCTATGTTGCCTCCTTATCATCACAAGAAATAATTCCCATATCACTTACATAAACAAGCCTACTTAGGAGAATCTGTTCTAAGCATTGATGAGGAAGACCCTCTATCTAACATCAACGATGATATTCCGATATCTAATCCTGAGGACCACAAATCTCTCCTCAAAGGAGATACTGTTGAAGTCCCCATGGATACTAAATCTTTGGAAAAGGTGATCAAGGTTGGGAAGTGCCTCTCTTCTGAGGAAGCAGATGAGCATTCTACTCTCTTACATGCTTACCCTGATATCTTTGCTTGGACATATGAGGATATGCCCAGTATTGATGAATCCATAGTGGTCCATAATATCGTTCTATGTTCCGATGCCAAGCTCTTTAAGCAAAAAAAATGAAAGATCAACCCTAGGGAAGATTTAATGGTCAAGACTGAGATAGAGAAGTTGTTGAAAGTAGGATTTATTCATCCTATTGACTACTCTCCTTGGATTTCAAATACAGTTGTTGTTAGCAAACCTGATGGTCGTATTCGTATATGCATTGAATTTCAAGAGCTTAACAAGGTTCTCTTAAGAATGATTTTTTGTTACCTAATATAGATATGATTGTGGACTCAACCGCAAGCCATGCGTTGTTATCTTTTATGGATGGCTTCTTAGGTTATAATCAGATCCGTATTAACCCAAAAAATCAGTACAAGACAACCTTCAGTACCCCTTGGGGGGGAATTTATGCTATGTGGTCATGCCCTTTAGTTTAAAGAATGCAAGAGCAACTTACCAACGAGCGATGACCTTGATATTTCATGATTTCATTCATGAAATCTTAGAAGATTATGTTGATGAAATCTTGGCAAAGTCCGTAAATAGTCAATATCATGTGAAGAATCTTCGTCTTATCTTCGAGAGGCTTCAACTTTACAAGATGAGACTCAATCCCCATAAGTGTGTCTTCCACGTAAACATGGGAAAGCTTCTTAGGTTTATAGTCTCTTACCATGGAATCAAAGTTGACACGAATAATATTGATGCTATTATTAACTTACCTCCACCGAGGAACATCACTAAGTTGAAAATTTTACAGGGGAAGATTTAGGCAATTCGTAGATTCATATCTCAGTTGGCTGACCGTACCCTTCCTTTCACTCATTTACTGAAAAAGGATGTCTGATTCATATGGGATGAAGAATGTAAGAAAGATTTTGAATCCATCAAATCCTATTTGACCCATCCTCTTGTATTGATTTCGATTATGCAAGATAGACCATTCCTTCTTTACCTTGCTGCATCACATTACCCTTTAGCGGCCCTGCTAGCTCAGTACGATGACACAAGAAGAGAGAGAGAGCGGTCTACTACATTAGCCACATCCTCGTTGATTATGAAACACATTATTCATCAGTGGAGAAGCAATTCCTTGCTCTTGTATTCACTACAT
>CM021106.1:251085140-251158994 GCA_007115665.2 Sequoiadendron giganteum | reverse complement strand
TCAACTTTCCTCTTTCAAGATAAACAATATCCCTAGGAGAGAAAATAGACATGCGGATTCCATGGCAAGCACTACTTCCTTGGTACCTTCAGAAGAGGATATGAAGGAATATCACTTCATGGTTCAGGTCGCATGAACCCCAATACTTCCCGATCAATTCGAGCCCGATTCTCTAGTTTTCTTTCATGCTGATTTGGGAGAGTGGTTCTCTAGTATCTACAACTACTTAAAGATTGGAAACCTTCTTGGTGATGTGACGAAAAGAGATTGCACTTGTATACGAAATCTTTTATCATGTTACATCATCTTATCAGATGTTTTTTTATTGAAAAGGCTATAATGGCTTGTTGTTAAGATGCCTCACTAAAGTGAAAATACCCCTTTCCCTTAAAGAAGCCCATGTAGGATCTGGGAGTGGACACTTCAGTGGTAGATCCCTGGTGAGGAAACTAATACACATGGGATACTATTGGAAAATGATGGAACAAGATTCCTTCAGTTTTATCAAGAAGTACCTTCAATGTCAACAACATAGCCACCTTATCCACACTCCTGCTCAAGAGTTGCAAAATCAAACTTCTCCTTGGCCTTTCACAAAATGGGGGTTGGATATTATTGAAAAAATATCACCTCCTTCTTCCAAAAGAAATACCTTTATCATTACCACTACAAATTATTTCACAAAGTGGGTTGAAGCTATTCCGCTCCGATCTACGAATGCTGAAACTATCTGTAGCTTCCTCTTGAACAACATCATTTCTCATTTTGGCCTACCTATTACGCTTGTTTTAGATAATGGTACACCATTTAAAAAAAAAGAAGTAAACCATTTCTTGGATATATTTTGTATTCAACAAAGGTTTTCTACACCGTATTATCTGCAATCCGATGGCCAAGCAGAATCTTCTGATAAAACACTTGAACTCATTCTTTGTAAAATAGTTAATAAACGTGGAACAGATTGGCATATTTAGTTGACATATGCTTTGTGGGCTTATCACACGAGTGTTTGCATGACAATGAGAACGATGCCTTATAACCTCATGTATGGCGTAGAAGCTATCATGCATTTGGAGTTGGAAATTCTATTGTTGCGGGTTTCCCTTAGAGGGTTGATTGATGATGAAACCTATTGAGTTAACTGTTTGCATCAGCTAGAGATGCTCGACGAGTGACATTTATAGGCCCTCAATCATCTTAAAGCTTATAAACAGTCACTATCAAGACAATATACTCAAGGTGTGCTTCCTAGAACCTTCAAGCTAGGAGACCTGGTTCTATACGAAAATCAACGAAATGTAAACATGCCACCTGATCAAAAAGGTAAATTTAGTCCTAATTGGTTAGGTCCTTATATCATGGTTTATGTATATAGTTCAAGTGCCTATGGATTATCGTCTATGGATGGAACACCTTTAAAAGAGCCTGTTAATGCGATGCATCTTCGTTGATACTATGCATAGTGTCTTAATGTGCCATGTATGTGGTGTTCTCCCTAAAGGGTAGTAATACTGCATATGTTAACATTTACACATTTTCACATCATGAATTTTTTTTGTGTTTATGACATGACCTTATGTGTGTGCATGTAATAAAAAACATGCATATGTGTGTCTAACTACGCTATATATCCATACATTATATTACATATTTTAAAGTAATTAGATCATCATAGCATTCAATTAACATGTAAACAAACGTGTTTAATTAAATCATGATTAACATCTAATGAGAGCATACGTCCATATAAGCAACTAACATCCATAGCATGAGAATACATGAAATGGAAAACATACACATAAACAAAGCCATGATATTGAAACTGATGTATATATATAAAGATGTCTAATGTATGAATCAAATGTCATGTACATGTATCGGGCCATTGCTATAAAAAATGAGTGGCTGTTGACTAAGTGTTTATACAAAAGATCTACAATTATGTATGTATATCTAGATCCGACTACAAAAATGATATATAAAAAAGGGGCTCCTATCCCCATGGTACATGGCTCCCTGAGCCCTTTGGCTCTAGCAGCCGCTTCGGTGCTCTTGGAGGAGGCTACACGGTGGTCTGTGACTGGGATTAGTGTGAACACGATGCATATAGACCTGCTTGTATCCCTCTGAGCTCTTCCTGCAGTGAACATATGTCCATCTTTGCCTAGATGAGCTCATGATGCAGCCGTTGAACATCTATCGGGATCACAACTACTGGTTGCACGTTGAGCTCATCGATGCAACTCTGAAGAGCATCACATGCCACCTTGGTGACATCAACCCTCCTCACTATCATGTCTCACTTGGTGAGCGTCGTCTGCAGCTCCCCTAACAACCGATCTCATTGTCCCCTAGTAGCCATCAACTCTATAGTCAACTACACCACCTCTACACCCCACTCCTTGTATGCAGTCCATAAACGTGCTACCGGCTCAAAAGTGGGGGCATGCCTCCTCACTGAAACAGGATGGTAAGAATCTAGGACTATCCCCTAAATCGGCACAATAGGGGCCACCTCTGAAATACATTGAGCTATAAGCCCAATCCATCCCTGTGCGTCCTCTGCAATCACAAAGAGAGAGACAGGGATCAGTATCACATGACATGAGTATATATGAGAATAAAACTGAAATATGGAAAGAATGAAAATAACAATAATACAGTATGTATACCTAGATCCCCTGGCTGCCATGTGGGATCAGGCTATGGGTCAACATTGGGGCCTGCACCGCTGGTATCGGTGGTTGACCCGAGCGATGGTAACGCTACTGCTGGGATGGTGGAGACTAGTGGCATTGATGAAACAAGGGTAGCTGGGGGGAGTTGATCTCCTCTGTCATGGCGGCCTCATAGTGCCACCTCCTCCTCCTCCTATGTTGAATCCTCCTCCTCCTCCTCTATGCCACTCTACTGGAGGCCTCTCCTCCTGTATTGTGGAGGCTGGCAAGGCTCATCCTCCTGTGGGCTAGGGTCCCCTCTCGAACCACCCTCACCAAAACCTAGGGTAGGATGATGCCTCTCCCACCACTATGTGTAGTTTGTTGCTACCCCGACATTATCTACAACCATCATGGCTAGTAGATCATGATTAGGCTCATCATCGTTTGAGAAGATGATGTCTGTAATGGAAGGGTAAGGGTGATCACCTACCCTCACTATATTGAGGTGTGCCCTGGTGTATGTGGGAATGTCGGGTGGTATAGTCTGTACATGGCCATGTTGCCGCATGACCCAACTCTAGTAATAGGGAACAATAATATAATCATGGCAACCAACTAAAAAATGGTCCCGATGTAGGTTCCTAAGGAACCTGTTGTCATCGACCCACTTGAAATAGTGGTAGGGTCACCAACGAACCTCTCCCATGGCAATAGTGTCAAATTGTAGCCTCCAAAACTGTAAGTTCCCAAAGCACCACTAGCTTGTCATGCCATACCAATGGGCCATCAAGAATTGATACGACTGTCATCGGGGAAAATCAACTAGTTGAATGCACATGATGTGGGCGAGTGCCCACACCTACAAAAGTGTGCACACAATAAGATTGTGGTACTCATATTGAACATACCATCCAAGCTCCTAATACAAGTGTGCCAGCATGATGTGCCGCTAGGAAAAAATAGTCCTATGCTCAACCATCTCCCTGATAATCAAGATCAAGCCCCCGTGCAGGTGTGAGCCTTGCTCATCTATAGTGATGCGAAAGGTGACTATAACTACCATCACCCAATGTAACAATGATGCTGTGGTCATCGCCTGGTCATACCAGTGAGTGTAGATGTGACCAGTTCCATCACCACCATTGACCCGCCCTATGTAGTATTGGATGCCCTTGCTGCACTCCCGCACCGATCGGGTGTCATCTAGGGCCACTCATCATCCATGGATAGGGAGCTCGAGGATCCAATAGATGTACTTGAGAGTGATGGTCATCTCTCTGCATGGCAGATGGAAAGATGATGTAGTAGCATCCCGCCACTTCATTAGAGCGGTGAGCATCCCATCATGGTATCACATCTCTGGCATAGTGAATACGTGCCAGAGTTCAACCCGCTCCAAGTGTGTGATCTCATCCTATGATAGATGATCCCTCTGCTCATGGATGAGTCAAAATGCTCACCCCACAGGATGCTCCCTAATCTTCGGATACTCCTCCAAAAGGTACAAAATTTCTAAGTCATAAACATGATCATGATACGCAAACATATAAAAGGACACTTGCGCATCGTGCAGACGTCTATGTGACATGCCTACATCCCAGACCGCCATGGTTGCCTAGAGGATGCGAGCATGTCCTTAGGATGACAGCGCGGGTCGAGGACCCTAGCGTGCATCCCAAACAAAAACGCAAAAAGAGGATGCAGGCATACATTTCAGACACCTGCGCACCTCGATGAGTGAAAAAATCTAAAAAAATAGCTAAAATGTACAAATATCGAGACTAAGAAGCCTACCTGGTCAACCTTGTGACCCGCGATGATGTCTTCATGTATCTGCTCTAGCTTTGGTGCCTCGTACTCTCTCCTGATTGACATTTTTCTGAATTTTCTCTCACAAACTTCAATAATCTACTCATGGTGAATAGTGAAAATGACCCTTCTAGGGGCCCACCTAGGTATATATAGGCCCCCCGGGGCCCATTCTTCCTAGAGCTTGTGGCCCCCGGTTTCTCCTAACTTTACCCCACCATTTTGTGGGAAAACTCAAGATGGGGCATATAGTCACCTCTTGATCATATTTTTCCTCCGAATTGACCACTTTTTCTTGATCATTCGTCTCTCTATGGTAATTTCTTTTGATTTTTTGAAATTGACTCAAAATTTTAGTCTTGAAGGATACAATTTTGAACAATTTTTCACGATCATTACGTTGTTGATTGTTGAGCTCAGGAGATGGGGGCATCCTCGGTACCGGTTAGCTCAACCTCGGTGACCTCCGTGGTCCCCCTTTCTAGCATGTACTTTCATATAATTTAGAGTTCGGGTGAAATTTTTCTTATCTACTTTACTGAGGCTGATTTTTTCTAAAATCAAGCCCACTAAAGTGGGGGAAAAAATGTAATGTTGCAGAATTGCACCTAGAGTCAATTCCACATTCTTGCATCTTGCCTAACATTTATGACACCTTAGAAACATTAATGACCAAATCCTATGAGTCAAAATTTTATGATTTTGACTCCATATGGACACATGGTGAAACGATAGAAGCCTAACAGGGTGTTTCCCAAAAACATAGGCTTTGGATGCCTACACAGTGCGCAGATGTCTCTGCAACGTGCTAACATCCTAGTGGTTTTCTAAGTTTGAAATGATGAATCTAGAACCTTGACCCTTGTGAAACATGTCCTGGTGGTTAGGTCTCAAGTGAAATGGCTCTGTGTTGCCCTTGCATGCATAAAAACCCCTTTTTGACCCTCATTTTGGGGTTGGAAGTCATAAACTAAAGCATTGTCACTACTTGCTCTAGTCTTGGGTAAGCTCTATCCTTGAATAGAAACACTTTTACAAGTGAAGCCATGCCAGACCGAGGTCCCTCTAGTAACTACCAGCTCTCAAGCAAGCACATCGCGATGTGCCTATGTGCTCCAGAAGAGGGTCTTGACCCATGGGAAATTCTCTCTCTCCCTATCACTCTTTCTTACTAGTTCATTTACTACTTTGTGGTGTGTGCTCTACTCCAAAGCGGGTTTTTTTTTCACCACACACTTTTTTTACTTCCTTTACACTCTTTTCCAATCTTGGCTATTCGTGGAGGTGGGAACACCAAAATGGGGTTCTGATTGAGGCAGGCCCCTATACAGCCCCAACCTTTTCCCCTTGATCTTTTGTGTGTAGGTTATGAAGGGAAACTTGGAATAAATATTCAGACGCATGAAGGTAATCTTGTTTCAGGTTCTCTTGCATTTCCCTTTAGTTCCTAGCTTTATGTTTATTATTTGGTCCCTCACACCTCTTGAGTTGAGTCAAGAAGTAAGATTTAGTTTCATCCATTTGAGCCCCTGAGTTCTTCGCGGCTTAGGATGCCAACATGTCTTGTGGATGATAGTGAATTGTGTTGGCGTCCTAAAACTACGCTGACGTCTTTTGGCCAAGAGCTCCTCAGTCGGGGATAGAAATCTTGAAGTCTTGCTCTTTCAGAGCTTGAGATTACTTTCTCTCTTTTCTTCACAGTTTCATCGATTCATTCAGTTTGAGGTGTATAAGAGAAGTTCGTTACCTAGTGATCTCTTGAGAATAAAGAGACCCATGTGTAGTGAATCCCTCTTATATCACAACTAGTTATTTGTAAATGAACAAAAATGAATAATGAAGTACAAAAAGTATAGACGAAGATGATAAACTAGATAGACAAAAGCAAGGGTGATGAAGATGATCTCACCAAGGCGCTAGTTTTCTAGCTAGCTCCAAATGCACGTTCACCTACACATAAGAAAGAAGTGAAAATTTTGGGGTTGTATAGGTGTCTGCCTCAATTAAACCCCCATTTTGGTGTTCCCACCTCTATGGACAACCAGATAGTAATGAAGTAGAAATATGTGATGAAGAAGTAAAGAAAGTAGAAGTTGTAATAAACACTACAAAATAGTAAAGTGCTGCTCAACCAAATCATAAAGGAGAGGAGGAAAATGTTACCACCACCACCCAAAATCTCACTACTCAATGGAGGAGAAATCGAAGTTGGCAAGGTCACCACAACACTCCATCAAATCCACATAGCAAGTGTGAAACAAGCCATATGAGTGTGGGCTTGGAGTCTTGCGAGACCTCCTTTCATCACATTCGAGGTTGTGGAAGGAATGTAGCTGGGTGATGTGGAATTTTGCCTTCGGATTTGATTTTCTAAGGTGAGGGTGTGCAAAAGGGGAATTTTTGTAAGGGTGCAAATTCACTCCTATACACTATTATGTATATACTATACAAAATCAATCAAACATTATGCAATTTTTGTTGAATTTTCAGATTTAAAATGAATACAAAATGCAAGTTTACACCCACAATGCAATGGAACTTTATGCCAAATCTAGAAACCCTAAATTCAATGAATTAATTCAAATCCTAGATCTAGGGTTTGAATGCACTCCAAATCAAAAATTAGAATGTTCAAATACATCGGGTTCACTAAAATGAAACATATAAAAATGGGGTAGGGGTTCAAACATAGGGTTTTATACTGAATTTGAGATATTTTCACCAAACTTACTACAAATAGAAAGGGAAAAATGGGGTGAATGAACCTACCTATTCTTCTATTTCATTCAATAAATGAGATCCCTCAAGTCAAAATCCACTTTCAACCCTTAGGTGAGTGAATTCTTTGAGGAACCTTGCAATTTCCCTATTTTTGTTAGGATGAGGGTCTAGGTTAAACAACACTTTGGGGAGAAATATTAAAAATAAAAAATTAACTCCAGATGCAATCTATAACTTGGATTTAGTAGATTAAACATAAAACTGAGGAAACCAACAAAGTTTATGGCAGATCTGGAAGGGATAAATGTTGTGTACCTCTCACAAAATTGTTTTTTCAGAAGTTGTCTGAGGACTCATTCACCCTATGGTGAATGGGTCCTATGTAGGGATTTTCAAAAATGGTTTTTGGGTCCTCTACTCCCATGTCTGCACTTCCATATTCCTAATTTTCACAATCGGAAAGTCATAAATAAATACAAGATCCAAGTTTCCATGAGATGACAACAAAGGTGACAACAAAGGAAACTTTACAATTTTGCAACTTTGGAATATTCAACTTTTCTTCAACTTGCAAATCTGCAACACACAAAGAGAGGGGGAAAATGTCTTACTTTTGGTGAATGGGGGTTTTCCTTGGTCAAACCCCATTTTGTTAATTAAACCTTGAAATGAAACAATGGAACATGAAGGAATGATGAATGAAAAAATGCAATGTTGCAACTCACCAAACCCTTAATTAAACCTTTAAAGGACTAAAACATTGATGTTGATCTTGCATGAAATGGATTCAATGGATGTGGATCTTGATACTTGAATCTTTCTTTGAACCTTTGACTTGAATGCTTGGATTAGATCTTGAAACCTACATCATAATGTGAGCTCCAAAAACATGCATAATTGCAAAAGAATTTGACATGAAAATTAGATCTTGAATGCTGCAACAAATGATGAAGAAATATGCTCTTGAATGCTCTTGACAATAATCTAGGCTCTTTTTAAGTTCGCCTCTTGCTCGCTTACTCGAATTGATGAAATAACCTTGTATTTATAAACATTTATCCTTAATTTCCCAAAATTCAAACATTGCAAGCCAACCTTTGAAATTTGAATTTAGAATGATAAAAATACCACCAAAACATGCTTTAAAAATTGGTTCAAGGTCTTAAGGATGACCCATTCACCCATGGGAAAATGGGTCCTAGGTCTCTAAACCTAGGAGACACATTGCTCAAGGTGAAGTGTAATGTTTTGGCATTAATTAATGTCAGGTTTCCCCTGCAAAAAATATAATTTATTAGGTTTGTAGATGAATTATAGGGCTTATTATGGTAAAATTAAGATTAATTAATTAAGGGGCCCTAAATAAGTGTAGAAGTGTAAATAAATACATTTCACAACACTAAATTAAGGTAAAATTAAGTCCAAATTAAGTGTGAAAATGTAAAGGGATACATTTTTCTATGCTACAACATCAAGCCTCTCCAGTGCCTCCAACATTTTTTCAAGCTTGAATCCACACATCCCATGCCATGATTCACATATGTACTCATAAAAACTTAATTATGACATCCCACTCACTCAACCAACCTTAATCGCTAAACATGTGTTTTCTTTCATAGAATCAAGCTCAGACAAATACAACCAAGTGGTAAGATAAAACCATATGCCATAAAACCATGTGAACAAAATACTATTGACCCCTCATTTAATATTAGGTACTAAAAATTTACATTATTAAATACTTTCCCCAAATATTAAATCATTATCCTATGTATCTCACACATAAATTTAATAATAACCCAATGTTGCAATATAAATTTAGAAGTGGCTCTAAATAATTATCTAGTGTGGCTAGAAACACCTCCTAGGTGCACCACTACTAAATAAATATTTAATTACAACATTATAATATAAAAAAAATTGCAGTGGTGTACAACACCAAATCCTAAAAATTACACACTTCTTCAAGGTGTAGCATAAAAAATTGTCACCCTTGATAATTTCACACTAGGTTTAGCTCCCCCTAATACCCTATGTGCTTGGACCTAATTATGCATTTAATTACCCATTTTACAAACATCTTTGTAGAGAAGGGGGATTCACTACTCATGAGTCCCTTTATTCTCACACTATTGTATTTGACTACAAATCCCGATGCATGTTTGGTGACATATCGACAAAATATTGTTGACTTACTAATGCAACACTGATTTAATTTGTGTCCTTGGTTTTTTGTCGCTTTAACGACCAATTTTTATACATCGAAACCATGACCCAACATCGTCGGTCAGCGCCATAGAAAATGTTGGTGGTGTCCGTCGCAAAATCAACATAACTTCATCCATCTATTGACACAAAAATCACAAAACGTTGCAGAGCGCCCATTTGAAATCGTCGAAAAAACACAAAACATTCATCCATTTTCCGATGAGGTGGAGCAAACCATTGTTGCCATTACGACAAAAACTACGTCGTGTGTACAACAACCTCGTCGCAAATTTTTGTTGTTCATTGAGCTATGTTCATCAAAATTGTGACAAAACCCTGCAATTTTTTAAAAAAAAATTATTGAAAAGTGCATTACCTTATTGAGCTTCTCTTTGTTTCAAGAATAGTTTAATATTCTCTACTTAACATGGCCAACCATGTGATGATGGAAGCTCACTTAGCCCCTCCCCCCCCTCACATCACTCTCAATTCCCCATACTCGATCATATAGCATTAGTCATTCATTCATTGATTAATAACATATAATATTCATTCATTCATCCATTAATAACATATAACATTCATTCATTAACATATAACATTCATTCTTTCAATTTTTACATATTATCAAAAATATGGTTGTCAAAAATATCAGTTTTTAACATTCATTAACATATTATCAAAAATATGGTTGTCATAATATGATTACAATCACTTTTTTTTTGTCTCTTTTTTTGTAGCTAAAAAAAGAAGTGGAGTATCATTTTCTAAATCATCTATCCCCCCTTCAGTTTTTTTGCCCTCTGCTCATGATCTTAATGTATGCCTAGCCGTGTACTCACGACTTGGAGGCCGCTACAAGGGGGGGTCTACTGCAATAACAAAGAAATGTTAAATTGATATGTTTTATTATTATTGTTACAAGTATTTCATTAATTAAAAGAACATTAGAGTTGTGCTCTTTACCTGATGGGGCCACATCATGTTCCTAATCTTGTTCTTATAGCCTCATGCTCAACATGTTGAACACCCTCTAAATCCTCTGGAGTTGAAACACAAAAGGTTACATTAATTAATACACCAATTGCTATTAAATATGTTTAAAAGAACATTAGAGTGGTCCTCTTTACCTGATGGGGCCACATCATGTTCCTGATCTTGTCTAGTCTGATCATACTCAACATGTTGATCACGCTCTATATGCTCTAAAGTTGAAACATGAAAGGTTACATTAATTAATACACCAATTGCAATTAAAGATGTTTAATTGTATTAATCCATACTGCGTTTTGTATAAAACATGAATACATCTAGTACCGGGATGCACACCATGACCTTCATCTGCAAGTTGTACACCACCCTCACGAAGCTGCATTCCAATGTCATGTGCAGTATTATCATTGATTTCCTATGTAAAAAAAATAGGCACATAATTATTTTATGGTGGAAATTAATATTGAATAGATTGCACAAGTATTCAATTTTAAATAAAGTTCATTGAGTTTATTTACCTATGTGTCGAATGTAGTGGAAGCTTGTGTTTTCCCAGTCAAGAGTCTTAGGCATTCAACCATGACTCCATAGCCTTGTTGGACAATCTTCAGCTCCTCTATTGTGGGCACTCTGTTGAATTCAGAGCCCTACATTTTTGCATAAGATCACGAATTTTGCTTCTATGGTGTGATAGAACCAAAATTGTTTGCTATTTATTATTTGGATGCAATATTTCATTTATTGATAATTACAATTCATGCGACTAATTTCATATAACCACCAGAGCCAAGTTTGTGTTTCCCGTGTTTTTCTAGTCTTGCCTTTGTTGCCTTCGATGTGTCAGAAAGCCTATGAAAAATTTGAAATACGTTAGATTATGTAAAAAGAAAGAGTAATCAATATATAATTACAATTTTGATAGTATCACATACCTTCCTTGGCCTGGTGGTGTCTTTCCTTTTTTCTTTTCAGCCTTCTCCTTTCCGTATGACACTAGGGCCTTCCACTCCCTCTCTGGAATCATGGGGGGATGCTCGTACTTTTTGTTCTTCTCTAAATGTGACCTATATTGGTCCCTCACATACTTTAGATAGGTACCAGATTTCTTAAGGACCTTGGTTTGGTTGAATGTTTTATCACCGAACAACACAACTAAACGGTTAATGAGCTCATCTTTTAAATCTTGATTTTGGGCATTCCACCGTGTACGTATGGTGGGCTTGAAGAGCTCCAATGTAATATCAATTAGATGTCTATAAAAAACATCATTTCTTGAAAAATGATCATGGGATCATTAGTCTATAAAGAGTGATCAATAAGTAAATTTATTTGGATTATATATAATAATAATTAAAACATTTTAAAGTACATGGGACCTTCTCTATCTTTATGGGAATGAAATCCTCGGTCACCACAAATGTGACCGGAAATGTTCCCGTATTAGTAATATGGGAAGATCTAGGAAATGCTACTAAAACATCACCAATACTAGTGGCCTCTGCATCCCCAGGTACATGTCCTGACACATGTTCTGGCATGTGTTTGCTGCCATAGGGTGCACTACCGAATTCCTGCATGGTATGTGTTGCCGACATTTCAGTCGACAATATAAGCACAAATGATGGGGTTGGATGATGTGATGTATGCGTAGGAAGATCAGGTTTGACACTTGTACCAACCCCTACTCCCCGAGCAACACTTGCAGTACCCTAATCATGGCTAGTAGTATCATGAGGACGCAAATAATTCTGTAAAAACAACAAATTTTTTAGTTCATGACATAAAAGAGTACAAAATATAAAACCATGAATGAACTTATATTATAATTAAAGATCTCATGATAGCTTACTTGCAAGTTTTGTGCTCTCTCAATCCATATTTTAACCCTTTCTCTTATCTCATCTGTTTGAGGCACTATGAATAACAACTAAAGGATTTCTTTATTGCATTTTTTTGGGGTCTTCCTTATCATATCTAGAGGGTTTGCAAAATATGTGATGTCATCATTGCATAATAGTGACTGTACCTCCCTATGGATGCTCTCATCTATTGTTGGGGCCTTTCCCCGATCATCTGATTGTGACAAGAATATTAAAAACATTATCAAAATTAACCCAATAAACTTATGAAAAAAATATAATAATAATTTTTTTTAATCGTATCTAATTTGTACAATTACAGTGAGGTAAGCCTGTCGGGTAGAAGTGCCTAAAGATGCATTGTGACCTATGATCTAGGTTGGAGCCTTCCCCTTATGATCAATGTCTCATTGTGACAAAAATTAAATATAAAAAACCATTACCGAAATGAAACCAATAGACTTACGAAAAAAACCATAATAATAAAATGGTATATTGGAGTCATTAATTGGAGGTTGGGTAAAATGGTATATAGTACGTACCACCCCCATAGTAACTATGTTTATATCTATGCAATTCAAATTGTAATCGATTAGCAAATCTTCCCCCACAGTTATTGATTTTATCGCACATACGAATACATGGTTTCCCTCGTGCACCTCAAATATGCAATTGGGTTGCTTATTTGTTGACCCAAGTCGTGTACTGTTTATAAACCCTACAATATTCCCTGATACTTTTGGCCTTCCGTCAATGTACATAGCCACTCCTTTATTTTTGATCCTTATCTTTTAGCTGTATATAATTTGTTGACAGTGCATACCTACACATACTTTGTGTTTATCGAACCAGCTACATCAAAAAATTGTAATTGTAACAGGGTCTGACATACTCCATCAATTTAGTAACTTTTTCGTAACATACCTTTATTTCGTCCATGCAAAATAGCCTCAAACCATGTAATGTTGATGGTGCTATGTGATATATCCTCTCGTTGACACAAAAAATAGTGTTTATTGGAGGAAGTTCCTTGGGTACCCATTGTTTCCATAGATGTTTGTACCTCAAGGGCACCTCAATGTTTCCTATGCTCTCATCATCATAAGAACATGACCCCCCTTCAACAAGAAAAAATTCCATGCGTTTACGAAATTTTCTTCTAATCTTTTGACCTCTAGTTGATCCCCCTCTTTTAGACCTACTACATGTCTTGCTTTCCTCTTCTCTTCCTGAATTTCCCTCGCTCGAGGAAGACAGATCTAAAAAATACCTATTTGGTGGTACTTGCACCCATAAGGATGTTGGATGAAGTTCTTTCATGGTGATTTAATCCCAAGGTATGGGGTTGGAGGATTAAAAACCAAGGTTGCCACTACTAGTCAAATGCATGTGGAGGTAACAATAGTTGTGAATATATCAACAAACCTTGTAAGGGTCTGATGATCAAAGATCACTTGGTAAGCATGGGAATGGTTTGTGGGGTCACCAACCTTGTGTTTTGAAGCCTTGGGTTTTGGGAACATCTAGAGGAGTCATTATCTTGTTTCTTGGAGGTTGATTGGGTTAGTTGGAGGAAGGTTGCTATTAATTTTTGTACCTATCTATGAAATTTTTTGGACCACCTTCCTCGAAGACAATAGTCCCTCTAAGGTAGTACTGGTGTCTGGTTAGTTAGTCTATGAAATTTTTTGGAGCACCTTTGATGTGAAATAGCCCCTCGTGCAACCATCCTTTCAGCCAAAAATTCTATGAAATGTTTTTCCTTTAAAAAGGCTCTTGTATCTTTTAGAACTTCAAGGGTGGTTGAATAAAGAATAAGTTAAAGGAAAATCTCTGATTTTTAATCATTTTTCTTCAGAAATCTTGCATTTCCAAGCATTGTAAGAAATTGTACGACCTTCAAGGCATGGTAGAATGGTTGGATATGGTAATAATCTCAATCAACTTCCTATTACATCAAATTTCATGCATTTTAGTTAAGATTTGTGTGAGTTATTGTGGATTTACTTAATATTGCTAAAACCCTCAGTTAGGGTAAGCAGAGACAAATAATTATGTTTCCCCTTTATTAATTGGTGGAATCTTCTGGTTTCTTGTGATATTATCCTACTATGAATGTTCTTTCATGTTTCAGCAAATTTAGGGAAGAATCATAAAGATAAGATGTGAGGGAATGAAGTTTCTTGACTGAAAAAATGTGTGTATAGTCTATGAACAAAGTAATTATGAAGGTTAAGCCCTTGGGGTTTTGTGAAAATACTTTGTAAACATAATTTGATGCTTTGAAGAGCATATACTAGTCAAACTAGACATGTCCCAAGCATTGGAAAAGTGTACTTTGGTCAGGATTTAGTAAAGAAACAAACCCTTATGCAAATGAGGCCTAATTAGGCCTAAATCTGTCTAAGACAACAATATTTGAAACTTGTGTTATAAAAGTTTTGATACCCATTTTGAATATGTTTTAGATCTGCAAGGAGGGAATTGAAAAGTGTGGATAAACTTATCTAATAGTGCTTAGATTGTGAATGAAGCCCTAAAATAGGTTGGTAGACCTACGAGCGTTGCAAACAGGGTATGAAGGAACCAGTGACAATAAGAACTTTAAGCATTTTGATGATTAAGTGTGAGTTCTTGCTTGTTTTGGTTAAGAAATTACCAAGGTATAATTTGATCTCATTTGATATAAGGTTTGGTGTAAGCATGAAGTTAAATGAGATCATGTGAGTTTGTTTCCTTCCTCTGAATCTGTATCATGTACTTCTATACATTCTCTTATGGACAGACACTAGACATTTATCATTGCACTCATGGACCATGTATTTTTTCAGTCCCTTTGATCATTTGTGGACCTCAATATGTAAATTTATTTCATCGAAGTTTAGAAATTTGAACCCTAGTGAGCTTCGTGTGCTATTATGTGACGGGAATTCCTTTCAATCTTATAGTAGAAAAAATATGCTAAGACAGATACAAAAACTACAGTTCACAGGCCAAAAATGGCCACCCAACTGATTGAACATCTCAAAGCTTGGTTGTTCAAACTAACCAGACACTAGTACTAGGTAGTACTTGGGTTTTTCAATGGGACATTGGCTTGAATTGACCAAAATATAGCATGCAACACCTCGATGGGAACAAATAGAGTTTAAATCACTGTACTTGCAACAAGATTTCTAAATGTGGGGGAAAAATCACTTACAGTCATTGTCCCTTGGTCGATTTTCCCTTTCTGAGTGCCCTCACCCCTCGCTCTGCCTTTCCTCCTGCCAGATGGTTCCTAATATTCCTCCTCGACTCAATGGCCTTGTAGCACTCATCCAGTGAAGTCTCACAACTCTCCACTCAGGGGTTGGATGCAGTGGTTCTCAATGCAACTCTCTAGTTAGGGTCTCAGTGCAGTATTCTATGTCATGCTCTAGTGCGCACGAGGCCAAAATTCAAAATATATAGTTTATATATATGCTATGTCAACATATAGTTTATATACAAAATATATATGCTATGTCAACATATAATTTATTTTATTTCTACAAAATATAATTTTGTATGGTGGCTTGCTAAGCTTATATAGTTGGTTTTCTCTTTCTTTATAATTTTTGATGATTTATTTCCTATGACATGATTGACTATTATCTATAGTCCTAGTGATTATTAAAAAGGCTTATGATAGGTAATGTTTAATCATGATGGATTTCTAAGAATCAGTGATTGAAATACTACTTGACTAAAGATTGAGCTATCTGATATTTTGTCATTTAAACATCATGGAAGAAATGCTTGCAATAAATGTCTTATTAATGTAGCCTACAAGGTTTCTTTTCCTAGTTTTTTTTGGTCATATTCTTGTTATGAATTATTTTTTTACATTGGTCTATTACAGTAATGGGGAGCATATCTAGTTAATTGATTCTTTCAGTCTCTTTGATTCTTATCCTTCTGCATAATGAGTTTTCTTCTATCCTATGATTCATTGATTTTTGGTTTAAAACACTCATTGCAACTAACATGGATATGAATTATGATGTGGGTGTGAGAAGGGATTGTTGAATATGAAGGAATGGTTTAGGAAAGTACTCCTTAATCCAAATGAGTCATTTTATTGTCATGGAATGTGTTAAGAGACTTTAAAATTAATATATTCAATCTAGTTAATAGTGACACATCTAAAGCATGCCAAAAGAACTTCAGAGATATGCCATGACATAAAGAATATTGTTAAGGTGATGTCAAGTATTTATCCATTAGGGTAGGAAAACATAGATGCATTGGTACAAAAGGTTCCATTCAACTTGGAGGAAATGGATAATTACCTAAGGGGCTAATGTGACATTGGACCAAGTTTATATTATGATACAAATAGCTTGGGAAAAGGGATGATGAAATGGTTAATTATGGGAAATTGTAGAGGTAAACATAACACCAAGGGAAGAACACTAGAACTAATTTTAGCACTATGGATTAATCCAAGACTCAAAATTCCACTAGGAGGCATCCCTTACCTCTTAAATTAATTCCATAGGTGGGTTTATCCTCCGATATAGTGCCATTGGTTAGCTTATCATGTCAACTTCCCCTATAAGTAGGATTACCATACACTTTCATAGAATGCATGACCTCATGTTTGAGTCTCGAAACCCTCCCATATCGTCAACGCATGCATCTAGGCTAACCATGTCAAGTTTCACTCCATACAAAAAAAAATTGAAAAAAAAATCAACTTGGCCCCATTCACATGTCACTATGTGAGGTCAACATGAGGAAACACTAATTTTTTGGGAATGAAATAACCAAAGATATGATCAAATAATATCTAATCATAAATATTCATAGATTAATTAAGATTTGATTATATGGAAATTTCTAGGAGAGCTACAATAGTTGTAAGATCATGAATTAACAACATTAAAAAGTACATCATGAATTAATTATGTAATGGCATAAAAATTAAAAACATTGTGAATTAATTATGTAACCATATAAGTCAAATATAATTCTATCAAGAAATCAATATCAAATAGATAATATAATCACATAACTCATAAATTTCAATTCCAATGATCTTCTTCTTCATCCAACTCTTTGTCTGTATCATCCAATCTAGATTCGACATTGTAAGGATTGGTCATATCATCATCATCGTCATTGATATCAGGTTCGACAATGTCATCATCCACACGGATATCATCTTCATGAACATTAACTCCTACATCATCATGATCTAGTTCCTCTTCTTCGACATCTTCATTAGCCACATCATCAAGTAATTGTTGATCTTGATCATCATCTACATCATCTTCTAGTTCTTCAGTATCTTCTTCTTCCACCACATTATACTTTACTGACCTTCCTCTTGGATCAGGTATAACAACAAATGACCAACCTAGTTTACCTGGAACCTCTAAGTAAAATACCTATTCACATTGGCTTGGAAGAACATAGGGCTCATTTCCAGCTCGCTCGATCGACCTTGTATTAACCATGGTAAATCCATTATCATGTTCAGTAACAGTTCTCTCAAGATCATTTTCCTTCAATCATAGCCTGTACCATTAGATGACGAATAAAACTAATTTGAAGGACTTAAAGTTACACTCAAGCATATCATCTAAAATCCCATAGTATCAATTATTTGAGACTTTTGGATGTGTGTCACTTCTAGATGAAAGATTAGTCACTTGACAGACTACAATTATCCCAGAATCACAAGTTTTCTTCATGTCATCCAACTTTTTGATTCAAAATTAACGACCATTGCACCACATAGCCTTGCATTTTTTCACCTGCAATATGTCAAACATGTAAAAATTAGTGCATCATCAGTTGATAAACATATTTATTCTTGGCCGAATGTATGCAAAGAAAAAAAACTCAACATATATATACATCAATATAATTGGAAACAATTAAATAATATGGGTGATTAATATATTTATAAGTACTTGTTTATCTCTTAAACCATATACTAAATCAATTTCCCTTGGTGTAACATTGGAATCTCCAATATGATGAGCTTCTTTAACCAATGAAGCCACACCTTCCCATGTTAATGCATGACCAAATTTTTGACATCGTTCAATCCATACCGTCATCCAATCAAGATTGTTTGCAACGTACAAATGTAGTGCATCCCACTCTCGACCAACTGTATCAAAAAAAATGAAATTCATAAATGACGTATAATTAGTTAATTACCATGGTATACAACCTTAATTTATAATTGATGTACCTAAAAACCTAACATCCCACTACCAATGATCTTATTATATTTTGTAAGAAACCTTTGAACTATATTTATCCAAGACCCATTGTTCACACATTTCAAATTGAAGAGATATAACATATCGTCCAAGCAGTATCTATGTCACCCCAATCATGTTTTATGTTTATATTGGTAGGATACAATATATCGGTACAAAAAATAGCTAGCTTCATCGATAAAAACATTGCAGGAATGGCCTACATGTGTTAGAACTAGAATTTCATTCAAAATTTTGATGGTCCTTTCATATGAAATCAAATTTTTTTCCTTAAAAACCATGTTTTTATCATCCACAAGGTCCAAATTGCCTTTTACTGCCTTACCACAACCTCCAATAAAGCAACTCATGGTAGCACAGTGGGTAAAGGAAGTAATACACTGTATATTGCTATACCGAGAAAGGTTGATGTCTTGCCCACGGTAGAGTGGGGTCATGGTTAATACTAATAAAGGGAATCGCTATACCACGAGGGGTTGAAATGAAGCCCATGGTAGAGTGGTAAGCTAAGAAAAAATGTAATAATGCACCGCCATACCATGGAGGGTTGGAATGGATCCCATGGTAGAGCGGTGAAATACGAATAGAGATAAGGAGGAATTGCTATACCGCGGGGGGATGAAAAATGTCATGTGATAGTGTGATAATATGTGGTTGGAGCATTAAATGAAGGCCAGTCACATCAATCAGCATCAAAATATGAAATTAAGCTCAGTATGAAAGATTTGAATGATGAAGAACTTAAGATATGAAATTAATGCGGTATGATATCAAAATTTAACAAGGAAAATTGAGAATTCATGTGCTCGTGCTAGCAAAAGCTGAATACAAGCAAGCTCAAAGTACGAAAGTGGAAGAATTCTATAGAGCGAGAATTTTTTTGGGTAAGTCTACTTATCATTCACTGAAATTTAAATAATGGCACCAAATGAATCAGAGGCAGGAACTAAAAAGGAAGAAAAATCTAGTATAATTTCATTGTAGTCGCCATTACTTGGCCTATTACCCAGTTCAGTAGATAAGGGTTTTAAGAAAGTATTAAGGATTTAGTTCAGGGGTGTAGGGACCCAATAATTCCATAGTTTGGGTGTAATTTATATTGGTATTTTTATAGGAATAGAGATGAAAGGGTTCCAGTGTCAAACCCATGGAATTTTGACATAGGCAAATTAGTTGTTCCTAATGTTTTTGTTGATGTCGAGCTAATCAGAGCCTTGGCCAATAGATATCATGCCCCATCAAAATGGGTCAGACTTCTAGATGGTAAATGTCTAGTAGATATCTCGAGGGAAGCTATAATTAGGTGTTTTGACCTAAACAGGTAGGTTGTCACTGAAATTGACTTGGGGAAGCTGGAGCAGGAATATAAAAGGTCAAAAAGGACCTATAGAACTAATGAACTCCCCTTACACATGAAAATGGGTGAAAAAAATAGATTCCTTCCCATTCACTCTTCAAGACTTGAACCCTTTCCAGTGTCTGACTTTTAGACCTATTTCAAAAATACCTACTATGCATTATGTAAAATTCTTGGAGTTGATTCAAAGGAGAATTTATTGATAGGGTTGATGAGAATGGCCATGATTATCCAACATCCTGAATTGAATGCAGAGTTTTATTTTGCTTCATTCATTGAGGAACAGATTCATGAATTTATGTTACAGGTTAGGGAAGCCAAGGCCCCCATAACTTTTAGAAAGTACTCCTTATTATGCCATTTGATTCTATCTCAAAATGGACAAAGAGGATGAAATTGAGAACACATGAGAATGGAGTTATGCTCCCAGTACAAAATTGGTGTTATATCTGGGATAGTAAATGCAATGAAAGTGATTGTGTTGTATTTAGGGATGATTTTGTCATCAGACTGATTGCTCATCTTGGTTTTCCTACACCAAGATTACGACAATCCCTAATGGATGTCATGAGACCCCTGCAATACAAATCGGATCAAGGTTTTACACATAATTATGTTGATTGGTTTTTTATGCCACAACACACCATAATTAGGGTATATGGTTATGATCAAGCCCCTCATATTTTACCAAATTGTTTGCCTAACAGAGTACTTTTTTTAGAATTTATGTGGCAAATGCTCTAGATGGAGCATGATTTGATGAAAAATTAGAACTTCATTTGATGGTATTTGAAGAATTGTTAATTGGATCAGATATGTTGGAGGAATTGCAGAGATTTATAAAAGCTAATTTTGCTCTCAGATCAGGGAAAGAGAGAATATGTGATCCAGAAGGCCACATCAATAATATCAAAAGAAACCTACTCACAAAGAGGGCAATAACACATGAATTTGATCTGAAAGAGGATTTAATAAGAAACCTGGTCTATTTTGTAGATGTGTTTGAAATAAGGAAAATATTGTTAATGATGATGAGATGGGTGGATCAAGAAAGAGGAAAAGATAAGAAGTTCAAGGGGATTTTTGGTGAGGAACCATATTTGTTGAAAAGAATGCAATTAGTCCTTGGTAAATTTGATGAATTATCTAAAAAGGCTCAAGAAGAGAAATCAACCCCACTTCCTACACCCCAAAAACTAGCATCCAAAGCCTCTACATCACACACACCACCTTCATCACCAATTCATCCATCTTTCCATCTCAAAAAGATGAGCCTCCTGCCAAGAAACAGAAGATTGGATCATCAGTGGACTATGAGTCAAGTGATGAAGAACAAGAGGCAGTCTTAACTTTGGCTGAGATGAAAGAGGTTGCAAAGAAACAAAAAATCCTTGAGCCTCATGATCCCAAGATGAGAATATCGGAAGAGGCTATTAATGAAATGCAAGATGATGAAAGAATTATTGCTTCCCTAAGATTCATGGAAAATGATGAATTTATCCATACTAGGGAGTTCAATGATTTTTAGATAAAAATGAAGATGAAACAATTTGATGATAGATTGAATATTAACCTCATTGGAGCTGATGATTTGAAACATGCAGAAGTGCAGGCACAAACAATGGCAGAGTTAAATATTGACAATGTCAATATTACTCCTAAAGAAGCAAGGGAGTTGGTGTTGAAAAGTAACATGCTCATTATACCAGGAATGGATCTCTCCAAAGTGTTTATGTTAGATCAAATCAAAGCTCAAGATGATCCCAAATTGGTTGCAGAATTTGATTCAGAAGGAGTATTAGGGATAAGATATAATCCAACCACCTAGACCCTTGCCCTATGGACAAAACAAAAAAGCACAAGGAATCCTAGGCTTCTATATGTGGTGCAGGAAATGATAGGGTATTCTCTCATCAGAACTATGAAGGACACTACTCCCATAGAAGTAAAAACCATGACAATGCATTCAACAATGTTTACAAGAGATGTAGTGGAAAAAATGAAAAAGAAGATGATAGAGTATGAGAAAAGACTCAAACTATCAAATGAGGAGATAAATAAGTTATTCATTGAAAATATCAGATTGAAACAACAATTGCAACAAGCCACAGATGTAAAGGGGAATGAAATGGTTGTATATAATCCACCATCTTCAGTTGAAGATCCATAGATTCAACAATTGAAAGAAGAGGTTGAGAAACTAAAGAATCATAATATGGATGATATCAAATGACACATCTTGAATATCTTGGAGGAAATGCTGAAACACAGAGTTGAATTTTTAAAAGAGAATAAGTTGAGTTCACGAGGGCTTCAGTCATTTGGTAAAAGCTCTGGAACAGATAAATACCAATTCCCCTATCTTAGAGGAATTGTAGAAAAGATGACAGCCCACTTACCATATCTTAACCACTATGTGTAAAGCCACACAAAGAGATCTTGATGCATCCCCAAGGTTAAAACCTACTCAAGAAATGGTAAAAGGAATCATTGATGAGCATAATTATTTGATTGATATGAAGAAGAAGGTAGAAAATAGAAGGAATTCATTTGATTCAATAAAACACAATTTTAGCCCTCTGATCGTTAAAGGTGATGGTCAAATCAAGGATGTGGATGAATGGAGAAATGAATTTGATCAAATGGTTCCACAATGTTTGACACATATATAGGGTGATGGTAATATCAATCTGGAAAAATTTCATGCTCTGCTTGATGGAATTATTGCATTGGATAATGGCTATACAAAGTTCGTTGTAGATGCTAGAAACTTTCTCAATAGTAGATGGAAAAGCCACTTGTCAAACTTCACTGCTGCATAGGAATACAAGTGACCGAATGATTTAACCATAAGAAAGTGGCAGGAGAAATACCTTGGTTCATATGAAGATTAATCACTATCAATGATGATTATTATAAAGTAAAAGCTTTGCACAGTTCTTTAGTGACTCGAGCTTTTACTTGGAGATTAACAAAATTGTCATGTGTTAGTTGTTAATTGTTTAAGTTATATTTAACATGTTAGTTAAGTTTTTTTTATCAAAATTCATGTCTTTTGGTCTAAATCTTATTGCCTCTCCTATAAATAAGAGAGACTAGGACCAAGAAAAAAATATTAAGATAGGAGTAGATAGAAGAAGCAGGAGAATAGGGATTGATACAATGTTTACATCATAAAGGACCAAGATGCACATATAAATGTTTTGATGAAGTTAATGGAAAATCTCTTATTCGGTGGCTGTATGTTGGTATCAATTGTTTGTTAAGTTCATTGAAGATATTTCCAGATTGTCTCCATATTTAATATTACTCTATTGTTTAAATTGATATATCAAGCATATTTTCAATTTATCAATGCACATTTGTTGTATCTATGTGGCATATTTAATTGGGTCTTTCAAGTAAAGATTAAAATCCTCTTGATTATTCACAACAACTTGGAATTATTATTTTGGATTATTAAAGAAGAATATGATAATTACACCCTTGCCTATTTATACAAGTTATAAACATAAAAGTGCCAAATAGTTAGAATTATTTCCAGTTATAAGTCACTTAACTCTAATTTCTATTTGACTCCATATAACCAATAGAGCGCTGGTCCCTCACATTCCATCATTTTAGTTTCATTCATTTTATCTTTTACATCTGTTAATTGAACATATTGGATTTTACATATGTTAACTGAACATATTAAGATTAGCCTTGATATTTCTTATACAATCTATACCAAAATAAGAATTCATTTATCCACTCCCACTTGCCATTGTGGATAAATTATTTTAGGGAATAAACACAAATCAAGTCTGCTTCATTCATATATGTGTACCCACCTAGGTCTAGCAGCACCTAAAGAGAAGAAGGTCTAAACCATTCGGCCTTGTATGTTACCCTGAAACGTACCAAGAGTTTGGCAACCTCTTGAGGTATCTAACCTACATTTTTTAGAGCTAAAAGGATGGATGAATGCAATAGGATACTTTGGGAAGCATTGGATACAGTCAAAGAAGAAGGTCTATTGCTGGATGGAGCATGCAAACATATGGAATTGATGATAAAACTCAAAAATGAAGCCCGAAATGTAGTGCATGATGCAAATACCCATACCTTGGAGGAGTATAAAAAACATCTCTCAGTAGCTAAGTCAATGTTAGGAGAAAATGAATTATTTTATAAGTTTAATTAAGATCAGTAGTTTAATTATTTTCCAAAAGACAATCCGAAGAGACACCTTTGTTGGGTCTTCTTCTTGTATATATGAAATCTAAATTGTAATATTTGATCATCAACACTTTTTAATATTTTAATAATTTTGAGCAGTGAAAGACTTATTTTCTGGAGTAATACAATACCAATACTTTTCTATTTATGTGTTGAAGATTCTTTCATTTGGACTAGTTCTCTGTTGTTTCTTTTCAAGCAATTGAAGGCAATGTAAAATGTATTCTAATTAATCTCCATGACCATCTTATAATTAACTCTCACTTTCCTCAATCTACCTTTCCCCATCAGGCACTCCCCTTCGAATTTGTTAATGGAGTTGGCATCCCAAATGCGATCTACATGGATCTTTGTTGTGAACTTAGGAAGATATTCAGTAATGTACACCATGGTCTGGTATACCATATATCCCTCCACCATAGAACCCTCAAGATGTGCTCTTTGTCTAACCAAAGCCTTCAAAAATTTCAAGTGCCTCTCAACCATCCACATTGACCTTGTGTGTATAGGTCCACACAATTCAATCTCATCAACTTGGTGTATGAGGTAGTGTTCTTGTGCATTGAAAAATGTCAAAGGTAGACACTTTTGCATTTCACACATTAGATGAGAAATTTTTATCCTCCAATAATTTATATCTTCTTTATGGATTTATTTAGACGTCAACCATCTACAAGTGATTCAAGGAACAAATATATTAACGGGATTTAACAAAAATATACAATATATGACATAAAAAGTAAAAAAAATGGCAAATATAAGATCTATACAACGAATTGAACAAATATCGCTACTTACCTCATGTATTTTCCAAGATCATATATAACTTTCTTGAAATTCTTGTCGAAGTTGTCTAGGAGAGATAGAGGTAGAACGTATTGCAACAATTATAAAATGATCTTTTCATTATTTTTCCAAAACTAGTAAACATAATACACTGAAAATCATGCAGTATACAAATATATATAAAATATACTAGAATAATTACCTTAATGAAGGTATGCCAATCAAGCATTTTCATCCCTGGCCCAAATTCACCTTTCTTTGTTATGATATTATTTATGTCCGCAACAAATCATGTGGGAAATTGAATTTTTCGTATGACTTCTTTTATAGCATTGCTTTGTTGCTCCATTAATAACCAAGGAAGGGCGCTTATATTAATTTGGCCTCCATCGCTATTTAATTGAATGACATTTTTCATTGCATGATTGGCTTCCTGAATGCCACTACAAATTTTGACAATTTTTTCTTTGTCATGCCCTCCATCCAATATTTTCCATAAGGTTTATGTTATATTATTTCTGATATGCATTGTATCAAACAAATGCACAATTTGTAGCTTCTCATAGTAGGGAAACCTACTAAATTGTCTGGGATAACTTTCCAGTCCCTATGGAAGCCGACCATTAATGACTTGACGACCTTCATGAAGCATATAAGTTAAACAAATTAACAAAAAAAATCATTGTCAATTACATCATGAGTAAACAAAACACAATATAAAAATATAAATTCCAAACATATCATATATGATAGATAAAAAATTTGATCCGATGTATAACCTTGATGATTAATTCTATTATATTCCAAGTTCCATAGGCAAGGTGTCATTCTTTGTGGTTTTGATGTAGTCTCTTCTTTCCCATTGAAAAGATGTTTTCTAGTAGTTCGATACTTATGATTTATGTGGAGGAAGTGCCTATACCCATCAAACACCTGCTTTCCTAAACTTGTTGAACGACGAGATTTCATCTTTGGACCACAAACTGGACATGCAAATTTTCCCTTTGTTTGAAGACCTGCAAGATCATATATAGTTGGATTAAATATGTCAATATTTATAATTATATATAATGAATAGGTTATATAAAAAACATGCATGATATCTACTTCATAAAATTAAATTGCATTAAAGTGCAGTCGAATGTTATAACATACCATAAAAAGTTTTTAGCCCTGAGGAATAATGAATTGTCCATACAAGCATTGCATGGAATTGAAATTGTGTTTGTCCTATTGGTCTAGAGATGTCATACATAGCGATGCCATTCCACAACTTTAGTAACTCATCGATAAGAGGCTCAATATGTACATTCATATCTTTAACTTGGTACTTACCTATTGAATGAACATAAACATTACATAATTATTATAACCATTTTACTGCAATATATATAAATTAATGTACATGACTATTAAATGAAAAAAATACAAGTCATTATGCAACAAATAAGACAAATGAGATGCTACTACATTAAAGAAAATTGATGTAAACAAATACCTGGAACAATCATTACCAATATTATGTGCTCCCTCTTTATTGAAATCCATGGAGGAATGTTATTGTTGATAACAAAAATAACACATCGAGTAAATAGATCTCAACTTTTCAAATCGATTGACACCATCCACTGCTAATGAAAGCCTGAGATTATGAGGTTCTTCTTTAAAGTGTGGCCATTTTTCATCCATGTCCTTAAATGCAAAACCATCCACAGACATTCAAAGAATGTCATCTCCACTTCTATTTTGTGCATGGTAATCCATAAATTGTGCTAAGCTTTCACACTTAAATAATCATTGCATACGTGGAATAATGGGAATATAATGAAGAACCTTGCGAGGCACCTTTTTTGTTAGTTGATCTGTTCGATATCTACTGATATGACATTTTGGGCATTTTGTTGCAAATTCATGTTGTTTATGATATATATTATGATTATTGGGACATGCATTTATTTCTTGATACTCCATTCCAATATCTTTCATAATGACAGATAAGTCTCGGTATGAGCGAGGTAAAATATTTGATGGTGGTAACAAAAATTCACCTATCAATCTACAACAAAAAAATAATTTGTTAATATAAAGAATATTAATGGTACATATTTCATCCTTTATTTACTAGTGATGAACTAACAACAAAAATAAATGAAAAAAGATGACATATATGACATACCTTAACATCCGTGAGATTGCTATGTTGGATAAACCATTCATAACCTTCAAGTTCACCAACAACAATACAACAAAGAGAAGAGTTGTTTGGGAGCATTCATAAAGGGGCTCGCATGCCTTCTCAAGTATAGGTAAATCATTAACATCATCAAAGTCATCTCGATCATCATGATCAGCTGCGCCACTAAATATGTCATGGATCAATTTATTTGTACCATCATCTTCAACTGTATTTTCTGGTGCATGATCATCTTCTTCCATAGGATCATTAACTTCATCTTCGATATTCACAGCTCCATGTTCCTCCACTTGCAAAACCACATTCTTCAAGCCGTGATAATCCATATCATGTGCCCTAGGGCACCCCACCTTTATAATAATGATCGGCAGAAATAAACCATGATCATGATCAAGTGATTTTTATATATATATAAAATGTTAAAACGATATAAACATTTACAAATTCAATCAATATAAAGACATTTAATGAACAACTTACCAATGGACGATAATCATGCCCCCCTTCAACGTGACCATTCTGCCTACATTTTCTCTTAGTTGTTGTGATTAAAATTATTCACATCTTTAAGCCCTTGCAATTATTGCAAGGACAATAAAAATTCCCATCACCCGTTCTTTTCAATCTACCCCACAATCTAACAAGTGTCTCTTCATTTTGTTTTGCAGTAATATTATCTGACATGGTTTTTCTTTACCAAACTTGAATATTTAGATCTTCAAAAAATATCAAACTCACACTCCAATAATTTTTAATCATAGACAGGTAACAAAATCTAATAATTCTGATATTTTGCACTTAAAAAATTTGATCTATAACCTCCACAAACTATCACAAGTACAGTGTTGGTGTTTTTTATTAACCCAAGCGAACTTCCTAAGAACTTCTATGAACTTGCCACATTCAATAATAAAATTTTAGGAAGCAATTGGCCAACTCGACGAGAAGAAGTGATAATGCTAATTCTCCTACACTTCGGTCTCTGCAAGACCCAAGGGGTACTCCCTAAAATGTGCTTCTCAAATACAACTTAAACAATATCAAATGCACATTCCTGAACAACAGATAGATTCTCCATCGACATTAAGAGGATGAAATCCTTCTAGAAATTGGCTATTCCTCGAAATACTCAAGTCCTATTAGCAGAGAATTGCAAACACAACTAAAATAGGCCGATAAGAAATATTTGATAAAATGTTCTAAAATCAAAACTCAAGACATGAGAAATATAACCATAATTCAAGTAGCAGTGCCATATCCTAAAGTATAGAGTCAAATGAGAAAGAGTTGAACTGCAAGGAAAATTTCATCTTAAACAATTATGATCTGTATGAATTGCATTACAATCCACGTATCTGCACCGAAATCTATTACTACTTTATGAATCCAACTGCTAACTTGCATGAAATTACACATTAACTGAAGCATTTAACTGATCCTTTGAACCAGAGCCATCATTAAAATATAACTCATAGTAAAGAATAATGAAGGTCAATGAAAATAGTATTGGACTAATATTTCATTAAATAATTCACGCAAGATATCACAACGGGAGAGAAAATAGACTCAAGATATTTTCATATTTAATACAAAAAACATGCCTAAGAACCCCATAATTGACCAAGTTCCCTGATCTAAGTCTAAAATTTAATACATAACTCATAATTCATACTATCTGTGTTACCAAATTCTACTCTCTCAAATCTCAACTTCAACAGAAGACCCTATACCACGGCCCATAATTCCCTTTTATAAAACAAGGGAGCAAAACAAGCTTCAGGGTGGAGGGTACACATGTCCATTTCTCATTGGACCATAAATTCCCAATACAATTATAGTTGCATCCTGCAAATGGAGGGAAAAGGCAAAAGACAAAAATAATCATCAATTGCTATGTAGGAAGAAAACCGCCTTTCAAAAGGCAATTCGTTCATACCAAAGACATATTTAACAGTTATAACACTTTAATTCACCTCAGTAGCTTGTAACTGAAGTCAAGAGAAGAATACATATTTTTAAATGTAACTTTTGAGGCCAAACCTGTATTATACATGAACAAGTCACACTTCTCAACCTTAGTACTCATATTTCAAACTCATCGGTGAACACCTTTTTCCATAATTCAAAATCGTCCTCAGACGACCACTTAAAATAAATAACCTAATTAATCTTATCTCTATATGGTGCATATTTTACCATTACTGAAGTGGCCTCCTTATCAAAGTCTTCTAAGAAACTAATGACAAATGATAGTTTCTCAATTGTATTCTCCAACATACCAATTTCAGCATTTATACATATTTCATGTGTCTGAGCTATCATTATATTAGTCATTTGACCTTTCCAAACCTATAAAGGTTTCACCTCATCATGACTATGCTGAATTTATGGTAATGGATTTAAGTCAATTCCATCATATGTGGCCTTCAACTCTTTGATCTTTAATTCCATAGGGGCAATATACCCATGAAACTTTTGCTCCACAATTCCTTTTACAAACTGATAAGTTGGCATAACGATAGGATACTTATCCCCATGTTGCTTTTCTCTCACTACCATAAATGTCAGTTTCTTAATTATGGGGCTCCATCTATCTAGCAATGGGGTGGCCAACTCTTTATCTCTCTGGAACATCTTGAGTGCTTGCAACATCAGAGCATAACTTGCATGAACACTATTTATTTTTCTTGGACTCTCCTATTTAAGTTTCTCAACACAATCTCGACAATCACCAAATTGCTTTTCCCTACTGACTCCCACATTTGGTGCACCATCTCTTTATACTCCTCAACCTGAAAAATTAATTTTTCCCTAGAGAGTCCTCCTCCTGGGCTATTAGCTCTTTCAATTGTAATAGGCACATGTCCCATATTATATGGAACAATAGGTAAGGACTGTTCTTGTGAAGAGGATTGAGGTTGCTCCACTGGTGAGTTAGAAATAGTGCGACTAGAGCTAGCCCGCCTTGGAGACTTCAATGTCTCCATTTTTTGCTTTAGTAATGCCAACTCAGATTCTAGCTCTTCCACCTTTTGTTGACTCCTATTATATTCAATAATAAGGTCATTGTATTGGTCTCTCAAAGTATCTTGATCCTTAGTCAAATCCTCAATAGTTTCCCTAGTGAACTTGGCAACATTTACTACCATATCTACAACCTCCAATGCTGGAGTGTTAGCAACTCTTCTTACAACAAGGTGATCACTGAAATCAGATGGTTCTGCAACTATTAGCTTCCTAGATCCAGTGGACAAAGACCAAACTTTTAAGGCATCCCACTCCTCACTAAAGGTTGACCCTTTAAGCACCAATGTGGCTTCTTCCCCGGTTGCAAGAAATGGCCTATTGGCTCTTCTTATTGTATCAAACACCACAACATCAACAATATACCACTCAAGAAGAAACAATACTCCACTCTTCTATACCATTGCTCGACCTTGCTCTAGTGTTATCTCTTTGAATCTCTCCTTCATCTGCAACCTGACATTGGACTGAATTACTTGTTCTAGGAGCTTAGGGTGCAAACTTCTTTCTTGAGCCACCTTCTCAACATATAGTGAAACATGTGCCCTCCATACAAAATCCCTATAAGAATTCATCTTGATAAAAGAATCATCCATCATGAATTCTCTACAAGCCTCCATCCTTAGGTCATCATTGTTGGTTATCCCATTTATTTCATCTTTTCCCAGCCTTAAAGCAACCACTCCAGCACTTGATGAAATGTCCTATGGAAAATATGGCATTCCTTGATGCATATCATCAGGAGTAACCATGATCTCTTCATCATCATAATCATATTCAACCATCTCTGTTCTTTCAATTTTCTGTCTTTTTGGTAATGATGGACATGTTTGACCAGAATACCTCAAAGGGGAATCCAGATCAAGAATATTAGGCAATGACTGCCCTGAAGATGATGGTACAACACTCTTAGAAACTTCCTCAACCACACTTCCCCTTTTCTTGGAAAATATGCTAATATTTTTCAAGGGTTGATAGGTAGGTCTTTCCTCCAACCTTACCTCAGGGTATTCCTCAATAGTTTGTGACTTTCCCCTATCTTCCACAACCTACTCATCCTTCAAAATACCCAATAAAATTTCAAAATTGTCAATAGCATACATAGCCCTATTCAACTCACTGCTAATATTTGGTATGGAATTAAAAGCAGGCATCTTATGTTGCTTCTTCTTCACCATCTTGGTAATGATAATATATTTTTCTTTTCTCTCTTCTTGTATCTCCAAATAAAAAATGTTTCTAATAATATCCTCAAGGAAATAGAAATTGTGGATGAAAATTCCTGTCTAGTGCTTGGCCTTAATTTGAGAAATGAAACCCTCAGGGTCATGATTCCTATAGCATACATTGTTTAATCCATAAGGTCTAAGCAATGTGTACAAATCCTTCCATCCTCCCTTTTCCATAACAAAGTCAGCAAATGTCGTATACTTAGGAAAGAAAGATCCCTTCTTTTGTTCTACTGGAAAATGTATATCCTCAACACACCTCAACTGTCTCATGATTTCTAAAAACCCAATTCTCAGTAAAACATATGGGTTGATATTAGTGCCATATACTCTGAAAATTGTTGTATTATGATAAGGGATAATATCTACCCAATTATGTGTCAAATTTAATTCAGGTCTTCTTTCCATTGGCCTCAAGAAGTCATGAATCTCCTTAGGAATCCTGGGTGGATTATGAACCAAAGCACTTCTCAATTTGGACCCAAAAACATTGTGGAACACCACATAATCAAATTTATGATCATACCTATCAAGGACCCTAGTCCAATATTGGACAGGCATGTCAACATCATCTTCTCTTTTCTTTAATTCCATATCTTTCCCAAAAATTGCCCGGCCCCTATACAAAAACATGTGCATCAATAGGGAAAACCATCTAAAACCAACCAGAGTCTTTCCTTCCTTAAATGCCACCAGACACCTATGCATTTTTTCTGCCAAATAAGTGGAAAAATTATATACCACATTAAAACTTGGATGTTGGAGATTTACGGCCATGTACATGATGTCAATAGGCAAAGTAGTCTTCAAACTAATTCCAAGAACCTGAAACAAGGCACAGACTGTCTTCCTGAAATAGTTAGAAAAGTAATTCACAAGAAAAGGCTTTGGCTCATTTTTACCAATCACTACCTGCTTCTTATTCTTTCCTCTTCTAGAGGTTGCCAAATGAGGTATCAAAAAAGATGTTCTAAACAAACCCTTATTATTTCTATATTCTTATTTGAAAATCTCAAGATCAATAGTACCATATCCTAACTCCATTCATGCAGACCAAAGATCTTAGTAATTTCCTCCCTGGTTATCTTTACCATTTATGCACCAGAATATGTTATGATGACTCTGGTTACAGGGTCATACCTTGTAGCAACATTTTTTAACAAGTCTACATCTAGATAGACATTTGGTACCACCAGCTTACCAAGATCCAACCTCCAAGGGTTACACAAAGGAGCACACAAATTCTTGTTCCCAAACCAATTTGAGAACAACTGCCATCCAGTATATGGTAGCTCAGCATCCTGAATCACACATTATTTATCAGTTAACCCTTCCAGGAGTAAGGGCCCATAAAAGAATCCTTTCCCTTGAGTGTTTTGTTGGTAGAGGGTTTTAACAAGTCTATAACATCCTGGGAAAATGACCTAGTAGAGGTTTCAGAGTCAGAGCTTCGGGCCTTGGGTGCCATTTACACAAGATAGAAAATAGTCCAAGCTAGGGTTTTGAAGTATCAAAAAAATTATAGCCTTACACCCTATAGCCTCAAAAAGAATACTTTATAATTCAAGAAGCTACAACAATTATCAGGACAAGCTTTAAAACATTTTAAAATAGATTAACTCATATAATCCTTTAGGAACAAAAAAAAATGCAGTCGATATTTATTCTCAAACAGCCATAAGATCTTCTGAAAACACAAGATATGGTATATATGTTACTTACGGTTTTGCCTGCAGAATATGTCAATGGCAGTGATGCTAAATTTTCACGAAAATGGCTCGCTTAACTTGGTACTAGGAAATTTTTTTTTGGCATGGAAATGGGCACAAAAATAGCAATTCAATGATCTTTTAACATTTAATAGTGGGAGCACACTATGAACTCAACCATTACTATTCACTCACATGAGATAAAATGGCTATAGTACAACACCAACTTATTTCAAATACCAGTCGTTAATTTGAATCTATGTAAGCCAGAAAGAATGACTCAGATCGAGTCAATATGGTTTGAAAATTCCACGTTTGTTCACCAAACCTCAGGTGAATAGAAATCCACCTACAAGACACCACCTCGGAATGAATGGGTCCCACCTTGATCATCTTTTGTATGGTATTGGCATCCATGCATCAAAAATTTGCACACCTTGCAGCATTATTAAAGTCGGTGTTTTAATTGCGCGAGTTCAACAAGGAACGACCACGATGCGTTATTAAAAGACAGTCGTCAACATTAGTGTCCTTCATCGGTTAGCAAACAAGGACTGGTTCCCACAATTATAGGTGATAGATGGCAGCATCTCGCATACCTCGCAGTATTATTGTGACATCATTGAAAACCTTGCAAGGCCAACGGGGAACAGTTAGGATGCGAATCATTCCATCTAACAGTTATGAAACTTGTTCATGCAAAAAAATTATTCATAAAAAAGGGGACTAACTAGGTGGATGGGGAAATGAACCTTGAGGCATAAAATTTTAGATATTAGTTTAAAACTTTAATCGTTTATCAACTCGACAGTAAGGGAAGAATTAAAATACAGTTGGAACACAAAAAGACCGAAAGGGCAGATAAAGAGGGGCCATAAATGCAACGACTAAAAGGGTTCAAACCACAACTTGTGCAACCAGTGACCTACAATAACAAGTCAACACATGAATAGAACAACCGCGACCAAAATTTATGACAAAAACCCAAAGCCCAAAGAAAAACCGATAGAGCCAAGCACCAAGGACACAATAAATAAGCAGACTCATCGGGAAAATTTTAAAAGTTCCACTAGTGGCTCCAACTAGGGATGTATGCCCCCTGCGGGCATAGAAAGATTCTAGAATCTTTGGAGAGCAGACCAAACATAGAGAGAACCAAAACCAGGGACTTGTTTGGAAAAGACAAGCAAACAAAGAAAAAAAAACACACCTATATACACTACTTACAGGACTGTACATCATACATGGAAAAGAGCTATTTCAAGAGAAATAGTATTTCAAGAACTATCCATGTACTGGCAATTTGAGAACTTCACCTATGAGTTACTACAAGAAATATGAATCCTCCCCATGTGTGTCTACAATTATGTATGGGCTGAGCCATAAGGGGATCAAACTTTCCATGTTTTCCTTTATCCTCTGATCTTGCATTCTAGAGCAACACCATCACTCCCACATCAAAATTTCTTTCAATTTCCTTCTTATCATAGAGGCACTTCACCTAGAGCTGCAATTTTTCATTTCTCTTGTGAGCCTCTCTTCGAGTTTCATCTAGTTGATTCAGTTCTTCCATTCTGTGTTGCATTTCATCGCACACATCATCATCATATTCCTGGAAAAACTCATACATCTTCAACAAAAAAAATTATGGTATACGTGATTCCACCCCATATACAAGGTTAAAAGGTGAATGACCAATTTCCTTCTTGACAGTTGTTCTATCAGCCCATAGTGCTAGATTAAATTTTGAATCCCAAGCCTTCTTATTTTTCTCAATCATATGCTTGATAATCTTCATTAGGCTCTTATTGCTAGACTCTGCCTGTCCATTTCCTTGGGGGTGATACGGAGAAGAGTATGGAACAGTTATACCGTGTTGATTACAAAAATCAACAAATTCCTTAGATTTGAAGCATGTTGCATTGTCTGAAACAATTCTTTTAGGTACCCCAAATTTGCTTAAGATATTATTAGTCAAAAAATCAATGAATACTTTACTCGTGGCCCTTCTAGTTGGGATTGCTTCAATCCATTTAGTAAAATAGTCAGTTGCCACCAATATCCATGCATGTCCTCCACTAGATTTTTTAGATATTTCTCCTATGAAGTCAATGCCCCATTGCTGGAAAGGAGCTAAAGCAGACACCGGTCTCAGTGGAAAATTACTATAAAAATTCAACTTCCCAGCAAACCTCTAACAAACATCACATTTTTTGACATACCTATGAGCATCTTTGAATACAGTAGGCCACCAAAAACCAGCTCTTAAAATGTTGTGAGTTGTTCTCTTAGCCATGTAGTGACCTCCACAAGCTCCTTTATGTGTTTCTACTAATAGATCCTCAGCTTGATCTCCATCCACACATCTAAGTATAACACCCTTAGGGATCCTCCACCAAAGCTCACCATCAATAATGGCATACCTAATTGCTCATAATTTAAGGGTTCTTTTCTCATTAAGTGGCATACCCTCAGGACACTGCATTGTCTGTAGATATTCAACAATTCTTCTATACCAGCCACAAGTTTGCATATCACAGATAGGTGCAATATTCCTTTGTTCTATATGGTTTATTTGATTAGCCTCCAAATTGGCTTCAACCATTAATTTGGCTAAAATTTGACCCCTCACAAGCTTGGTGATTTGTATATCAATATTAAATGCCTGGATCCTATTTATCCATCTACACCGCCTTCCTATAGTATCTTATTGAGTGAAGATATCCTTATCTATAGTTGTTGGGACATAGGTGACAAAAACTACTCCCATAAGGTAAGGCCTAAAATTCTTAACCATTTTTACTAGAGCATACACCTACTTCTCTATTATATCATACTTTAATTTTGCAGCTTGCAATGATTTACTAAAATATGCAATTGGCTTCTCAAAACCATCATTGTTTTTCTACAATAAATCCCCTGCTATAGTGTGAAAAGAAACAAAGGTAAACAACTGAAAATATTTTGATTAATGAAGAGACTTAAGAACAGGGGCCTACTTGATAGAATCTTTAATAGATTGAAAATCTTTGGAAGGCTCCTTTGTCCATACTATCTTTTCTCCCTTTTTAAACATCTTAGAAACTAGGTGGACAGTCTCAACAAATTTTTTGACAAACCTTCTTAGAAAATTGATCTGCCCAAAAAAAATAAAATACCTTTCACATTTTTTGGTTGTGTGATTTTGTCAATAACTACCACTCTTTCTGGATCAATCTGAACCCCATCCTTTGAGACAATATGCCCTAGCAGCTTTCCTTCTTTCACCCTGAACGCACACTTCCTAGGGTTCAGAGATATCCTATATTCCAAAGCTATAATAAAAATATTTTCCAAATGAAAACAATGGTCATCCTCATCTTTTCTATGGGCAATAAGATCATCCTGGTAAATTGCAAGGAATAGGTCAATAAAATTTGCAAAGGCTACATCCATAGCCCTTTGAAAATTTGCACCAGCATTCATTAGTCCAAATGAAATTCTCACATAAACATATGTCCCCCATGGTGTAGTAAAAGCAATCTTGAACTGCTTAGACTCCTTGACCATTACTTGGTTATAATCAGAAAACCCATCCATCATGGAGAGCAGTTCACACCCTGTAACCTTTTGTAGCATAACTTCTGTGTATGTTAGAATGTGCAAATAAAATTGAATCTAAACTAATACACCAATGAAACATTAGATTGAAGAAATAAAATTAAAGAAAGTAAATGCAAACTCTAAACCACAGTTTCTTCAAATTCGTTCCATTGTCCTCTATCTCCAAGGATTCATTTCAAGATGCTTGCTCTCAGTTTGTTTCAAACAACAGCTTGTAGAATTGGCAGCTTGAGAGAATGAGATTATTAAAAGTGCATATGCAATGCTATAAGATTAAGCTATGAAAATTGAAATGCTATAAATGCTAAGATGCGACTATAGTAACTACGCATGAAAACCTGAGATTCAAGGTCCTTTTCCACTCATAAGAGGGTTGTATTTATAGATTTTTGAAGGTAGGAATTCAATTGGTCAAGATCGATGGTTGAGTTCAAACTTGTTAAAATGAATGGTGAGAGATTGAGAATTCGAAAAGAAGATGGAATTCTGAGAGACAGATGGAGAATGAAGAGACAAATTGAAAGGTGTCTCTCATAATTAAATAAATAAATATTCAATTATGTGTGCAAGAAATATGAAAAGGTTTTAATTAAATATTGAAAATATTTAATTATGTGAGAAGAGAAAAAGCCTTTTAATTAAATATTAAGAATATTTAATTTTATGGGAAGAGTGGAAAATTTAGAAAATGTGTTTTAATTAAATATCAAAAATATTTAATTAAATGTGGAGAAAAGAATATCATTTAAATTTAGAATTTAAACTTGTGATAATTAATGTAAATAAATTGTAAAATCTTTTAATTAATTAAGAAGAAGATAGCATTAATTAAATAAACTTTATTTATTTAACTAAATTAGCAGAATTGGAAAATGAACAATATAAATAAATAATTAAATTTATTTATATGTAGATGACTTAATAATATTAATTAAATAATTCATATTTAATTAATTAACAGGTTCGATTAACCGTGACCATTTTTAGATGTGTACATTTTTCCCCTCTTTGAAGTGATGTGTTTTACGCATTGCTTCAAAGAATTTTGCCCCAGAATTTTGAAAGTAACGATGCTATATGCCCCCTCGGGTGATGAATCAGATAAAGATGATTTTTGAAATTTTTTACTGATTTGTTATTTGATTCATCTACCGATAAAGATGATTTGATGAAAACCCCTATTGAACGATTGATATGAAGATGAAGACCTTTGATTTTTCCCCGATTGATGACGCTTTTTGATTGATAAATTTGCTTCCATGCAATATGAAAAACAAATAGTAGTTTTGATTGATAAATTTGCTTCCATGCGATATGAAAAACAAATAGTAGATTTGAATGATAAATTTGCTTCCATGCGATATGAAAAGAAATAGAAATGATAGATTTGCTTTCCTGATTGAAAGTCAAATAGATAAAAATTGAGTCATGATGACTGTTAAATTTGTTTCCATGCGATATGAAAAACAAATAGTAGAAATGATTGATAAATTTGCTTCCTTGATTGAAAGCCAAATAGATAAAAATTGAGTCATGATGACTGTTAAATTTGTTTCCATGCGATATGAAAAACAAATAGTAGAAATAATTAATAAATTTGCTTCCCTGATTGAAATTCAAATTGAGTCATGATGATTGTTAAATTTATTTCTATGCGATATGAAAAACAAATCTTAGATGATAGATTTGCTTTCCTGTTTGAAAGTCAAATTAAATCATGATGACTATTAAATTTGTTTCCATGTGATATGAAAAACAAATTGAAATTGATTTGAAATTTTCTTGATGTACTGATTGATTGATGATGTCCATTGCTGATTGATTTGCATGCTTGCTTGATGATATTATAAAGGAGGAATTTAACCTCCTCCAGATCAGAGAGAGATTTCCGTAGACATGGGAGATGATTCCCCAACTGTCCCATGAGGATTTGGGAGTGATAGACTAGTGTGGCCTGAGAGCTCTGTTGAGTATCCCGTAGTATCAGATCAATAGGGCACTATTGACTACCTTAGCAGAGCAGTGGCATAGCGAGCATAACACCTTCCAATTGCCAACAGGATAGATCATGGTGACCCTGGAGGATGTTTACAAGATTTTAGGTATTCTTGTGGTTGGAGAGCTTGTGATTTATGATCACAAGGAGATTGGAGGGACATATGCCTTGAGACGGGTCTTCCAAGATCCTCATGTCTGTGGATATGAGATTCCTTGGAAGGAGATGATGGAGAGATATGCCCCACTGCCTTCGGTTTTAGCAAGGAAGATCGGTGGTTTTCTTTGTCCTGATCATAGGGCAAAGGGACTATCAGTTGGATGGGGTAGGATCTTGGAGGACATGCTTCTCCACCGCACCAGATATGCATGGTGGTCATGCATGCTTTCCCATCTATACCATGACCTTCATTAGGTCATGTATACAGATGGGAAGAGTCTTTCCTGCGGGGTGACTCTTTTATAGTTATTCGCATGGGAGCAGTTTGCGATTACACGCCTCATTGTCAAGAGAGATTGCCCCATCAGATTTACATATGCTTATGCGTATACAGGGCCCCTTGTCCAGCCGAGGCTGGGCAAATTGGAGTACTGGCGGAAGGTAATTGATGATTTGGATACGGTCATTTGGTGACTGTATGTGGACTGTGACCCATGGTAGGTAGATGACATAGAGCTACCATATGTGACGAGGTCCAGATACTTGATTGGATGCACCCCATTCATTATTGAGCAATTTTTGGGCCGGAGGGTTTTGAGGTAGTTTGGATGGGTACAGACGATGCCACAGGGGGCAGCACACTATGCCAAGTGTCGGGGGAATGTATCAGAGTGGGGGCCAGTTTTGACCATTGAGGCAGCCAGAGAGGAGTATTTTGAGTTACAGCCGGAGGATTGGACTATACGGCCAGAGGTCACAGATGTAGGGATGACAAAGGATTATGTTGCATGCTTCTATACACATCCCTTTCCTCAATTTACCAGTCCAGATGAGCCTGCCCCATTGATGGGAGGTCTAGTTATTCAGGTAGGGCGACAATAGCCACAGGGTCATCCAGTAGTAGAGCAGCCACAGGGTCAGGATCAGGTACAGGCAGAGCAGGCCGCAAATATCGGTGGTGTGGCCATGGATGTGGATGATCAGAGCTCCGAGGATGAGGAGATTGATGAGGAGTCAGACGACACAGACAGTGGGGATGATGGGGATGACGGGGGTGGTGGGAGATAGAGATTATTCTTTGATATTCCTTTCAGGACGAGGCCACGAACATCTAGAGTGGTAGGTCAAGCCAACATTTCAGTGCCGTGGATTACCATCAGGGCTCCGTCAGAGGGACAAGTGGATGCTTTGCAGGATGAGGTTCAGACTCTTAGGAGTCAGTTAGCATAGGCACAGGTGACCATCAGTCAACTATAGGGATAGATAGCATAGCTTCCACCTCTCGACCCACAGATAGCTCAGCTCACAGCCAAGAGAGACAACTTCAAGGAGCGATGCATATAGGCTGAGGGGGTAGCCGAGAGACTACTGAGATTAGTGGAGAGCACCTCTATTGGAGAAGTTGTGGCAGAGGGGCTAGAGACTGCTAGGGAGGCCGAGTACTACAGGATGTGATATTTTGAGGCAGTACCACCTGAGTGACGGATAGCTTTTACCCAGTCAAGTACTCGGACTCAGACTCATTCACGCAGCCACTCTAGGAGCGCGACCAGGAGTGTGGGTCAGTCGATCAGATGAGAGATCAGAGCTTCTGGGAGCAGAGATCCATCGAGGCCCACTACCTCTAGAGGCAATAGCAGTCATGATCCATGGCCAGATGCCCCTCAGTGATGAGTCTTTCGTACACATCCATGCCATTGTATGCGATATATCTTTTTGAAACATTTGATATCCTTGTATTCCTAGACATTTGTTTTAATGAGATATATGATATGTGGTGGTGATTTGATTATGCACATGTTATGGATGTATTTTTTTAATTTTATATGCTATGTCATTTATGATGATGCAAAAATGATCTAAATGATTTTTTCTTTTCTCTTATGATGCAATGAATGTATGATGCAGGATGTAAATGCTTTAAATGGGATGAGAGAATATGATGCATGATGATTATAATGATGTAATGGAAATGCATTTATGTAATGAACTTATGATATATGATGCAATGAAAATGATCATGATAACCTAAGTGATGAATGGATGCAATCTTATTTATGAATATGTGTGAAATATGCACATGTATATGTTAATGAATGATAAAGATAACAATCATGCATGTGATTTGTAATGATGGATAACGATCATGATGAATAAATGAAATGATGATGTAAATATGCAAGTGCAATGATAATAAAAATGATGTGAAATGCATGTGAATGATAATGAGATGTACCAAATGTCCAGTCCTACTTAACCATTATCCGAAAAAGATATTTAAGAATGTGATCCACCGTGAAAAATCTATTTTAAAAAGAACCTCGAAATGCAAATGAATTATGCAGTCCTAGATGAAATATGCAATCCTAAATGGAATAATGATCCATTCTCCTTGGTGCCATTTTCTACTATGTTTAGTTGTCATCATTGAGCCTTTTGATATGTTGAAAGTTAGTACAAGCATCAAAGGGTATGTTAGCACCAGTGACGACCTGAGTACTGCTTTCATAATGTTTGATGTAGCAAGTTAATACAAGCATCGAGGTATAATTGAACCAAGATGACCTGAGTATTGCTTGCATAAATAGACAAAAGTTGACCATTTTCTTATGCAAATTCTGAAATGTCATCAATGATACATTGTAGAGCATGTCCCGCGACCAATTTACACAATACTAATGATTAATCTTGCAGACAACAAGCAAAGAAAAATCATACTTCTTCCTTGTGGTTCTAGTTCAGTACATCATTGAATCGCTCCAAAGATATGATGTCATCAAATATTAAAACAACATTTTGTAACTTATGCTTTTAAGTTTGTCATTCATTTTATTCAGATTAAGATCATCCAATTTTTTTTAAATTATCTGTCAAAAGAGTCATGTAAGCTTAGTTTGATTGGACAAGACTATTGTTTTTGATACCTTGATGCTAGACACACGTTGCCGACTACCTGCTAGAAAAGCGAACCACCCCCTAGTGACCTTGTACTCTGACTCTTGCTAGAAACAACTGTTGCAATGGATACTCCTCAAATCATCAAGCCATGATGAGATCCCTGTCGTTCCAAGGAAAATGACACAAATGCGAATGTGATGGTGAGGCATGCGTGATGCTGATAAAAAGGATGCATATGTAGAATGAATCCTAATAGATGAGAGAGCCAAATAAAACCATAAACAATGCCTGTTTGCTAGGTTTTCACTGTTTGTTTTTATTGCACTTTTTCCTGATTTTATGATTTTTTTTTGTTATTACCAAGACGCCTGTTTGCCAGGTTTTCATCAAGGCAATGTTTTTTTTCAAGACTTTTTATATTGTTTTTGATATTTTCTCAGGTGTAGAACCTCTTCAGATGAATTCTGTTGGTTGGATCTTCGAATAGGTCCCCTTCTGCTATTGACAACTGATATGTCCCCGATCCGTATGCTACAACGATAATGAATGGGCCTAGCCAATTGGTTCAAACTTTCCTTTCTTTTCCTGATCTTGTTGATTTTGAGGTTTTCTCTGAGAACCAAATCACCCACTTGAAAATTCCACGGTTTGACTCTGTGATTATAGTTGCGGGAGATTATTTTTTGATACCCCTTTAAATGATTTACCACAGTTTGACGCCATTCATCAAGCAGTTCTAGCTCTTGCAACCTTGATACTTTGTAGTCGTCGTCATTGATTAACCCTTTGAGTGATACTTGAAGTGAAGGAATCTCAACTTCTAGTGGTAGAATAGCCTCTGCTCCATAGACCAACGCATAAGGATTAGCTCCTATCGGTGTGCGAATGCTTGTTCGATAGGCCCATAATGCTGGATTCAATTGGACAGGCCAACCATGACCTGCTTCATTCACTGTTTTCTTCAAAATCTTTAGAATTTTTTTGTTTAAAGCTTAAACTTGACCATTCCCTTGTGGATATAAGGTGTAGAGAACCTATGTTGGATGCGAAATCTTTCACATAGTTCATCAACATCCTGATTTTTAAAAGGTTTACCATTATCTGTGATAATGTAGTTAGGAATGCCATATCTGCAAATGATATAATTTAAGATGAATGAAGATATTTGTTTGCCCGTAATAGTTGTTAGAGGAATAGCTTCAATCCATTTAGTGAAATACTCAGTGGCTGTAATGATAAATTTATGTCCATTTGAAGATGATGGATGTATCTTGCCAACCAAATCCAATCCCCACTGAGCGAAAGGCCATGTTGTGGTGAAGGGTTGTAATTCCTGAGTAGGAGCATGAATGAGATTCCCATGCACCTGACATTTTGCATATTTCTTCACAAAAGTGAATGATTCTTTCTCCATGGTCGGCTAGTAGTATCCTAATCTTACAAGTTTCTTTGCTAAGGTTAGTCCACTTGAATGTGTCCCACAAATTCCACCATGGACCTCTTGTAAGGCCTTTTCTGATTCATTCATTCAAGACATCTAAGGAGGGTACCATCTAGACCACGCCGGTATAAGACGTTAGCAATTAAGGTGTAACAAGATGATTGACGAATGAAATTTTGTTTTTGGTTCCTAGACAAGCCTAAGGGTAAAGTATTATCTTTCAGGTAAGTGTAAATTTGGCCATATAAGGAAGAGTCAGAACTCGTAAGATGGCAAATGATTTGCATTTCAGGATTGTCATGGGTGGGAGAAAACAATTGTTCCACTAGGAAATCGTACTATTTTTTATTATCTGACAATTGGAGTAGAGAGGCGATTGTAGCCATAGCGTCTATTGCTTTGTTATCAATGCGCGAAATCTGTATGAACTGGATGTTAACAAAGTATTTCTTGAGATGTTCCACCATTATTTTGTAAGGTATCAACTTGCCATCTTTAGTGTGATATTCATCATTGATTTGATTTATAACAAGTTGCGAATCACCGAAAACTTGAAGTTCTATGATTTTCCAATCTACTGCAATTCTCATGCCGATTATCAATGCCTCATACTCAGATATGTTGTTTGTGCAAGGAAACATTAGCCGATAATATTTTGGGATTGTATGTCCTTGAGGTGTAATAAAAAGAATTCCTGCTCTTGAACCATGTTGAGTGTAAGAACCATCAAAATAGAGGGACCATGATTGTTGGATATTTGTTGTGAAAAGGTCAGCATTAGGAAAATCAACATGTATTGGGTGTTCTGCTAGCATTGGTACTTCTGCTAATTGATCTATAATTACTTGTCCCTTTATAGCTTTTCGATCCACATACTGAATATCAAACTCGCTTAAGATCATAACCCATTTAGCCAACCTGCCAGTTAAGGTTGCTTTACTTAGAAGATATTTGAGTGGGTCAATATTAGCCACAAGCTTCACTGTGTGAGTTAGCATGTAGTGTCATAACTTTTGAGAAGTGAACACCATTGCTAAACAAGCTTTTTCAACAAAGGTGTAATTTAGCTCATGACTTGTTAAAGTTCGGCTGATATAATAAATGGCTCGTTCTTTTCCTGAGTAATCTTCTTGTGCCAATAATGCTCCTAAAGATACTTCCGAGGCAGCAATATATAATATGAGAGGTGCACCTTGTATTGGTGGAGTCAATACTAGTGGATTCATGAGGTACTGCTTTATTTGACCAAACGCTACTTCACATTTATGCTCCCACTTGAATGAAACATTCTTATGTAAAAGATGTGTAAATGGTAAACTTTTATCTGCTGGCTGAGCAATGAATCTGTGAATGGATTGTAACCATCCATGTAAAGAGCGTAGCTGACTAATGTTCCTTGGTGGTGGCATATCAAGAATTTCTTGTACCTTAGTCGAATCCACTTCAATTCCCTTTTTTGACATAATGTATCCTAGTCGTTTTCCAGATTTTACTCCAAAGACACATTTCTTGGGATTAAGTCTTACTTTGAATTGTTCCATTCTTCTGAAAATTTTAGATAAAATATTGATGTGTCCTTCTCTAGTGTTAGACTTGGCAAGAAGATCGTCAACATAATCTTCCATGAATGTATGCATCATATTGTGAAAAATTGTTGTCATTGCTCGTTGGTATGTAGCTCCTGCATTTTTCAATCCAAATGGCATTACGTTCCAGCAATAGGTACCCCAAGGACATGTAAATGCTATTTTATCCTGATCCTCTGGTGCAATTTTTATCTAGTTGTATCCGGAGAATCCATCCATCAATGAGTACATGGCATGTCTAGCAGTTAAATCAGCAATCATATCAATGTTTGGTAAGGGAAAGTCATCTTTAGGACATGCTTTGTTCAAATCCCTGAAATCTGTGCAAATTCTGATCCTTCCATCTGGTTTTGAAATAGGCACGATATTGGAAATCCATTCCACATAATCTATGGACCGAATGAATCCAACGTCTAAAAGTTCTTCAGTTCCTCTTTAACCAACAACGCAACATGTGGATGCATTTTTCTGAGTTTCTATTTTATAGACTTTACCCCCGGTGTAATAGATAGATGATGCATGATGAGATCTAGATCTAATCTAGGCATATCTATGTAGGACCATGCAAAACTGATTTGATTACCCTTTAGAAATTCTATGAATTTAGGTACTTCTTCGTCTGTCAGGGATGCAGCCAATTGCAAAATTCTAGGCTTTTTTGTAGTACCTATATTGAGTGCCTCTGTTGGTTCAATTAGAATGGAAGATCTTTCCTGATAATACTCTAGAAGAGTGTCAAGTTTCGCATCCTCTGGCGCCTTTGAAAGGTTTTCACCATCGGATATGCTTTTTATTTTCCTCTTTTCTTGATCTAACACTGCCTTTGTTAGGTTTTCACCATTAGATCTTTCTTTCATTTTTCTTTTTTCTTGACCTAATACTACCTTTGTTAGGTTTTCACCATTAGGTCTTTCTTTTATATTATTTATTTCATAGCTGAGAAATTTGGCACTTTCCTGTCGAAAAATTTGATCTTGTGATTCCCCGATGGAACTTGTCTTAGGATGGGATGAACAAAGAAAGTTTATTATAGTTTCGTCATTTGGAAAAGTTGGAACATCAATGGGTGTGATTTGTTCCCAATCAATGAGTTCAAGATGAACCAAAGGTAATGGATCATTAGGATGAGTAAGGTCATTGGCCGTTAGGGTCATGATGTTATTGTCAATGTTATTATCGGAGAAGTCTAAGATGGTATCTTCCTCAAAATGATCTATCTCACTTTGAATCGAATTGGTCTCACTAAAATCCTGGTCACTTTGTACGACATATTCAAATGGAGGTCTTGAGCTTTCTCCTTGTAAGAATGTAGGTGAGAATTTGTGTATGACATCTACCTTTTTATCCCTCTAGAATTGATCATCAAATATGGTGTCCCATTCATATTCATTGGAGTCAGTGTCAAAATTGTTTTCTTGAATCCGCAGAATAGCTTCAGCTAACTCCTCACTTGATGATATTTACGCTACTTGTTCTTTAGTATCCTCACCATATCCTAACCTAGTCTTATCTTTTGGGTGCATTGTTTTTAATTGGATAGGTTCTATAATACCTTCTTTCCTTTTACTTAGAGGGCCATTTCCTTCATAACCCATCTGTTGCATGATAGCATAACCCTTTCCATATTGTTTTGTGGGTAACTTGATATGTTGTACGGATTCTTCTTCATCTTTATAGAGCCAATCCAAAATAGCTCTATCTTCACCTCCATTTTCTTTGACAAACATCCCATTAAACTTGGTGATGGGAGTTGAAGTTGAGGCTAAAACTGCTGCAGCCTATTGTGTAGATGTTGAGGGCTGACCATGAGATCTTGGAGATAGGGGTAGATTAGAGAGAGATAAAGAATATTCTCCCACCCCATTATCTTTCAATTTTAACTTGGTGCCAAAATTTCTTATCATTTCTTGCACTTGTTCTTTGTTTTTGGATGTAGAGATGGCCAAAGCCTCTCTATTATGTGGGACGAATGTGTCTTGATTTGCTCTTAGGTTAGAGCAAGTTTGACTGCTATTGTGATCAACGGGTATTGTTATTTCCTATCCATCATATGGAAACTTCAAACATTGATGATAAGTAGATGGAACAACTTGCATGTCATGGATCCATGGGCGACCCAATAGTATGTTATAGGTTAGATCCCGATAGAGAACCTGACAAAAAGTATTCTTCACAATAGGTTCCACTCTGATTGGTAGCATTATGAGACCTTTGGAAGTCCTTTCCTCATCATCATAAGCTTTGATTGTAATTTCCTCCATGGGTCTATAGAGTCTGCTGAGTACCCCAAAGCTAGGACCAATTTTAAAGTACAAATGTTTAATCCGGCTCCTCCATCTATAAGAACACGTCTAATGCGGGCTTTGTGAACCATGACTTCTAAATAAAGTGATGAATTATGCGGATGGGTTATGGATGAATCATCTTTTTTAGAAAAAGATAAACATGTGCTGGAGGACAAGTGTCCCACCATGGCTTAAAATTTATCGGTATCTAGATCAGGAGATATGGTTGTATCGACGAGAGCCTTTTCCAGAATATCTTTATGTGCAGGTGATAACTTTAAAAGCTCCATGACAGAAATTTGGGCTGATGTTTTTTGTAATTGCTCAACCAAATTGTATTGACTTGGAGGGGGAATTGCTGCTTTAGATGAGCTACCTTTGACAATGATCTTGGCTTGTCCCCTTGTCGTAACATTGACCTCTTGATATTCTGGCTTACCTTTGATTCAGATAGCATTGATTTGAGGGTCATCCATATAGATATGATTGATAATAATGTCTTGCATGTTATTAACATTCTTGCCCTTGTCACTCGAGGATTCCCCTTTGTGATAATTAGGGAGCGGATTCTTGAATGCTTGATGATCATTATTGACATTATGTCCCTCAACTATGATGGTATGATTATCAATCAAATCTTGAACAATATTCTTTAACCCTTGGCAACTGTTTGTCTTATGACCTTTGCACCTATGATAATCACAGAAGTGTGAATCATTCCACGATGGTGGTTTAACTCAAGGTTCATAATCTCTTTGTGGTGGCAATGTAATATCATTTTGATTCAATAATTCTTTGAGAATGGATTCCAAAGATTGGCCCAAGGGAGTGAAGCTCCGTCAACTTGAAAAATATGATGGTCGAGGCGCATTTGAATTTTGATTATTGCCAAAATTATTTCCACGAGCGTTAGTTGTGTTTCCTTGATTAGAAACATTGCCTTGGGTGCTAGAATTTTCGGTATTATTGTTACATTGAACACCTGACACATTAAGGACGATGGACTTCGTATTCACATTGTTAGCACCTATTACCCCATCATTCACAACATTTTTATTTCGAGTCCAAAATTGTGACTTGTCAATATTGTTATTATGGTTGTTGTTGTTGTTGTTGTACGAATTTGAACCCTCTTTATCAATTTTTAGAACTCCACGCTTGATCAATGCACCTTCAATAGTAATTGTGTTTTCAATCAATTTTTCAAATGATGGAGGACAATGAAGGTTTGGCCTGTAACTCATTCTTGATTAAGACTATCGATGAAGATCTCCATCTTTTCCTTTTCAGGAACAAGATGAGAGTATCTAGAAAACATTCTTCTCCACCTTTTCAAAAATGTAGTGAAAGATTCCCCTACTTTTTGTTTTATCTTACAAAGATCAAGCATGGTTACCTAATGTTGAATGTTGTAAGAGTGTTACGATATGAATTTATTTATCAACCCTTCAAAGGTTTTGATGGGGGGAGTGATCTTTGAAAGCCACTCCATGGATTGTCCACCCAAGCTTCATGGAAACAACCGCATTAAGTAGGTATCGTCATGAGCAAACTCTAAGCTTATGTTTCAGAAATCCCTTACATGCTCAATGGGGTCAATTTTCCCATTATATCTATCAAACTTAGGGATTTCACAATATTTTGGAAAAGGAATCATTCAAAGACTCCTATCGAATAGATAAGGACATATTTCATCGAAAACATACTTCTTTGTTGTTCCTCCTTGCATTTCTTTTATTTGTAATTGTAATTCCTTGATTTGTTGAGTAAGGGCACTAAAATCGATGGGAGGATTTTCAGGATTCTCTTTAATCCCTTCTATGTCAAAATCAGTCGATAACTTAGCTCCTTGCATAGCTAAAGTAAGGAAATATCTTTCCTTGTTTCGTTCCATCATCTTTTCTATAAGAGTATGGAATTGGGGATCTTGTTCTACTTCTTGGAGCTTTTCTTCTGTTATTTCTTCAGTATTTGAATTATGCCAGGGAACCTCTTCCCTCTCAATATTATCACCCATTCTACTTACTATGCTTTTGTCTTTTTCTAAATGCTTTTGAGACCTTGTGACAACAGACATAAGCTTTACTCAAATTTTACTAACTTTGATCAAAGAGATGAGATAGTGCAATGGTGATGGATATGGAAGTCAGGATAGAATGAAGATTCTATGACTCAAAAGATTTTTAATCTTTAGCTCGTGATTCCCCGATTGAAAGGATGAAAATCCTATTTATGGGAATTAAACCAAAGATCAAAGATAAAGATGATTTTTCACTTTGTGAATTTTGATCTTAGCTTTGTAGAAAGATGAATTTGATGAATGCCTAATGTGTTTGAGTTCTCTATTGCAGAATTTGATTTGGATGAGTAGCATATGTGATTGCAGGTTGGGGAATATAAGAAGGATGAATACACTGACTGTGGTTATGCCTTTGAGAAAGGGCTCTTCTTTGAAAGAAAGCTCTTGAATATAAGGGTTCTACAGCATAATTGTCAGTGAAACCTCTAACATAGTCGTGATATCGATGAATAAAGGTTCTATGTTCAAGCAAGACCTTTCGACTTTGATATAGAAATTTCCTCTTCTTCAATACTTTCTTATAACTGAGAGACTTTTTGGGCTTTCTAATCTTTCTTTCTAAGGACTTCTTAGAAAAGTTGTAGACTTCCAAAATCTGAGCATGAGAAAGACTAGACCGAAAAGACCTGATTTCTGAAAGTCTGAAAATCACCTAGGCTCGAAAAAATAGATGCGCCAAAACAGATTACAGATGCACTAAATTACCTCTAAGACCGACAGGTTTTGACAGTTTGATAAAATTTTCTTGGATGATCTTAATCTGATTTATATGTGAGAAACACAACATAGAAGCAAACAGTTGTTTTGTTAATCCTAAAATCTAAACAAAGAGTGTATGTTCTTGAGATTTCCATAGGTTTTAAACAAGATAAACACTTCAGTCAGACTCACTCTTAATTTGTCAAATAGGTCATCATAGTAATCACAGCCCACAACTTAAAATCACGTCGACTCACACAACCTTGTCACCCCCTAGAGGGCGCCCATGTTTTTGTCTTTTCCAGGTGCGTACTCAAAGTGACGGAAGTGGATACTGAATCCCTTGAGCAAACAATCTGTGGCAACTATATGGTGAGTGTCTTGGGGGAAAATTCTTCCCTCCCCTTGCACCGCGATTAAGATGATGTTCGGTTACTGACATAGCTGGCTTTCTACACTATGGTTTGTAGTAAGGGTATCCGTTCAGTGTGGCAAATAGATATACTCCCTTGAGAGACCTCCCAACCTTTAAAACAAAGGTTTTGGGGATTGGGTATCCTACGCACTACTGTCAAGTTGGATTTTCATCAACAACTTGCTTTTGATTAAATTGGGTTGGAAACCTTGGCTTTAGGTGTTCCCACTTAGGTCGTTCCTCTTGGGTGAGTACTTTTTCCCACAAGAGTAGGCCTTCTAAAGGATGTAATAAAGCATTAAATTGCAGAAAATAAAAGGTAAGTCTAGTATTATGATCACCCAGTTAAGGGGAAAGCATAAACCTATCACCCACAATCATAGCAAACAAATAATGGTTCAATTTTAAATCCCCAAATTGACAAATTCTCTATTCTAAGTGAAGATGTTGCTTCAATAAAAGCATGGGATTCATTTTAACCAAAAGAAAATTATGTTTGGTGACTACCCTAGGATTGGTTAATTCACATTTAAATGTCTACCCTAGGATTGGTTCATTCTGTTTTAAAAAAAAAAAAACATTAGAAAAATTTTGTCCGCGGACTGCGTTGGAATCAGAATTTTAAATTTTTACAACCGTATGCGCCGAAACAGGTTATGTATGTGCCAAAACAGGTTATGTATGCACCAAAAGATCTCATGTATGTGCAGAAACAGATTGTCTATGCGTCAAAATAGAGTGTATATGCGCTGAAATAGAGTGTCTATGCGTCGAAACAGAGCATCTATGCATCGAACCAGGCGATGTATCCGCCGAAAGATCTCATGAATGCATCGAAACAATCTTCGTATGCGTCGAAATAGTCTTCATATGCATCGAACCGAGACTCGTATGCGCCAAAACGCGATTTTTGTCCGTCACCTGCTAGAAAAATCTACAAAAAAGAAAAATTAAAAAGCGGGGCTTGGCCCCATGGTGGACGCCAAAAATGTGTATGTTAGAATGTGCAAATCAAATTGAATCTAAACTAATACACCAATGAAACATTAGATTGAAGAAATCAAATTAAAGAAAGTAAATGCAAACTCTAAACCACAGTTTCTTCAAATTCGCTCCATTGTCCTCTATCTCCAAGGATTCGTTTCAAGATGCTTGCTCTCAGTTTGTTTCAAACAGCAGCTTGTAGAATTGGTAGCTTGAGAGAATGAGATTATTAAAAGTGCATATGCAATGCTACAAGATTAAGCTATGAAAATTGAAATGTTATAAATGCTAAGATGTGACTATAGTAACTACGCATGAAAATCTGAGATTCGAGGTCCTTTTCCACTCATAAGAGGGTTGTATTTATAGATTTTTGAAGGTAGGAATTCAATTGGTCAAGATAGACGGTTGAGTTCAAACCTGTTAAAATGAATGGTGAAAGATTGAGAATTCAAAAAGAAGATGGAATTCTGAGATACAAATGGAGAATGAAGAGACAAATTGAAAGGTGTCTCTCATAATTAAATAAATAAATATTCAATTATGTGTGCAAGAAATATGAAAAGGTTTTAATTAAATATTGAAAATATTTAATTATGTGAGAAGAGAAAAAGCCTTTTAATTAAATATTAAGAATATTTAATTTTGTGGGAAGAGTAGGAAATTTAGAAAATGTGTTTTAATTAAATATCAAAAATATTTAATTGAATGTGGAGAGAAGAATATCATTTAAATTTAGAATTTAAACTTGTGATAATTAATGTAAATAAATTGTAAAATCTATTTAATTAATTAAGAAGAAGATAGCATTAATTAAATAAACTTTATTTATTTAACTAAATTAGCAGAATTGGAAAATGAATAATATAAATAAATAATTAAATTTATTTATATGTAGATGACTTAATAATATTAATTAAATAATTCATATTTAATTAATTAACAGGTTCGATTAACCGTGACCATTTTTAGATGTGTACAACTTCCATATTAGGCAGTGGGTAATTATCTTTCAAGGAAGCAACATTCAAATTTCTAAAATCAACACACAACCTAATGTCCCCATTTTTCTTTCTTAGAGGCACCAAGTTGGAAACCCAAGATGAGTGCCTAATAGGTTTAATGATTCCTACATTCGTTAATTTGGCAAGCTCTTCCTGCATTTTGGGTTGTAAGGTCGGGTTAATTGGCCTTTGTTTCTGCCTGAATCGCTTCATATCTGGTTTTAATGGGATTTCATGTTGAAGAGATCCTCCCTATATGATTTGAGGTCCTCATATGACCAAGAAAAAACATGTCTATATTTTCTAAGTAGGGTAATCAACATGTTCCTAACATGTAGCTTCATTTTCTTTCCAATATAAACTTTCTTAGGAGCACTTTCCGTTCCCAAGTTTATTTCTTCTAAGTCTTCCTTATGAGAGGGTTCCTGCTTGGTATTTGACTTATCAGGGCCATCAAAAACCCTTTCAAGTGCAACCAAGCCTTGAGGAATGGTATTTTTTTTTAGCTAAATTACCTCATTCCCGAACAGGGTTTCTTTCCCATCAATCTCAGTTACAAACGAGCCAAAGTCAATTTCCTGGCTCTCATATTGATAGACACAATGCAGAAACTTCAAAATATCTATGTCATCATCAAATACCTGCCAGTTGCAAATATTATCTGGTACTGCAGGCCTAGTTTGTATTTCTATTTGTGAGATGCCACCAAAGGTGACATCATCAAGTTCAACAACTATGTTGGCTAGTAAGTCAGCCCTGGCATTTTTCCCCCTCTCGACCCATTCAATGCCAAAAGCATCAAAGGTCTCAATGGTATCCCACACTACATTTCTATATTGCCTAAGTCTTTTATTCTTAACTGAAAAGCGGGATCTAATCTAGGAAAAAACCAACTCAGAGTCTCCCAATACTTTTAACGCCTTGATACCATGCTTTGAAACTAGCTTCGAACCAAGTATAAGAGCCTCATACTCAACGACATTGTTGGTACAAGAAAATTGCAACAAGAAATAATACTTGAATGTTTTTCCTTGAGGGGAAGTGAAAAAGATTCATTCTCCTAAGCCATCTCTGGAACATGCTCCATCAAAATGCATTATCCACAAGTTATCTTCTGATGATACCTTTAGTACTTCTTTATCAATAGGTGCTAGCTATATTTCTTCTTCTGGTTTATCTTCCTCAACACGAAAGTTTTCCAAATCTATCTCCACAAAGTTGATTCTGACAGGCTCCAGTGGTTCCTCCACATTTTCAATCATATGAGGGGCTCTATTTTCCCTATTTACTTTAACATGTCTCTGCTCAATAGAGAATGTAGAAAAAGATAAATCATATTGTATGCTCCCACCCATTGAAGCACTCCAAGGTCGAGATAACAAACTCCCATAAGTAGGTGGGATATCCACCACTGTAACACTCATGTGTAATTCTTTTTCAGGGAATGCTGCCAATCTATATGGAACATCATTTATAATCCCTAGGACAGGCACTTCCCAAGAATCCATTGCATAGCATTTACTATATGTACTATCTATTTTTAAGCCCATTGCATGCATTATATTTACCAACATCACATTGTTAGAAGCTCCTGAATGAATCATACAATTTCTCAACATTTTTCCATCAATAATCAGACTCAAGAAAAATGGATTCACATGGTTGGGGTTAGTTGTGATAGTAGTTCCTAGATATATTTGAGGGCTATCAGTGGTAATTTCTTCCACAATATCTAGCTTTTCTTGATTCTTATTTGAATCAATCTAATTAGAGATCACCTTTCCCCTTTTATTTGTAGGAATGCTATTAATGAGTGAAATAGTTTTATCCTTATTTTCGTCTATTTGCATCATTTCTGAAAATGAAATAGTAACCCTGACTTGAGAAAGTACTTGGGACATATCTATTGCAGTGTACTTTGGTAATTCAAGAAAATTTATGTCCTCAAAAATTACCTTTTTTTCTCCCTTGGGAGTTTCATCATCATGAAGGTGTTGATTATTGACCTTGATATTTTGGGAGACAACTTCACCATTTATCTTGGTCTTATCCACTTTATTTTCCCATATATTGGGCTCTCTAATTTCCATGGGCTTTGAATCCACATTCTTATCCTCCGCCTTGATAGTCGTTCCAACTCAATCTTTCTCCTTTACAAACAGACTGCAAGGCTTACCTGAATCACCTGGAACAGTTCGATTTCTCAATTGTATGTTGTTCCTCACCCTAGCAACTAGAGCAACTGTATATATTTTTCAATCTCCTCATTAGATGGTCTTCTCAAAACAATATTATCTATGTCCAATTCATTTACAAAACAATCATCATTATCTCCTTCATTTGAAAAGACTTGTTGGTGATGTACATCATTCTGTTGTCTTTGGATATCAAGATCTCTACCACATGGCTCATCATCTGAGGAGTAACCCTCATAGGCCAAATCAGATGGTCCTAGTAATACATTAGTCATTGTATCCTGATCATGGGGAGACTGAGCATCTCCTTGGTCATCTTGAGATTCCACCATTGATTGTGTTGTTGCACATTGTTGCTAAGAATGTGGCATCCCACATACTTCACACCATGGTAAATTTTATGTTACATTTAGAGAATTATTTTGTAAGGGATCAGGTGGAACTTGATTATTTCTCCAATTTCCGTGTATGGGCTTCCCATTATTCCAGTTAGTGTTGTAAGGATAATCCTACAATTTGGGAGGCCTTTTATTTCTTTGAAAATGAGGCTTGTCATTTTTTGCTTTCTTTTGTAGTAGGGTAAGGACCTGATCTATCTTCTCATCAACAGTCGTGGGTTTACTAACTTTCTCGATTTGGTTCCTTGTTCCTTTAGGAGATTTGGGATCTTCCCTTCTCCCCACTTTACCAGAAGCTCTTCTATTATTTTCAATATTTACTGCCATCTTATATGCCTGTCTCAAATTTTGAGGATCTTTATCTGTTAGTAGATAGCACATTTTAGCATCATAGGCATTACAATATACAACTAGGCATGCACTTTCATTAGGCCTTAAGTATGTAGGAAATCTTGTCATAGATTTCTGGAAGTGATCATTAAAATCAGTAACCAATTCATTATATCCCTTGGTAATATTATTGAAATAATTCAATTTAAACCTGGGGTCAGTTTGATCCCCGTATTGCTCCTAGAAAACTCTGCAAAAGGCATCTCTAGAATCAATACTAGCATCTGATAACCCTCTATACCAATCTCTGGCATCTTCAACCAATGATTGCATGAAATATTTCATTGCTAAATCATCATCCCATAACTCAAAATCTTCAACAAAACCTTGGAAAGCTTTTAGATGATCTTCCCCACTAAAAGCATTATTACCAGTGAATTTAGGGAGATGTTTACGTCCATTATCAAGGACTAGATTTGGGTACCCCTGAATGTTTCCAAAGCATAGTTGTCTATATCTATCAACATGGGGTGCTCCCATACCACGTCCATTCCTAGGGGTATCTTGTTGCTCATCATCCTTCTTATTACCCCCCTCTTTATCTTTCTCACTACTACTATGCTTTCTAGTTTTACCAGTGCTTCCCTCTTCATCCTCTAAGTAGGAACTACTGTTCTTGTGACCACCTCCACCTCCACCACCTTGGTTACCGCCACCACCCCCTTTAGGGATTTTCTTTTCAGAATTATTACTTAGTGACTCAGTTTCACTCTGTCCTGAGCCAGAGGCTTCAGGGGTAGGTGTAGACATCTTTAGGAAAGCTATTTTTCTTGTCATTTCAACATTGGAAGCTTCTATCTCTACCTTCCTCAAATCAGTCTACAACTGATCATTTATCAATTGCAGTCTCAAGAGTTCAAGGTTTTGGGGAAAATCTAATGGCCTGGGATCAGTTTTGACTCCTTTGTTAGCAACATTATTTGTTTCAATATTAGCATCAACATTGCTCTTAGAATTGAAAAAACCGTGGGAAATTTTCTTGGAGTGATCAATAGGGGCTTTCCCATGATCCACCAAGGTTGCCTTCTTAGATCCAACAAATGGGTCAGAGGTTTTAGTAGTTGGGATAAAAGAGGTATACGTAGCAATGGAAAAGGTCCCCATAGAAATTGTTGCTTTAGGTACCTTACGATCCCTTCCAACAGCTTCCTTAGCTACCTTTTCTTCAAAGGATTTTCTCTTAGCTACTTCTTCTCTCATCTTTTCCACTTTCTTTTTCTGAGCATTTCTTTCGAGCTGCTTGGCCCGGAATCTTTCCAGATTCTCTTTTATTATCTTATCCCTACTATCCTCCGCCTCTTGCAACCTCTTTTTTTCTTCAATCAAGGCTTGCATATCTTTATCTATATCCCTTTCATTTTTGAGGATATCTCTTGCCTGACTTGGAGAAAGAGTATAATAAGGCTATTCTATTTGAATTTCATCTTGAAGAAAAAGTGCCTCCTCATCCAGAGAAGCCCCTCATGGTTTGAAATTTTTTCCAGTGAAAACAAACATAGCACCAAGTGTTGTGGCCTCTGGGAACTATTTATCTTGTTCCCAGAAACCTCATCTTTCTTCCTCTTTAGACATATCATTTTCAACCTCACGATTCATTTCAATAGGAAAACTACCATGATCCATATTAGATATAACAACTTCAGAAGAATCTCCACCGATAAAAGCACTATTTACCTCAGCATTTAAAGTGGGAGAGGAAATAGCAGGAGATGAAATAGACTTACTTGGCGTATCATTTACTTTCACCCCTCTTTTATCTTGTCCAAGTTTGAGTTCTAGCATTGGCTCCAGATTTTTCTTTGAATAGCTTCTAGTCTTCTTCATGGCTTTCGGTGCATGAGGACCTTCCTTTGCACGTTTCTTTTGGTAATTTATATGAATATTCATGTTCGAGATATCAGAGTCGCCACCCAAAATGTTGGGAATTATGAAGTGATTGGACTTTGTTTTTGCACTCGTGACTTTGGATAAGATCCTAAACATTACCTAACACACTGGAAAAGAAAAAATGAAAAACTAGACTCATGTGCTAGACATGACAAATATCATCACAATTTAAAACAATTATTTTCTAGTAGTGAAGAATATCATGACAAATGACTCTGACTGTACCGAATCTGCATTAGAGACTTTGAATTTGATAGGTCCCCAACGGAGTCACCATTTTGTTAATGTTTTTTATTACAACCCAAGTGGACTTCCTAATAACTTCTATGAACTTGCCACGTTCAATAATAAAAGTTTAGGAAGTGATTGGCCAAGTTGACGAGAAGAAGCGATAATGCTAATTCTCCTACACTTCGGGCTCTACAAGACCTAGGGGGGTACTCCCTAAAATTTTCTTCTCAAATACAACTTAAACAATCTCAAATGCACATTCCTAAAAAATAGATAGATTCTCCATCGACACTAAAAGGATGAAATCCTTCTAGAAATTGGCTATTCCTTGAAATACTCAAGTCCTATTAGTAGAGAATCGCAAACACAACTAAAATAGGCCGATAAGAAATATTTGATAAAATGTTCTAAAATCAAAACTCAAGACATGAGAAATATAACCATAATTCAAATACTAGTGCCATATCCTAAAGCACAAAGTCAAATGAAAAAGAGCTGAACTATAGGGAAAATTTCATCTTAAACAATTATGATCTGTATGAATTGCATCACAATCCACGTATCTACATTGAAATCTATTACTACTTTATGAATCCAATTGCTAACTTGCATGAAATTACACATTAAATAAAGAATTTAACTAATACTTTGAACCAGAGCCATCATTAAAACATATTTCATAGTAAAGAACAATGAAGATCAATCAAAACAGTCTTGGAATAATATTTCATTAATAATTTTACGCAAAATATCACAATGAGAGAGAAAATAGACTCAAGATATTTTCATATTTAATACAAACATGCCTAAGAACCCCATAATTGACCAAGTTCCCTTATCTAACTCTAAACTTTAAGACATGACTCATAATTCATACTCTTTGTGTTACCAAATTCTACTCTCTCAAATCTCAGCTTCAACAGAAGACCCTGTACCACGGCCCAAAATTCCCTTTTATAAAACAAGGGAGAAAAAAAGGCTTCAGGCTGGAGGGTACACATGTCCAGTTCTCATTGGACCATAAATTCCCAATACAGTTATATTTGCATCCTACAAATGGAGGGAAAAGGCAAAAGACAAAAATATTGATCAATTGCTATGCAGAAAGAAAACCACCTTTCAAAAGGTAGCTCATTCATACCAAAGGCATCTTTAACCATTATAACACTTTATTTCACCTCAACATCTTGTACCTAAAGTCGAGAGAAGAATGCATATTTTCAAATGCAACTTTTGAGGCCAGACTTGCATTATACATGACCAAGTCGCACTTCTCAACCTTAGTACTCATATTTCAAACTCATCGGTGAACACCTTTTTCCATAATTCAAAATCTTCCTCAGACGGCCACTTAAAAGAAATAACCTGATTAATCTTATCTCTATATGGTGCATATTTTACCATTACTGAAGTGGCCTCCTTATCAAAGTCTTCTAAGAAACTAATGACAAATGATAGTTTCTCAAGTGTATTCTCCAAAATACCAATTTCAGCATTTTTGCATATTTCATGTGTCTGAGCTATCATTATATTAGTCATTTGACCTTTCCAAACCTGCAAAGGTTTCACCTCATCATGACTATGCAGAATTTGTGGTAATGGAGTTAAGTCCATCTCATCATACTTGGCCTTAAAATCTTTGCTTTAATTCCATAGGGGCAACATAGCCTTGAAAGTTTTGCTCCACAATTCCTTTTACAAACTAATAAGTTGAAATAACCATAGGATACTTATCACCATGTTTCTTTGCTCCCAATGCCATAAATGTCAGTTTCTCAATTCTGGGGCTCCATCTATCTAGCAATCGGGTGGCCAACTCTTTATCTCTCGGGAACATCTTGAGTGCTTGTAACATCAGAGCATAACTTGCATGAACACTATTTATTTTTTCCTGGACTCTCTTGTTTAAGTGTCTCAACACAATGTCCACAATCACCAAATTACTTTTCACTATTGACTCCCAGATTTGTTGCACCATCTCTTTATACTCCTCAACCTGAAAAATTAATTTTTCCCTAGAGAGTCCTCCTCCTGGGCTATTAGCCCTTTCAATTGTAATAGGAACATGTCCCATATTATATGGAACAATAGCTAAGGATTGTTCTTATGAAGAGGGTTGAGGTTGCTCCACTGGTGGATCAGAAATAGTCCGACTAGAGCTAGTCCGCCCTGGAGACTTCAATATCTCCATTTGCTGCTTTAGTAATGCCAACTCAGTTTCTAGCGCTGCCACCTTGTTTTGACTCCTATTATATTCAATAATAAGGTCATTGTACTGGCCTCTCAAAGTATCCTGATCCTTAGTCAAATCCTCAACAGTTGCCCTAGTGAACTTGGCAACATTTACTACCATATCTGTAGCCTTCAATGCTGGAGTGTGAGCAACTCTTCTTACAACAAGGTGACCATTGAAATCGGATGGTTCTGCAACTATTGTCTTCCTAGATCCAGTGGATAAAGACCAAATTTTCAAGGCATTCCACTCGTCACTAAAGGCTGACCCTTTAAGCGCCAATGCAACTTCTTCCCCGGTTGCAAGAAGTGGCCTATTGGCCCTTCTTATTGTATCAAACACCACAACATCAACAATATCCCACTCATGAAGTAATAGTACTCCACTCTTTTGTACCAATGCCCGACCTTCCTCTAGTGTTATCTCTTTGAATATCTCCTTCATTTGCAACTTGACATTGGATTGAATTACTTGTTCTGGGAGCTCAGGGTGCAAAATTCCTTCTTGAGCCACCTTCTCAGCATATAGTGAAACATGTGCCCACCATACAAAATCCCTAAAAGCATTCATCTTGATAAAAGAATCATCCATCATGAATTCTCTGCAAGCCTCCATCCTCAGGTCATCATTGTTGGTTATCCCCTTTATTTCATCTTTTCCCAACCTTAAAGAAACCACTCTAGCACTTGATGAAATGTCCTATGAAAAATATGGCATTCCCTAATGCATATCATCGGGAGTGACCATGATTTCATCTTCATCATCATCATATTCAACCATTTTTTTCTTTCAATTTTCTATCTTTTTGGTGATGATGGACAGGTTTGACCAGAAGACCTTGGAGGGGAATCCAAATAAAAAATATTAGGCAATGACTACCCTGAAGATGATGGTACAACACTCTTAGCAACTTCCTCAGCCATACTTGCCCTTTTCCTAGAAAATATCCTACTCTTTTTTAGGGGTTGATAGGTAGGTATTTCCTCCAACCTTACCTCAGGGTATTCTTCAATAGTTTGTGATATTCCCCTATCTTCCAGAACCTGCTCATCCTTCAAAATCCCCACTAACCTTTCAAAATTGTCAATAGCATACACATCCCTATTCAACTCACTGCTAATATTTGGTATGGGATTAAAAGCAGGTATCTTTTCTTGCTTCTTATTCACCATCTTGGTAAAGGAAATATATTTTTCTTTTCTCTCTTCTTGTATATCCAAATAAAAAATGTTCCTGATAATGTCCTTAGGGAAATAGAAATTATGGATGAAAATTCCAGTCTGGTGCTTGGCCTTCATTTGAGAAATGAAACCCCCAGGGTCATGATTCCTAGGGAATACATTCTTTAATCCATAAGGTCTAAGAAATGTGTACAAATCCTTTCATCCTCCCTTTTCCATAACAAAGTCAACAAACATCATATACTTAGGAAAGAAAGATCCCTTCTTTTGTTCTACTAGAAAATGTATATCCTCAACACACCCCAACTGTCTCATGATTTCTAAAAACCCAATTCTCAGAGGCACATCCCTTAGTAAAACATATGGGTTGATATTATTGCCATATACTCTAAAAATTGTTGTATTATGATAAGGGATAATATCTACCCAATTATGTGTCAAATTTAATTCAGGTCTTCTTTCCATTGGCCTCAAGAAGTCATGAATCTCCTTAGGAATCCTGGGTGGATTATGAACCAGAGCACTTCTCAATTTGGACCCAAAAACATTTTGGAACACCACATAATCAAATTTATGATCATACCTATCAAGGACCCTAGTCCAATATTGGACAAGCATGTCAACATCATCTTCTCTTTTCTTTAATTCCATATCTTGTCCAAAAATTGCCTGGACCCTATACAAAAACATGTGCATCAACAGGGAAAACCATCTGAAACCAACCAGAGTCTTTCCTTCCTTAAATGCCACCAGACACCTATGCATTTTTTCTGCCAAATAAGTGGAAAAATTATATACCACATTAAAACCTGGATGTTGGAGATTTATGGCCATGTACATGATGTCAATAGGCAGATTAGTCTTCAAACTAATTCCAATAACCTGAAACAAGGCACAAAATGTCTTCCTGAAATAGTTAGAAAAGTAATTCACAGGAAAAAGGCTCTAGCTTATTTTTACCAATCACTACCCCCTTCTTATTCTTTCCTCTTCCAGAGGTTGCCAAATGAGGTATCAACAAAGATGTTCTAAACAAACCTTTAGTATTTCTGTATTCTTCTCTGAAAAGCTCAAGATCAATAGTAATCATATCCTGACTCCATTCATGCAGATCAAAGATCTTTGTAATTTCCTCCCAGGTTATCTTTACCATTTCTACACCAGAATATGTTATGACGACTCTGGTTATAGGGTCATACCTTCTAGAAAAATATTTTAACAAGTCTACATGTAGATAGAGATTTGGGACCACCAACTTACCAAGATCCAACCTCCAAGGGTTACACAACAGAGCACACAAATTCATGTTCCCAAACCAATTTGAGAACAATTGCCATCCAATATACGGTAGCTCAGCATCCTGAATCGCACATTTTTTATCATTTATCCCTTCCAAGAGTAAGGGCCCATAAATCAAATCCTTTCCCTTGTGTTTTTTGTTGGTAGAGGGTTTTAACAAGTCTATAACATCCTGGGAAAAGGACTTGGTAGAGGTTTCAGAGCCGAAGCTTTGGGCCTTGGGTGCCATTTACACAAGAAAAAAAATAGTCCAAGCTAGGGTTTTGAAGTATCAGAAAAATTATAGCCTTACACCCTATAGCCTCAAATAAAATACTTCACAATTGAAGAAGCTACAAAAATTATCAAGACAATCTTTAAAATTTTTTAAAGTAGATTAACTCATACAATCCTTTTGGAAAAAAACAAAATGCAGTCAATATTTGTTCTCAAGCACCATAAGATCTTCTGAAAACACAGGATATGGTATATATGTTACTTACAGTTTCACCTGCAAAATATGTCAATGGCAGTGATGCTGAATTTTCACAAAAATGGCTCGCTTCACTTGGTACCAAGAAACTCTTCTTTGGCATGGAAATGTGCACAAAAATAGCAATTCAATTCTCTTTTAGCATTTAATTTTGGGTGCACAATCTGAACTCAACCATTACTATTTACTCATGAGAGGTAAAATGGTTGTAGTACAACACTAGATTATTTCAAATACCAACCGTTAATCTGAATATAGGTAAGCCAAAAAGAACGACTCAGATCGAGTCAATATGGTTTGAAAATTCCACGTTTGTTCACCAAACCTTAGGCGAATAGAAATCCACCTACAGGACACCACCTCAACACGAGCAGGTCCCACGTTGATCATCTTTTATACGGTATTGGTATCCACACGTCAAGAATTCACACACCTCGCAACACTATTAAAACTATTGTTTTAATTGCATGAGGTCAGTGAGGAATGACCACGATGCATTGTTAAAAGACAACCGTCAACATCAGTTTCCTTCATCGGTTAGCGAACAAGGATTGGGCCCCACGATCATAGGCGACAGATGGCAGTATCTTGCATACCTTGCAACATTATTGTGATGTCATCATAAACCTTGCGAGGCCAGCGGGGAATGGTCAGGATGTGAATCATTCCATCTGACGGTTATGAAACTTGCACATGCGAATAAGTTATTCATAAAAAAGGGGACTAACTAGGTGGATGAGGAAATGACCCTCGAGGCAAAAAATTTTAGAGATTGGTCTAAAATTTTAATTGTTTATCAACCCGACTCTAATGGAAGAATTAAAATACAGTTGGAACACAAAAAGACTGAAAGGGTAAGCAAAGAGGGGCCGATAATGCAATGACTAAAAGGGTTGGGACCACAACTTGTGCAACTGGCGACCTACAATAAAAAGTCAACGCATGAATAGAACAACCACAACCAAAATTTATAGAAAAACCCCAAAGCCCAAAGACAAACCAATAGAGCCAAACACCAAGGACATAGTAAATAAGCAGACTCATGGGGAAAATTTTAAAAGCTCCACCATATAGAAAATTCACAAGTATAGCAAAACATTGTCGCAAGTATAGATAAATCATCAAACCCACTTTTATTTATGAAAAAACATTCATCGAAACCCCGATGAACTCTAACCATATACCCGTTGGCCCACAAATTAAGGAGGCTAACCATATGTCGGCCCACAAATTGATGGAAGGGGATGGTTGACTTTAAGTGTATGTCAAAATAGTGACAAAAATCATGGAGTGTCACAATTTCGACGAACATCGGGCATAATTTAAAAAATATATGATAATTTCACATTAAATACAAATGTACCCGATGATACATCTAATTATACATCTTTCTTCTAAAAGTTCCATCATATTTTGTAGTCAAATGAGTTAGTGTCAGGAGAATACCAAGGGGAGAATTGCCCTAAACTACCTCAAGGAATAGAGAAAGAGTTTTGGAATCAAAAAGTGTAGGCCACAAATATTTTCTGGACAAACTAACAAGTTTTCAACCAAAGGATAGTAGCACCAAACACGGACGACAACACAACATGTTGTAGTTCCAGAGTCGCATTGGAGTCTCATATGAGCCGAAAAATGAGAATATCATAGAAAATAGCAAAGCAACTACTAGCAATCTAATTACTAAGACTTTTAGAATGTGAGAAGGTAACAAAATGTAACAAAACTAAAATGAAGTGAAGTATTAATGATAAATTAAGAGGATAAGAGATAGAAACTGCTCATAGCAGCCCCAGTAATGAAGCCTCCAGAAAGGAAATATCTTCAATACCTACATACATAAGATTGAGATAAAATGTTGGGGTTGTATAGGGTTTTCCTCAGTCAAACCCTCATTTTGGTGTTCCAACCTCCATGGATATCCAAATAGATAGAGAAAGTGAACAAAGTAAGAAAATATGGAGTGATAAAAGAAATCCCCACTCAAGGAGGAGAACCCATATCACGAGATAGAGATGCAATAGATAGGGGATGTGAGAAATCTCAAGATACACAAAGGTACAAGGCACAAGATAGATATCATGAGCAAGGATTGAGGAAGCCAAGGAGAAAGATAGAGCTACAAGAGCTAAGAGAGTTGCAAAGGGTGTTGTGAGAGCTTGAGGCTATTGTAACAAACAAGAGAGTTGTGCAAGAAAAATAGCAAGAGAAAAGAGAGTGTGCCCAAGAGGGAGAGATCAAGAAGTAGAAGAAGACCAAATGGATTGAAAAAAACACTTTTAAAGAGAGAAAAGAATCTTCTCGAGTTGTTACAAGGTGTCCTGGGCCATTAGCACTGATAAAAGTAGCCAACAAGTGGCAAGGCACTCAAAAATGGTCATTTGAATGTCAAATATCATGGGACTCTAGCACGGTGCACGAATGTCCATGCAACATGCTAGTGTCCAGGAACATCATGCTACAAAACAACAAAAACAAAAAAAGCAGAGGGTTTGACAAAAAGCTGACACAAAAGGGTAGCTACTAAAATAGGGGCTTGAGCATCCTAAGAAGGGAGAAAGGCTAATGTAAGGGTTAAAATGAGCCTACACAAGTGCTAAGGGAGTGGACACTAAAGTGGATGCAAGAATGTATTTGAAATTGAAATGGGTGCAATTTTACAACATTACATTTTTCCCCCACTTTAGCGGATATATGAATCTACACTAATATGCACACTAAAGGAAATATACTAAACATAAATAACATCATGATACCAAAAGGATAATATAGAGGAAGCAAATATCTCTTTGAACAAAGGAAGCATGCCCCTAGGCTAAAGACCTAAAAAATAAACACATTAGATAAGAGAGATGTGCACAAGACAACATGTTAGAACATAAAAATCCATTACATCACAGGGTTCGCATATATAAAAACACATGCACGTACATAGAAAACTAAAGGATTTGAGTCAGCGAAGTGAAAGAGACCTAAGTGTAAAAGGTCATCTCAGTACAATGCATCATCCCAAAATTAAGAAATAACACATATAGAAGAATTATTAAATAGAGAGAAGAATGTAAGGATCAATTGTTTCAAAAGAAGAATGCACCCAAAATTCAGGGAAGCAACCAATGTTGAAGAGAGAAAGAGCATATACCCAGGATGAAGAATATGTAAATCTTCCATCCAATATATACAATTTGAGAAGAGAAGAGAGAAGATAATTTAAGAGAGAGGAAGGAGCTAGAAAGGAATGAAAATTCCAAAAGAGATCACTCAATAGGAACTCGACCCTACAAAGGTTTGAACAAAATGTGTTGCAGATCCATAGACCCACATAAGGTGAACAAAAGGATCTATAGGTCCTCGGAGCTACAAAGTTGAATAAAGGGATCCCACAAGATGTAAGTGCTTCATAGGTCCTCGAACATGCAAGAGGGTGCCCCAAGTACTCTCTTCGTAGGGAAGCTTGATGTGAAAGGTTCTGCGGAGTATGATTTGTCCTCACAGGTGCTCAGTCCTACGAGTAAAGCTTGATGCAAAGGATTTCTATAGGTTCTCGGTCTTGTAGAGAAAGATTGATAAGAAAAGTCTATGGCTACTACAAGATATGTTGCAAGATACTCACAAAGAGGAGATAGGTCTAGCCAGGCTACCCCCAAGCTAGACACCAAGAACTCATTCGAGAGAAAATATTTCGAAAGGGGTCCCTCATGAACCCTTCAAAACAAAATGGGTCCACTCAAGGGATGCTTCATTTGAAAGACATAAAGAAGAGAGGGGTTCCCTTAAGGGGGACACACATCTCCACAACAAGTTATCACTACTCCTAACATATAGGGTAGGAGAACCATGTAAGATACTATAGAAGGGAGGTGTGAGAACCTCATGAGAAAATTCTTAGAATGGATAGGATAGAGGTAGACCTCAATATCACTTGTCATGCATATAAGAGACAAGTGCATCATCAAACGAAAGAGTGATGACACCAGAATCAAGAATTTATTGTATTTTTTCCTTCAAGGCCTTACATTCACTATCGAAATGGCTAGGTACTCGATGGTATGCACATAAAGAATGTTTTTCCTTATCATGCTTATGAAATTTATTATGTGTAGGAGGAGGAAGATTAATCAAGTGGGCTTATAGAAGCCTCAAGAAGATACAATCTTGCTCAACTAGATGATGAGGAGCAGGAAGAAACCCTTTCTCTTGTGGAGAAAATCTTAACTTCTCACAATAAGAAGACACAAAGATAGAAGATAACAACGAATGCATCAATCCATGAGAATGAGGTTGAGTTGAAATCATGTCAATATTCAACCATGTTTTTCATTTAGATTGTTCATTCAAGCAACCCAACCCCAAATTATTCTTATGAGGTGCAAATTCTATAGGGACCTAAATTCCTTGTTCATTACGCCCACAACCTTTATGCTCATAACCATATTTAGAGACAAGCTTAAAGCCAGAGCCATAACATGCTTGCAAATATTGAGGAGGATGATCCCCATAGAGAGCATTATTCAAGAAATAGGGATCATACTCCTCTATAGGATCACCATCAACCTTCTTGACATGATTTCCAACATTAGACATTTTAATAGAGGTGCAATCATCTCCCTTAGAAGGGGGAGGATCAACATCAAGGACATTACAACTATTGTTCATATTACCTCGCGATGTAGAAGAATGATCATCTTTGATAGCAGGTTTGGATGATGTTATTAGAAGGACCAAGTGGATTTTTTTTACTTTATATTCTCCAATGAAGGATTATGTAAAGTCTAATGAACCCCAATCATCAATGAGACATATATTTGCTTGAGAAGAGGTAGACTTAGGATTTCTCACTTCAAAAGGATCTTCTTTAGGGACATCTTCCTCAAGGATATCCTTTGTAATAGGTACCACTCGAGTAGACATCAACACATTGGAAGCCACTAAATGGATAAGAGTAGGCATTAATGAATCCTAACCGGTAGTTGCCATCTCACACAACTGTATGGCATCAGGGTCAACTCTGACTGTGACTAATTTATTATTACATATGAACTTAATGGATTTATGTAAGGTAGATGGGATTGCACCCATAGCATGAATCCATGGTCTACCAAGAAGAATATTATATGGTAAATTTTTTGACATAACATATATAAGGGTGGGTATGGTAATAGGTCCCAACGTCAAAGGCAAGACTATTGTGCCCAGGGCTTGTCGATTGAGATTATTGAACCCATGAATGCATATGGAAGAAGTAGCAAGACAAGATGAATCAATTTTAATGTTAGGAAATAGATCAATGATACATACATTAAGTTTCAAATTGGATTCAATGAGAGTGTATCTAATGTCGATATTATTAATGTTAATTGTGATCATTAAAGGGTTTGCTTGCTTCTATGCTTTTAGAGGCAGGATCTCCTATGGATAGAATGTAATATTCAACGAATCCACATGAATATGAGCTATCAATACATTAACATCCTTTGGCCTAGTAGAAGAAGGCAAGAGTATCTCTTACAAGGCTTCCTAAAGCATGCCTTGATAAACTGGAGGAGACTAAAGCAAGTCCCACAGTGAGATCTTAGCCGAAGTAACACAGAGTTGCTCGACAAGATCATAATCACCAGGTACTATGGCTCTAGGTTTAGGTGATAAAGGAAGACTTGGTTGAGAAGGTGGTGAAGAAGTAGGTTTATCAACACTTTTTTTGGTCCTTCTAGTCTTATAAGTATGGGCTACCACTCTATAAGAGGGAGCCTTAGAAAGATCAAGAGAATCATTATAAAATGGAACACCGCTAATAGAACAAATCCTTTTGGGAGAAGGACTATCCAAAGTTAGGTAAATGACTGGTTTCTTAGGCCTTTGAAGGGTAAAAAATAAATAGATGACATTTACAAACTCCTTAAAATCTATAGAGGAATCATTTGAAGAAATAAGCTCAACATCTATCCCTAGAGGACCTGATGTGAGAGGAACTTCATCATTCAATAATCCATCATCTCTAGAAGAGAGTGCATTGGAATAGAGAAGAGATTCATCATTCACTAATGCATCATCTCTAGAAGAGAGTGCATTGGAATGAAGAGAAGGTAGGGTAACATTAAGAAAATCATCAATGATTATAGTCTCTTGCACAAAAATATCCTTAGAAGGAATTTTAGGAGAGAGATCAACAAAGAATAATAAGAAAGCAGAAAAGAGCTCAATTTCACATGCTTTTAAGAGAAATTGTTGAATCTTCTTAACAAATTTGGAAAGAAATAGAAGTAGGAAATATATAAATTAAATTTGTAAGTAAAGATATAGACAAGTCGGACGAAGGCCGGCATATCACCTTGATACCCTGATAGCAAGAATTGGGGTTCAGGGAATTGCCCTGAAAATAAATCTTGGGGAGGGTGTTTTCACATCAGGTTCAACAAAATGTAGAAAAGGGGGATTCATTACTCATGAGTCTCTTTATTCTCAAGAGAATCCCAAGGGGTGAACTACCCTAAATTACCTCAAGGAATAGAAAGAGTTTCAAAATCAGAAAGAGAAGGCCATAGAGATTTTTTGGACAAACTAACAAGTTTTTGGCCAAAGGATGATAATGCGGAACAAGGATGAAATCATGATTTAGTATAGTAATAGAGGCATGTTGGAGTCTTGTACGAGCCAAAAATCAATAATATCATAGAAAATAGAAAAGCAACTACTAGAAATCTAATTATTGAGAACTTCTAGAATGCGAGAAGGTAATAGAATGTAATGAAACTAGAGTGAAGTGAAGTATAAATGATAAAGTAAGAGGATAAGAGATAGAAACTACTCACAACAACCCAAGTAATGAAGCCTCCAATGAGGAAATATATTCAATACCTGCATACATAAGATGAAGAGAAAATTTTGGGGCTGTATAGGGGTTTGTCTCAGTCAAACCCCCATTTTGGTGTTCCCACCTCAATGAACAACTAGACAGATAGATAAAGTGAACAAAGTATGCAAATATGGAGTGATAAAAGCAATCCCTGCTCAAGGAGGAGAACCTATATCATGAGATAGAGATGCAATAGATAGGAGATGTGAGAAATCCCAAGATGCTCAAAGGTACAAGGCACAAGATAGATATCGCGTGTAAGGCTTGAGGAAGCCAAGGATAAAGATAGAGTTGTGAGAGCCAATAGAGTTACAAAGGATGTTGTGAGAGTTTGAGGCAACTATAACAAACAAGAGAGTTATGCAAGCAATATATCAAGAGAAAAGAGAGTGCACCCAAGAGGGAGGGATCAAGAAGTAGAAGAAAACCAAATGGATTACAAAGATCACTTTTAAAGAGAGAAAATAATCTTCCTAAGCCATTACAAGGCATCCCGAGCCGTTACCACTGACAAAAGTAGCCAACAAGTGGAAAGGCACTCAGAAATGGTTTTTTGAATGTTGAAATGTCATGAGACTCTAGCATGGTGCATGGAAGTCCATGTTGTGTGCTAGTGTCTAAACACATCATGCTACAAAACGATGAGAATAGGAAAAGCACAAGGTTTGATGCAAAGCTGACACACAAATGTAATTGTTGAAAAAGGGGCCTGAGCATCTTGAGAAGGGAAAAGGGATAATGCAAGGGCTAAAATAAGCCTACATAAATTGTAAGGGAGTGGACACTAAAGCGAATGCAAGGATGTACGTGAAATTTCAAGGGGTGCAATTTTATGACATTACAATCTTCAAAAAATCAAAGGGAAATAAAAATAAGCATTCAATATTTTCCTCGATACTTTGGGCCTCGAAAAGAATGGGTCTAGTCTAGGTCTCCACATGCCCTAGACCACCTATTTTTGTCTCCAATTCAAATATTTCGATGCTAATAATTAATTATTTCAATTTATAATTTTAAAAATTGGCTATCGACATTTGATTTTTGTGAAATTAGAAGAATTGTATATAAATACTAGTCATTTTCATCATTTAAAATACTAATAAACCCTAGAAAAAAATTAAGGAAATTCATCAAGAAAATTGAGCAATCAAGAGCAGTCAAGAGCAAAATTATCAACATTTTAACAAAATCCATTCATGTTAAGCATCATGTCAATCATTCATCATGTTTTTTAGTAAGTTTTTTCATGTTTTGTGATCATATATTTTTTTAGTACTACCACTTGCAAGACTTCAGTCAAGCTATCAAATTATCCTTGAAGGTGATGAGTTCATGACTTCATTCCATCAAGGAATGCAAATTTGAATAGTGAGTTGTAGAACTAGTCAATTCATTACTTCTTTTATTATGTAGCCCTTATCATACTAAGGGTAAGCCTTCTTTTTATATTATCATAGCCATTGGGGTTTGACTTAGGAAAGCCCCTATACGACACAAAACATCCCCCTCTTTTATGTTTGTGGTTTTTTAGATATGAATTTAATTGGAAGAAGATAAAGGTTAATTTCCCATTCATGCATTCAAGTCCTACAAGTTGTCAAGCCATAGAAAATAGATTTTCTCATCAACAAAAGAAGTTCTAACAATGACCCTGAGAGAATAGGAGCTACAAACTAAATAATTCAAGCTTGTGTTTTTAGATCAGGCACACCACACCCTAGACTAGTTAATTTAGCTTCAAATTTACCCACCAAGTATCTCTATGTCAATTCTGTCTTTTTGGACTTTTTTTATATCCTTTTGTGTTCAATTTCTCAAAAATCATAATAGTTTGTTGCATTTTCATAGTTTACCTAATTAGATCATTGCATCCTAAAAATTAGTCAATTAACAATCAATCCAATTATCAATCAACCACACACCACAAAAATATAGTGGATTAAAAATTTGATCCACCATTCTGACTCTTCCATTGAGGTCTGTAGTCAAGTTTCTTTTGAGATCATTTTTAATCTAGTAACTAAACAAAATTGGGAGAATTTTGATTTAGAATCTACATCCCTTTTCCCAATCAAACATTTTGGTGAACCCAATTGTTTCAAACACTTTAGATCTTCTGAAATATGAAGCATATCATTCTAAAATTTGAGTGTGATCTTAGTTTTTTTGCATTTAGACATACATATTCATCATAAAAAAGAATTGAAAAAGTGAAAAAAATTACATTGCATTTTGCATCCAAAAGACATCTAGGGTTAATTTTAGTTATTTGAAAGTGGGTCTATTTCATACTTGCATTGATATATCTACATTTGGTCACATCCAATTTTAAAATAAATCTAAAAAGTAATCAAATTAATCATTTAGGCATGCACATATAGTGAAAAAGTGGAAAAGGTGCATTATTGTTGTAGCGAGACCATTGAAAGTTTTCAATTTCTATATTTGTAAAGTTATAATAAATTAAATTGTGTACTTTACTATCTAAAAATTTCATTTTTTATTCGTATTTATTGCTCAATATTTTGAAAGTTGCATGCATGATTTTATTTCACATAGAAAAATCACAATTTTGTGTATTTATGGAAATTTATTTTCTCTTAGACCTGAACATTCACATAAAAGGATCATCAAACATTATATCACACATCTAAATTTTGAAATTAACAAAATTAAATTTTTGGCCTAGGGCACATCACACCCCTGACCCACTAAATTTGGCTCAAATTTGAATCACATATTTGTCTTTGTGTTCCCTATGTGCCTCTTCTTTCTCTTTTTGTAAACTATCTAACTTGTTGTGACTATCCTATACTTTTCCTTTCATAGTAAGCTTACTTAAGTTTTTTGAATCTCATATGAGCTTCATGACTTGGTGTCCTACTGTTAATAACCTTGTAAGGTATAGTTTTAGACTTATGACATCTGTTGTTGTTACTACATCCATTTTGGAGCCTAAGTCTCATAACTCTTTCACACAAGGTATAGCTTCAATCCAATCCATTTTGTATTCCATCCCTCAACACACATTCCTTATGACTTCCTCACAACCCACCATTCATGTGGACTTGGAGGTTGCTATTTCCCATGTTCTTGAAGAGAAAATAAAATAGTTGGACAAGGATTTAGAAAGTTTGCAATATTATCTAAGTACTAAAACTTTAGCTAGAGAGACAGTGCCTATTGTGGAGAACCTTAAGAATTTAATAAATGATGCTCAAGGAATTGAAGTGTTGTGTATTCTAGCTCACATAGTAGATTCTAACATCCCCATGGTAGGTAGTTGCACTGAAGAATTTACCAATGATAAAAAACAAGGAGGAAAAAAAGTTTCATCTTCCATAACATACCTCCTTTTTCCACATTTACACCTCCAACCATAACATCAAAAATAAAATACATCAATTGTCTAAATCCAATATTAGGGTTTACTACTATAAATCATAGTTTTTTCACCTCACTTTAACACCAACATGTTCCTCACCCCTCATAAACATGAAACATAATAACCTATTGATCACTCACTCTATTTCACCCTATTCACCAAACTCTCAAAACATGTATCATTAATCAACTTTTGCAAAACATGACATCACTTCAACAAAAAATATCAATATTAAATCAAAATCAAAATGGTAGATCTCCACAATATATCACACAAAATCCTTTGTCATTTTCCATCCTTAAAACACCCATACTTCTAAAACTTGAAATACCCCAATTTGAAAAGTATAATGGTAAGGGTGATCCTAACAACCACGTGTCACCTTTCACCACATTATGTAGTGATTTAATTTTTGAAGATGTAATATTAGCAAAAATCTTCCCTATAAAATTAAAATACATGACTTTGGAATGGTTTTTCTCATTGCCAAACAACTCAATAATATATTTCACACAACTTGTTAGTGCATTTATCCAACATTTTCAAGAAAACATTTATCCTCAAGTGAAATTAATAGACTTAGTGCATTATAAATAAGGACCCAAGGAAAAGATAATAGATTTCATAAGACAATACCAATCTCTCTACTCACAAATTTCCTATAGTCTTCCTGATGCTGGCATCTAAAGAGTGTTTATATAAAACTTGCAACCTAATATTTGAGAGAAGATTTTGCTGATGAAGTATCCATCCTTAGAGACTTGTATATGACCCTTGGTGATTATCAAATTTTGGTTATCCAAAATGAGGGAACTAATAGGATTAAGGTGTCATCCGCCTTGTAAATCCTATTTCATATGCCATGGTTCCAACATCCTTAGAAAGTGTCTCTAGGTAGTTAGGGTGTATTGGAAAAATATTGTAATATTAATTCTCACCATTGTTTGTAATATACTCATAAGGGGTGATGGGTCCACTAGCAGTAGTAAAGGTGATGTGTGGATAAATATTTAATATTATTTTCCCCACATGTGGACACCTAAAATGGGATAATAAAACATAAATAAAATGATAAATGAGTGACTATTGGGATTATCCAAGTGGGTGCTTGGAAAGAGGCAAAAAGTGTCATTTGGTTTTCCATCATTTA
>CM021106.1:250956383-251080253 GCA_007115665.2 Sequoiadendron giganteum | reverse complement strand
TCTATAAATTCAGCCTCTTAGATGTAGTATTATGAGGAACAATTGAATTTAGTGTTACTCTACAAGAACAAGGACATGTGGAGGTATAAGGAGTTTTTTCATAGATACATAAGTGCTGCCATGATGGGGGAAAAGAGGAGAATGGAAGTGTTTGTATTATAATCTCATTTATTTGATCATAATTCATACTTGGTCTCTCCTCTTGGTGGAGTTTTTTCCCAAAAGGGTTTCTCCACGTAAATCCTGTGTTATGTGATGATCTTGTGTTTCTGATTTGTGCCTCATTTCTGCTCTCTTTTTGTGATGTTACTATTTATATATTTTCATTTTAAGTTCACATAAGGTAGTGTTTACAAGCATGGTATGTTGGCTATTTTTTGGCATCATAAAGAAGATGGATTTAATCATGGTAATTCCATATGAAGGAAACTTAATTTTCATATTTGTATATAAGTTTCAAATTTTCATGTTGTTGTATTCCAAGCCTTGTATCTCATCCATTGAAGTCATTTTTGGATAGATATTGAATTTCCCAATAACCAGTATTGAACCTATTTATTTCTCATCAAGAACACCTTCATCAACTCTTACTGGTCAATCAGAATTCATAGCTCAAAACAATTACCCATCATTCACAAAGGAAAAAAAAATCATAAAGATAAACACTCCTCAAATCATCAATAATATTGACACAAATATTACTATTGAAAGTAACACTCCTTATCAATTTAGACCAAGAGATAGATAATTATCACAATTTCTCAATTCTCTTCATGTGATAATGTTGCAATTATTAAGTAAAAACATGATTTAATTACTTGTGATTAGGCCTATTGACACAAGTAAACCTTTATCACCAAACTTTAATGCAAAATCATTTTTTCAATATCATCATACACTTGGACATGATACAAAATGATGTATGTGTTTTAAGCACCAAGTGCAAAACCTCATCAATTCTAATCAAATCATGTTGGCCGATATTAATGACAATAAATAAGTCAATCTTGGCACCTAATAAAAAAATTCAAATATTCACCAACCCATTACCAAGTCATTCATCAAAATTTGTGCAATCTACTGATCATCATGATGAAGATAATTATGTGTCCAACATGGTAAATACAATAAAATTCCAACCTCATAAGGACTGAATGAATTTGTTTCTTAGAATTTCTTTCACACATATTGATTTATCTATAAATGTATCTGATGATCCTCTCTATATCACTGACTGAATTAAAGAAAATCCCACAAGGGGAATACTTGTTGATCTTGTGCATCTATAAAATTTAATCACTGAAGAATTCTTATTTGTGCATGAACTTTACAAAGTCAACTATAAACAATTGAAAGCATTCTTAAAAACTTTGATGTTTATGTTCATCTTATGATAGGTTCAATCACTCTCCCACGAAAATTTGGACCCAAACAGTTGGATGTTTCATTCACCATCATCCCAATATCAGAACAAGTTCATTTGAAGTTAGGCTATCCATGGTTATGCTCAATGAATGTGGTCCCATTTATTATCCACAAGTGTATAAATTTTTCATTTGAGGATGGAATACACATAGTTTATCATAGTGGGTTTAAAACTTTGGCTTCCTGTGGAAATTTTTGATTGGATTATTTTTGGCGTCAACCTATTGAATATGTTAAACCTCATGAAGATCACTTTTTCATATCATATCAAAGTTTAAAGCTAAAAATATAGCCGATTTATCTCTTAGTAATATACCACCTAAGGTTCCTTGACCTATTATGACTCTAATGGATGTTTCTCCTACCCAAAAGGTAGTAGACAAACCTAAGTTCAAAATGGGTATCCTCCCTTGACTAACTGGCATGTATACCATAATTCCACCTCTACCATCTTATAAGAGACCAAGGGATAAATGTATAATCAAATTTGTACCTGTAAAGGAGGAGATTCACTACCCCCAAGATAATGGGATCTTAAGGAGTAAATAACCCTCAATTACATCAATGATCAAAGCTTAGGTGATGAGATAAAGAATGAAGAATGTATAATTTAATTGAATAAACACTAAAGTAATAATGAAAAGAATAATGAAATCACTTAATTATCAAAATAAATTACAGAACTAAAATCTCTACTATACAGAAAAAAAAAGTGCTTAAACCACAAATTTTACCCTCAAGAAGATTATCTCTTGACCATGGATGATAGCATGTCATGGGGATGTCTATACCCCGCATTGTCATTGTTAAAAGATTGTCATTGATGGTGTTGTCCTGCAACATGAGCATGGTATGCATAATTTGCATGATCTAGTGTTTTCATTGATGTCAACATTGTTTTGTACCATTCTACTATGATTTAGAAGTGTTTTTGAAGACATTTGTATAGGATAAGTTGGTCTGAAAAGTATAGCTACACATAAAAATTCCTAAGTATCAAATTTGACAATACAATGGTTGAGTGCATCATTTTTTGGGTCCACACTCCATCACAAATAGAGATATCACTATGCAATTCTAATAGTTTTTTGGTGATCATAAAATGCATATAAATCCAAGAGTTTTTTGTTTAGTGAAGTATCCTCGAAGATATAATGACAAAGTTTAGTTGTATATATTGCAGTTATTTTTTGTATAAAGTGTTAGTGTGGAAGATTTCACACTCCTTCACAAATGATTATTTCAATTTGTGTTTTTGAATATAATATTTTAGATGTCAATTGAGTGGGAATTCTAGACGAGATCAAGTTTTGAGTTCCATGTGTGGCGAATTGGGTAAATAGATTAAAAAAATTGTGTTTAGGTCTTATTTAGGGCCGACCTAACACATTTGAAGGATTAATATGTGTTGCAATCTTATGTAAGACCTATATTGGGTCCATCCCGACCTATCTTAAGGAGAATTGAATTTTGAATTAAGGCACAAGATGTGGATGAAATTTTTGAAGATGACAAGTTCAAATTTTGTGTGTTACTTCCAATTAGGCCAACCTAATTGAAGTTACACTTGATGTGGATATATATAGGAGATTGATTTTAGTGTTTTGTAGGAGATGTAGTGTGAGTGATGTGTGATAGATGAAATGTATAGTGTTCCACCAACATATGTGTGATGTGAATGTGATCAGAGTTGTGTGAATTGTGTGAATTCAGAAGCATAGCAGTGCATTGATCCAGATCGGTGTAAAGATTGTTGTGTACTTCATTGGAAATATAATCCAACATATTGTAGATGCAATTGTAAAATTTCAATAGGCTTTAAGCCTCCCCTTCTCTCTTATATCTTATCCACTATGGAAAATGAGTCCACTTGTAGTGAGCATTTCTATAATATACTATATCCAAATATAATATATATTGTGAGCTAACCCTCACCATGGCTTTTCCCATTTTGGGTTTTCCACATAAAAATCCTAGTGCTCATGTATTATGTGATTTTATGGATGTTTCATGCTTTCATTCATTATTGTAGTTAAATTTTTTTTGGTAATTAGGTGGCTAATGTATGAATGGTTTAATAGAATACTGATTCACCCCCCCCTCTCAATATTCAAGGTGTTCAACAATTGGTATTTTAGAGCTTGGATCCCTAGAAGGAGATTGACCACTTTGGGAAGATCTTGGAGATTGAAAACATGGCTAATAGAAAGTTTCCTATTCCTCCAGAAGAGATTCTTGCTATTTAAAACATAGAATAAGATTACATGATTAAAAAATAAGAACTCAAAGTTTCTCTTAAGATCTTAACAAAGTTGAAGATAAAAACAAAGATCTGAGGGAAAATCTTATAGAGGAAAATGAGTGCATTAGAAAACTGAGAGAGCAGATCAAAAAGTTCAAAGAAATGCATAATGAATTCAATGAACAATTGAAGCAAGCAAATAAATATCCCACCGAATTGAAAGTACAAGTGGACGAAAATAAAAGAGTTGAGGAATGTCTAAATGCAATGGTGAAAAGAAAATATAATCAATGCACGAGGCTTGAACAAGAAGTGGTAAATCTAAGATAAAATTTAGAGAAGGAAATAAATCATGAAGACAAGTTCTACAATTATTGATGAGTTGATTGTAGGTCAAAAATCATCTAAAGACAAAGGTGGTCTAGGACTTGAAAAAGGAGAAATCTCAAAAGCAGCTCAAACACCTAATGCAAAAAAGAAGATCAGTTAACTTGGAAAGATAGAAGACAAGAAGAACAATGGAAAGATCCAAAATCAAAGAAGCAATGCTAGAATACCCCCTATCAGACAACCAAATGCTCAAAGGTACCCATCTTTTAATGGTTTTTTTAATTCTTGCAATAAATATGGGCATAGAGCAATGGAATGTAGAAGTAGAATGAATCAAAATGTTTCATCCTTTACAAGTAAATGCTTTACATTCAAAAAAATTGGACATAGAGAAAATGAATGTAAAAGTCTAATGATGAATGGATATAAAAAAGGTAGAATGATTCACTCCTTCAATGGTTATTGCTATACATGCTAAGGATTTGGAAAAAAATCTAATCAATGAAGATCTAGAATGAATAGAATGAATAATTCTCAAAAAAATGTCATATGCAACAATTGTAGTAGGCTGAGATATATTTCTAAATTTTATAGAAGTAGAAACACAAGGAAGGATAATCCAGTAAAGAAGAATGAACCAATAAAAAAGATTGATCCGGTTGAAATAAATAAGGAAATTGAAAAGATGTGGAGAAAGAAAGAGGAGACTAAGGATAAGGAAGAATTTGTACCATCCTTCAGTTTAGATGTTTTCTCTGATAACTAAGCCCAGAGCTATGTCTCAGGGGGAGATTTAATGGATATCTTATATCCCCTACTAGAAAAGAGGTGTTGGAGCTACAACATGAACATATGTCATGAAGAATGGAATGATTGATCTATTGAAGAAGATTGTCGAATGAAATATGCTAATGTAGATATTTGTGGAGCTTGAGAAGTTTACTATGTATATAGGTCCATATAATAGCTCATTTTCTATTGTTTTCATACATATTTTGAGACACTTTTAGATACACTTTCCAGAAAATGCTCCTATATTATACTATCCTTTCATATCTATTATGAAGACTTGAACCTAAAATATAATGATGGAAATATGGTTATAATATACTAGTATTGCATGGTTTATATGAAGATATGTATGAAATTTTGATCGAATGTTATGTTTTAATTATGATAGTTAGTCTTGTGTACATAATTTATGGAGTTAAACTTTTGCATCCAATGATGAACTATGGCATGCAATAGTTGTAGGATGAACCTGCAACAAAAGGAGTCTGGGACAAAAAAATAGGGGAGTTCCAAATTAAGTTAAACATGATGATTGTTGATTAAAGGCACTTGATGAAGGTTGAACGTGTGTTATTATGACTAGTTAATAAATGTTAAAGAAGAGGTCTCCTTTACTCATAGGATTTTGAAAAATGTTTGTATGTTTGCATGCAATTCTTTTTTATAGAGTTTTAGTCCTATTAGGATTATTTTTCCTTTTCAGTTAAAGTTTGAATAAATTATTCTTAACTCTACACTCTAATATCTAGGAGTGGAGTTAATTATTTTAGTTAATTTTTTCCTTGAATAAGATTCCCTCAAGCTTGTATATAGTTGTTGGTTGAATCCATAGATAAGTTAGTTGGTTTTCCAGTTTTATGTTACCAATTATTTTCAATTTCAGGACATGGTGAATATTCAATATGATTATATACAATTTAAAGAGATCTTGTGTAAATATTCGTGATATGCAATAAATGGAGTTAATTTCATGGGATGCATATAATATGTTAGTTAGATTTGGGTTCAATTAAAGTGAGAACAACCACTTGAGCAAACCACTCAAGGTATTGTTCCTCACTTCATTTTCAGTTATTCATTTTTGTTTGATAGGTTTTTTTCATTCATCATTACTTCATGAACTATATGCAAGTTAACTAGAATCTCATATATTTCTTATTGTTAATGAATTCTTATGAATATGCATGCAATGGTTAAACAGTAATACTCTAGAGGTTAATTTAGTTGTCATTAGATTTTATCAGTTTTGGAGTTGACATAGTACTATTTTATTAACAACAGTTCAGTTATAGTCTAAGATTTAGGTACCCGTAGCCACTAGTTTTGGTTGTCTTTTACTATTTTGTAATTTTGTGAATTTTCCAACAGTAGAATCATTTGGATAGGATAGTTTAAGTAGCTTTTGATTCTCTGAAGACATATATAATTATATGCCACCACAAGTTTACAAACCTTAGGTTGACCATTTAATGTAGTCTTAAGCAATGTTGAGTGGACTGTTCAATAGATAAACCTCTAAATTGTGTAGGTTCCACCAAGTTTACAATGCATTAGTTTAGACTACATTTTTGGCACTGTTGTCAGGGATGGTGCTATCTTCATAGACTTTTTTTTTTAGTTTTCATAGTTAATTTTTGTTTCTAACATTAGGACTATTAGATTTAATATTTTTCTAATACAAGAGATAAACTAACATTGTGTAGGAATGCTAGATTATAAAACCATATTTCATGCATGTGGAGGCAGAGAAATCCCTTGGGTAGATTCCTTCCCTCTACTTGCTAAGAAGCTATATCAAAAATTGGTGAATCCAGTACTTAGAGAGAGGGTAACACTAAAGAAGAAATTCCCTTATCAACAACATCTAGCACACATTCAGAAGGAACATATCGCACCATGGGGATGCAACTGATGATGATCCTGAACGCTCCACCTTTGAGTTCCCAATCACTAACCAGGAAAGGGCTACAATTTTGAAGAACATCCTCACTTTAGCCTTACTAGTATTTTATGGGTTAATGACTGAGGACCCAGATACATTTCTCTTTGAATTTGATGTCCTATGTAGAATTTATGACTATAATTTTGATGCTCATAGGCTCAAACTCTTCCCTACAACTCTAAAGGATGCAACCCTAAGATGGTTCATAGGATTAGGCAGGGATGTTGTCCCTAATTAGGACATTATGAAGACATTATTTTTAGAAAAGTATCAAGACTATTGTAGGGGACCTGACAGAAGGAAAGATGACATTTCAGAATGTCACAGAAGGAGGATGAACCACTAGAAGATTATGTGGAGATATTTTAGTTTTCTTTGAAGAAAAACCCACAGAACAAGTTGTAAGAAGAATCTCTCAAGTTAGTCTTTTTTGATGGGAGTCAATGATGACTACATGGATGCCTTGAAACTCATTGGAGAAGGAGATATTTTATAGATACCATTTCAATAAATTTGTAAGGTATGTAGAAATTATTCCAAAACCTTCACTAAAAGGCCAAGAGGAGATAGGATATCCACTATTGGTAAATCATCTATAGGGGTTTCAAAGATAGATTTAAGCAACCTATTATCCAACATGAAGGAGGAAATCATCAACGATTTAACAACTCAGTTGTATACTCTCCACATAAAGAAGAAGCAAAAGGAAGTTAAGGCTATTCTCACTGAAAACTATCTAAGTTGTAGGCAAACAAAAGAAAATTGTAAATGCAAGAGAGTGGCTAGTATCCAACAAGATAAAGTTGAGAAACCTAATTTTCAGCCAATTGAAGAAGATGATGGATGAATCTTTTATATGGAACAAAGGAGGCCATGGAAAAAAATTCAATATATGCCACAAGACCCCCTCAACTTTACTTCATCCTTTCCTATTGGGAATCAAAAAAATAATTCTTGGAACTCTCATCCCTAGCCAACAAACCAAAACCAGTGGCAGAACCCTCAACAATAGCCACAAGCTCAGATGAATTTGAATTAGCAGCCAAATATTTGGCCACAAATATATTTTTAAGGTTCTAATTAAAATCCACAATAGCCAACATAATAGAATCACTGGTAGCCTCAATGGAAAAAAGACCAGCAATGGCAACAACAAAATATGAACTATCAGCAACCTATGCTCCCTCCTCCACCACAAAAATCCTTAATGCCTCCATCAAATCCTACATCCCAACCACCCAAGCAGCCACAAATACCTACCCAACCTACACCTAACCCTAACACCAAGCCTGTTCAACAGGCTTATACTAATGAAGCTATGCAATACCCCACATATGGGGTAGATGTGAGTGATGTCCACCTCGGATCAAGAAAACAACTTGTTGGACCTTCATCCCCTTAAATTATAGAGATAGAGGATGAGGAACATGCAGTTGATCCTGAATGCCTAGCTATTCAAAAGAATCCCATGTAGGCTGAGACAAATATTTTAGGTCAATTAAAGGATGTGATCATCAAGATATCGCTCATCCAAGATATCAAAGACAACCCTATCTATACCAAAACTATGAAGGATTTATGTCTTAAGAAACCAAGGAGGAAAAGAAGAGAAAGCATCCCATGCAGGTTGAGACAAATATTTTAGGTCAATTAAAGGATGTGAGCATCATGATACCACTCATCCAAGATATCAAAGACATCCCTATCTATACCAAAACTATGAGAGATTTATGTCTTAAGAAACCAGGGAGGAAAAGAAAAGATATCATGTTAGGGAACATAACTATCCCTAAGTATATAGATCCTAGTAGTCCAGTAGTGGACATCAAGATTAATGGCACCCTCATCAAGAATACTTTGATAGAATTTGGGGAAGCAATCAATGTTATGACAAAAGAAACAATGCAATTACTTCAGTTAGCCAACCTTAGGCCTATGCAAACTATTTTGTAGCTAGTTGATAGGTCAATGGTCAAGCCTGAAGGAATCATTGAAGAATTAGTTATAGTATTGGATTCTTGGGAATATCTTGTTGATTTCATAGTTTTACAACCAAAGGTTAATCTTGTAGGTTACCCACTCATCATAGCAGACCTTGGTTAGCTGCAACCGATGCATTTATAGGTTGTATAAAAATGATACTATCCAATGGGACAATAACCAAAAACTTGGTTCTATAATCTCCAACCCAACCTTATGTTGACCTTGAGCAAACTATTTGGCCCACTTTAGATGAGGAAAATAACTATTCTCTACAGACACTCATGAATATAGAGAACAACCCCTTAGTGGATGACCAAGATGAAGATGAGTCCATTTCCCACATAATCTAAAATGACTATGACAAGAGCCCACAACAACAAGACTACCTCATATTCCTACAAGACCCCTTGCAAAGTATTATACCCACCAATTCTACAGAAGAAATATCTCAAACATTTCATTCATTACTACCTCAATAATGTGTGCCTAGCATACCAAGTCTTGACCTCTCATCTATCCAATAATCATCCATGGACTTGGAAATCATGCTAGGAAGGAAGTTGAACATAAATAATGCCTTAATATAAGAGCATCAAAACTCTCTACAAATAGTGTTGGAAGCACACTCAATAGCATATGCATGGTATTACCATGATATGAAAGGCATAGATCCTGATTGATGTATGCACATGATTTATATCAATGATGGTTATAGACCCATTCGATAACCTTAGAGATGTATGAATCTTTCCTTGAGGAAGATAGTGAAAGTTGAACTAAAAAATCTCCTTGATGCAAGTTTTATCTATCTAATGTCTGTAACGCCCCGCCACGCAACCCTAGAGGAAGTTGCATTAAACTACTTAAATAGAATAATTTTTTTTTTTTAAAGTATAATTAATAAGCAAGTTCGCTAACTAATGCCAACATCCTCTAAGGTTACAGGACAAAGGTTAAATAGAACCCAAACAAAAAACATGATTTAAACCATGTCAATTAATTAACCAAATTATAAAACACATACATTCCAAAGAAGATGAATTACAACAGAGCATAAAGATAACTTTCCATTGCATTAATCCATCATTAAAAATTACAATTACATCTCTCATTCCCCGAATGAGGTAAGTCCAATAAACATAATTACAATTACACTTCCACCTCGATAACAACTGAGGGGTAAATAATACAATAACAACTGAAATGAAATACAACAAGAACTGATACTGAAACCAACGAGCTCTCCAACTGGAAGTCTCGTCCACACAAACATGAAGATGAACCCAATGGATTTAGGTGCACGCCACCCAACCAAGTGGGACCTAAAGGCCCACACCCCCGTGCTAGGAGATAGTAACTAAGAATCCTAGTCAAGCCCATCTACCTCTAGACACAAGCTAACATAACTGAACCAAACTGAAACATCCAATCACATGAACCTCAAAAGTACATCCCAAAGTACAACTCAAATACAAATAGAGTGACATAAGTACAACTCATAATCCATGCAAGTACAAACATAAGTACAACTGTACAAGGACACAATGCTTCCAGAGACAAAGCAGAACAGGTATGTTACAAGAACCATACCACATAGTCAAACTCCAACCATGGTCACATTAGGTATGTTACGAAAACCATACCCACCATAAACAAGTACCAACTATGGTCACACAAAGTGCCATCTCACAACACATCATGAGTCACCCACATTGATCATCAAGATGGTGGCCCTAATCGATCATTAGACCTCATACTTACTAAAGCAAAACCGAAGGTTAACTGTTGTCCTAGATAGAGTGTCATCACATAGTTTGTCATGAGTTACCCAACAGATCGTAAGGAAGGTAACCCAAACCGACCCTCGGCCCTCACCCTTACTAATGTGGAGCCAAATACCTTTCATACAGACAAGATAGGTGACCTTGCCATCCCATAGCCTTCTCGCTCATCCCAAGTCTAAACAAGCCCTTGCGTCTATGAGTGAGCGATACTTATTTTTTTTAGTGTGAAGTACTACCCAACTCTAAGCATATTGATTTAGTTATCACTTAATTATACCGCTTACAATGAGTTACCCTGGCACCACTTCGTGTGTCGGCCCCCGTTACAAGCCACTCTTCTACTTGACAACACACAAATAACATCCAAACATCAAGGGTACAAGGAGCAAAAAACAAGGTATTACAACCACTCCTTTCTCAAGGCAACCTAAGTCAAAAACCCTCTCCAAACACTGGAGGTAACAAGGTAATAAAAATACTCCTGACCGCTCCTAACAAGGAGACACACATAACAAAATCCACTCCCACATAGGAGGCACTAACCACAAAACAGGGTCATTCCATATGAGGAGACACGGATCCCATAATCCGTTCCTAAACCAAGGAGATACAAAACATACTCATTCATAGTAACCAAGTATTAATAGGTAACTTCACAAGCACCACCCAAGGGGTACAAAACAGGTTGACATAAGAAATGACAACCAATAAACGGAAACTCAATTGGAAGCCTTATCCAATGTAAAGACTCAATTTCCAAATGATGACAAGAATCGGATAAAAGTCAACCAAGAATTAAATCTACTTTGGATATTCTAAATCCATGTCCTTATGCTAACATTCAGGATTTCATTGCATTATATAAACCAATATGAAAATATGTCTTTTCTAGACATGGGAGAAAGTTACTATTTACTACTTAATTTCCTACTTGCATTTCATTAATAATAAAATAATTAATTGATTCTACTAATCAAAACACTATAACATGAAGTAATTGTTTCCACATTTCAATATTACCATATAAAAATATTTAATTTGACTTGCATATTATAATATTTAAATCAATGTTATTCCCAATAAAATATTGTTTATAACTGATCAATGATTTAACTAGAGTTAATATGTTTTCTCATTTCCTCAATTTAAATTTTAAGTCATGCTCAAAAGAAAACAATAATTTCCTATGCATTATAAATTTATTTCACAACTATGCATATATCCATTTAAATAAAGATTCAATTATTCCAAAATAATATTATAATATTATACAATATAATATTAATAATTAATACATATTATTCTTCAAATAATACATATTAATCTATTAATATCATATTATAAAATAATATTATATATTATGCAACAAAATATATAAATATTAATATATATAATATTATAATATAATAATATAAATATTATATATATTATAATATTAAACATATATTAAAATTTATATATTATTATAAATAATTAAAAAAAACAAAGTTAAGTTCTTGTTTTGCGCGTCGGCCTCATGGGCGGCCGCCTCGAATTGCGGGCTACGTTGTGTTTAGGGCCGTGTGGATTAGGTTTTTCGCCACAATCGGCGCTGCCGGATGGGCGCCGCCACCAGTGGTGGTGGCTGTGTACACAGCCGGCCACCGGCGACGGTGGCACTGTGCACAACACAGTTGGCCACCGGCATCGGTGGCGGCGACTGTGTAAACAGTCACCACCCCAGGTAGGAGCAGCCATACACACAACGCAGGGTAAGGGGAGTGAGGAGGGCGCGCTGGGCGCGGCTCCCTCCGCCTGTCTCCCATGGGGCGCAATGAGGGTTGAGCCCCCAGCGACCCCCATGAAAATTTTCAAATTTTTTTATTTTTATTTCTAAAAGCCCTAAAATTCCTGTATTTTCAAAAAAACGTGATTTTATAAAATATAAAATCCGCCCACAAACAATTTCAGATTTTTAAATAATATTTAATGATAATCTTTTAAAACCAACACCCTTATATGTATATATATATATATACCTTAAAGTATATTTATATATGTATATATGTATTTTTTTAAATTTTTTTTAGTTTAAAAACCAGAATAGGTTGAGAAAACCATAATTAAAAGAATTTCAAAAACAATGATTTTCATTCCCAAAACCTCTTTTTTTTTCCCTTTTTTTGAAACAATTTAAATCTAAATGGTCTTTATGCAATTTTGAAGAACACAATTTCAACCTTGATCTAATTGGATTCAAACAACAAAATTCAAAGTTTCTTTCCATAAGATTTTAACCACTATATTTAAATTTCAAAATTTCAAAACAAGTAAATAAAACACAAGAACCTGATTTTTTTCTCTGAGTTTGAGGAGGTCCAAATGATGCCAAGCTTTCCACCTTGCTTCCAAATCTAGCCCCACAAATTTTCACACTCTCAATCAAAAACCCCACAAAGTTGAAGAAATCTTTCTCCCACAATTCAATTTTCTCAAAAACTCCAAGATCCAAAAATTCAAGCCAAAATTTCCAAACATAAGGATTTTGCCCTAAATCCTTCAACCACCATCATAAATTCTCTAAAACAGAAAATGGAAAATATCTAATTTTTAAATAATTTCAATTTTCAAATTCTAAAATATCTCATTCTTTCAATTTTGAATGCAAATTTCAAATTTGACTTTCTAAACATTTTCTTTGATTTTTTTTGAATTTTCAAATTTCCAATTGACTTTTTATGCATTTTCTTTATTTCTAATTTTAACAATTAAATCAATAACTTTAACAAAGATAAATTAACTTCTTTCAACCAAATAAATTTAATCAATTAATAAATAGATTTAATCAAAGATTAAATTATTTATTAATTAAATTAAATTAACAATAAAATAAATTATATTTCAATATAATTCCAGAACACAATAATTCACAACTTAAATATATCAAGCTATTTAAATCACCTAATTCAGTTTGCAATTAAATAACGAAGAGGGGAACACGATAACCAAAGCAACACAACCTCACAAACAACTAATGACGCACAAGACTAGGGTGACGACCTGACACGGAAATCTAGCTACTATCTCCCAATCGAATACCGTTGGATATTGAACACGCTCTCACTTGTGAAACCAGGTGGAGTCGATGTCCTATACCTGTCAACCTGCAAATTAAGTAAACCACAACATATGATATGAACATCATAAAATACACACCGTGAAGAGGTAATCACGGGATCGTAGGGCACTCGCAAGCGAGTGATGCAATACTGTCCTCTTCACCAATACACTGCAAATAACTGACAATTCTAACATGCTAGTATAATTCAAGACATAATCATCATTAATTTGAATATCCATTTTGTTAATCCAAAACATGTCATAAGATAACATCATATAAAATATCATCACAACAAAGATTACATTAACGTCGCTTTATAAATAGCGACCAAATAAAAGCCGAGTACCAAAGTCAAGGTACAAACAAAAAGTACAACACAACAAGGCAAAGCACTGTTCAACCAAAATGCAAAATGGAGGGGTATTACAATGTCAGACAGTGAATGAGTCTCACCTTTAATAATTGTTCCCAAGAAAGGTGAAAAATGGATAGTTTGTGTAGACTACAGAGAACTGAATACAACTAGGAAGTACCACTTTCCTTTTCCCTTCATAGATCAAGTACTTGATTCTCTAGCTAGGAAAAAGTACTCATTTCTAGATGGTTTCAGTGGTTACAACCATATTAAAATTGCTCTAGAGGATCAAGAAAAAAATACATTCGCATATCCTTGGGGAACTTATGCTTACTCTATTTTTCCCTTCGACTTATGCAATGCTACAACTACCTTTCAAAGAGTAGTACTCAACATATTTTCTGATTATGCATATGACTATATGCAGATATACATGGATGATTTCACTACCTATAGTGAAACTTATGAGGAAGCTCTCAATAATCTAGAAAAATTATTGAAAAGGTGTAAAGAACACAACTTATCACTCGACAATGAGAAGTGTTTCATGATGATGACACAAGGAATTGTATTGGGACACTTTATATCTAGCACATAAATTCAAGTTGATCCATACAAGATAGAAATAATATCTACATTACCTGTCTTGAATAGGACAAATGAGAGGGGGATGAATCAATTGTCACAAATTTAATCTCTTTAATTCAATCACCGAAACTAATTCTTAACACTACTTAATTGATTAATCATCAAATGCCAATGCATAAACTTAAATCCAACACATAAACACAATAACACTATATTTACGTGGAAAACCCAATAAGGGAAAAAACACTGTGAGGATTAACTCATACTATAGAGAATATCAAAACTGATTACAAGAGGCTCATTGCTTGAGAAACAAGGCTCACTTCCAAAATAAGGACTCACTGTCCAATAGGGCTAACAACCCAGAGGGCTCACTGCCATAGAGATATAAAGAAGACAAAGAAGACTTGTTATAGAGAGACTACAATCCCAATGCAACAAAGGATTCCACCATAATCACTCATAGACATGCATGAATGATAGATTTCACCTTCTACTTGCACTACATTTGGAAAATTGGCATTAATCTTCACACTAATCTGCACACACTCACATCACACGCACTCACTGAATATAATCAATTTCACAACTATCTACACTTTCTCTTTTCTCTTATCACTCTTCTTCTTCTCTCTTGTATATTTTTCACCATTAACTCATCCTTTATTTATAAAATATTCAACTTTGAAACATATCCAAACTCGGCCATCCAAACTCAAATTCAAATTAGGTTAGCACTAAAACATCCTAGGGTGGAATTAGAATGAGGGTGACCCAAAAACATGCTTCAAGGGACCCCAAAAGATCCAACACGCTTCATCAACCTCGAAAGTAGTATTTCACAAAAGGTCAGCCAAACCAGTGTAAAAAGCATAGAACCATTAAGCATGAATCTTCCAAATGCTGAAATTATCTTCAAAAAAATCAGGGGAACTCAACTCTAGATCCGTAAGTCATAAGACTTCATTAAAGAGAAATCAGGACTAGCAATATTTCTCTCGGACCTCAACCAGAAACACAAAAAACCATAGTTCATAACTGGTGAACACAACTTGCACTGTAGAATGAATCAATAACTAAAAATTTGGATATAGAATCTTCTAACAACCATGATCAACATATATGAACCATACAAACATAGGAACAAATCTGGAACAAAACTCAAAGCAACCACTAAACACCTATAACATATCTTTATTACAATTTTCTCAATATCCTCGATATACATCCAATAGCAACCAGTTGATAACCAGTTGATCAGTTGACATCAATGAAAACACCTTCAATATATACATTCTTGCAACAACCTATTCCATAAAAGAAAATAGATATCAGAATCTTCCTTGGTCATGTAGGCTACTATATGCGGTTTATAAATATTCTAGTAAGATTGTTGCACCATTATTTGTATTGTTGAGTAAGGAAATTGAATTTGAATGGACATTTGAATGAAAACACTACTTTGAAGAGTTGAAGAAAGCCTTGACTCAAGCACCTATTTTGAGAGGTCCTAATTGCACTCTACCATTTCATATACATACAAATGCTTCATATTTTTCCATTGGAGTAGTTTTGGGTCAACAGGAAGACAAGAAAGAGTATGTACTTTACTATATTAGCAAGAATCTTCAAGGAGAAGAGTTGAACTATACTATAATAGAAAAAGAGATACTTGTTGTAGTATATGCTATTAATAAATTCGGGCACTATATTACTAGCTATTCAGTCTTTGTCCATACAGACCACACAACAATCAGGTATTTGATGAACAATCCTATAGTTGGGGGTAGATTGGTAAGATGGTTGCTTCTTTTACAAGAATTTTTCATTACCATAGTGGAAAAATCTGGTAAAGAAAATTTAGTGGTATATTTCTTGTCAAGATTTCCAACACAATCAACTGAAAGAGTGGTGGATGATTCATTTTCGGATGAACACTTATTTTCACTACAAGTGCATGTACCCTAGTATGCTGATATTGCATGCCAATTATTTGGTCACAGGGTAGATTCCACCACACTTTTCTCCAAGGTAAAAGAGGCAGTTGGTACACAAGTGCTTCCTATACTCCTAGGTATCTGGTTATCTATTTTATACTAGCCCTAATAACATCTTGAGATTATGTATAAGGGAAGATGAAATATTTGACATCATGAAGGCATGCCATGATGAGCTATATGTGGAGGTCATTTTATAGAAAAAAGAATAGCCTTTAAGATCCTCACAACAGGCTATTATTGGCCAACTTTGCATAAAGATTTAATTAAATACACCAAGAGCTATGATAGGTGTCAAAGGATGGGAAGACCAGCAAAGAGTGATGGGATACCATTAGAGCCTCAGTTAACATTGACAACTTCTGACAAATGGGATTTATACTTCATTGGACTAGTCTCACCTACATCCAACAACAAGCAATACATCCTTGTTTGCACCAATTAATTGATTAAATGGGTGGAAGTAAAGGCCTTACAATTTTCTAGAGATGGAAATGTAGATAAGTTCTTATATGAGGATATCTTTATTAGGTATGGAGTACCTAGAGAAATAGCCACTAATCAAGGTCCACAATTCACCTCTGGCCTTATCACAAAATTGGTTGAATAATACCAAATTAGACACAAGAAATCAACACCCTATCACCCTTAAGCTAATGGTCAGGTGGAAGTCACTAACATGGAGATTGAAGGTATTCCCACCAAGATAGTGTAGTTGAATATGAAAGATTCAGTTGCAAGGTTACCTGAAGCAATATGGGCATACACAACAACTTGGAAAACCACCACTAGTTTTACACTTAATGAGTTAGTATATGGTAAGACAATAGTCCTTCCTACTGAGTTTGAATATAAAACACTAAGGATAGTAGTAGAGCTAGAAATGGACTTGACAAAAGCTCAAAAGGAAAGGTTGCATAACTTAAATGGATTGGATGAAATAAGGATGGAAGAAATCCATCATTCTGAGGTAGTACAACAAGAAAGGATAAAGTGGCATGATCAATACATTAAAACCAAGAAGTTCATTGTAGGGGACTGGGCACTATTATATGATTCAAGGTATAAATATTTCAAAGGAAAATTTCAATCTAGATGGTTCAACCCCTATTAAAATTAGTCAATTTTATCCTAATGGGGTAGTCTAGTTACATATCATTGATGCAATCATATTTTCACTTCTTGTAAATGGCCATAGATTAAAGTTATATAAGAAGCCATTAAATAAGGATGATTTCATAATCTACCTATTCCAACAATATGGTGTTCACAATGAACCAAATGCATAATCTGACACATAGAGTGATACTTCAATAACACGTGATATACAAAGCACTTCTGGTTACCCAGAGATTGAGCTAAACAACTCAATCCCTAAGATCACTCAAGATTAATTTCTCATTTTATCTCACAAGAACACACTGCACATTATAATAATGTTCAAAATATCTTTAGAGGGACCTATTTTTCAATATTCACAAAGGGTCTTGATGCCCTAGGGACCTATAGCTTAATAGTTGTCAACGTTCAGAATGTTCCTTGACACTGCAAGTACCCGTAGTACCATCTATCAATAGAAAATAAAATACAAAATTGGTTGGCAGCATATTCATAGCAATTTCACACACATTCATTTCACAATATCCACATGTAATATCCATTTCACAATAAGTACCCATAGCATAATTATTTTGCTGCCCTCTTGCATTTCAAATACTCGAGCTATAAAATTTCCAGCCCATATCTATAAACCTATCCCATCATTTGCACCCTCCTTCCCACTATTCATTACCTTGCAGCTAATTACCGTCAAATAAAATCAATAAACAGATAAATTCTTTTTAGTTTACACATCAGGTGCATAGTTATCTCAATTGGCTGGTACTTCAGTTACACTATCATGATTAATATAGTATTTCTTTAAAATTTCATTATATATTTCATATTATTCCATGCATGCGAACTGTTTATATCATTAATTTCCATCATTTCATATTTTAACCACCTTCCAATCAAAACGTGAAGTGAGGTCACTTCACCAATTAAGTTGGAGGGAGGGTACAACCTAGTCAGTCTTTTGAAATTTTCCACCTAAATTAAAATCAATGGATATAAATGACATGCAAAACCTTTCGAATTATATCTCATTTTTTCTGCCATTTCCAATTTCTAAATTTTACACCCTGAGAACTTGATCTTAAGTCTAGACTAGGGTCAAACTTAGAAATTTTTCATGAGCTCGAGTTAAGCTAGTACTGAGAAGGGAAATTTGCAGTATAATATGCCAGTAAAGATATATGAGGAAGCAAAAGGAAATTGAATGGTTTTGAAGGTGGTAGAGAAGATTGATTTAAATTTCCAAAGCTGAATTGAGTACATTGAGTAGAGAAATTAATCCAGAATGGGAGGTGGTTTCATAAGAAGGGAGCTGATAGCTCATCAACAAATTATGGAGGATGCAACGATTTTACCCATTTTTACCAAGGTTGGCTAGCTCGACTACTTATTGAAGTTAATAGAATTTAATGATGATATGACATGAAGGCTTGTATCTACTCTTGAATATGATGAAGCTATGGTAAAGGGACTTTCATTAGATGCATCTGAAACTACCATCGCACAAGTCATTGGGTTACCAAGAACAGGGGCAAAATTTATAGCACGAGCTGATGTAGTTACAACCAAGGAAGAATTCTACATACAAGGAGAGGAACTAGACTCCTCATCACAAGGTATGAAGAGACTTTCCCTCCCTTGGTTATGGGAAAATCGTGTCTCTTACATTGTCATATATATCACCTATGATGGTAAGAAGACCCCTTTGTATATAGTTCATTTCAAATTACTCAATCACCTCAAACATAATAGGTTAGTGAACGTACTGAACTTTCTATACAATTTGTTGAAATGGATGGCCTCAGAATACCAAAGAAAACAAAGTGATACTTCTCTATCTCATCACTATTTAATTTCTTTATTGATAAAGAGAAGTTTAAGGATTCAATATCCACAAGTGAACTAGGAGGATTTTAAGGAATGTACAGATATTAACAGTTTTTTGCATGCACCTGTAGTACCTAAGGATGTAGAACCAAAAAATGAAGCTATGGAGGAAGACCCTCATGTCTCACCTATGGATTTACCTGCATATAGCCAAGGAGAGCATGAGGAACCTAAAGAACTAGAATCTAGGTCAGCTATAATTGAGGAAATACTATCTTCTTCAAGATCACAAAAATCTAAGAGTCGGAGAGGCAGTGCATCTACCTCCTCTACACCCTCTAAACCAAAAGGCAGGAAGGATACTCCAAAGAAAAAGATGGATATTCAAAAGAAGGAAGATGATTTTCCAAAGAAGAAGAAGAGTGTTCAAAAGGGGAAGAAGAAAATTGAGAAAGACATACTCACGCTTAGACGCTCTGGAAGATTAAGAAGACAAGATGTCATGAAGGAAAATATAGAAGAACCAAAGGAAGAAGAAAAGAGCAAGGAACAAAAATAGGAATATTTCCTGATTGTAGAAATAGACTTTGAGGTAAAGGGGGATACCCTTGGTAATGTGAAAACACCAGTGAAAAGGAAAATATATGTACTAACAACTTCTAATTCAGAATCAGAAGATATATTTACTATAAAGAAATTATGGATGAAAACCCTAGATAGTCCCATTCATGGAGACTATGAAGAGGGTGATGAGTAGTTTGAAGATATAAATGAAGTATACATAGAATAAAGAGATGTAAGGAAATAACTTCAAGAGGCATTGGATTAGATTAAACACTTGGAAAAGTTAGTGCAAAATTATGAACAGATGGACAAGGAAAGAGAAGAAAAAATGCAAGAGATGGAGGATAAATTGAATTTGTATGGCCATGGCACTAAACTTGAATTGTTGGAACAACTGGCCATGACTAAAATAGAGGATAGAGAATTGGAAATTCTAGATCAAAAACCTCCTTCACTTATAACTCCTGATTACCAGACAAAATTGTTACTTGGCTATCAATTATGAGAGGTAACTATTGAGTTTGCATAGGAAAATGAGAAATGGAAGAAAGAAAAGGAAGAATATGTAAAGGAATTAGAAAAGAGAGATATTGAGTTGAACAGATCAGTATTCCTATTGGAGGAAATAGCAGATAAAGCTGCACAAAATTTCAGGTGTAGACCTCCACCGAGAACATATGCACTAGTTTTATAGGAAAGGTTTCCATGCTTTCAATTTAGTAGATTAATTAGAAAACATTCTATTGGTATGAGTAGAACTTCTGAGTTTATTGAAATTTTTATTGTTTCCACACCTGAAGAACGAGATTAGTTGTGTGAGTTTTATTTACACAACTATGTAGTGTCAGATGAGACAAAATGGAATCCTCTAATTTTTGTAGGGGATCTTCAAATATGATCATTTGCATCCTACTATATAAGTGAATAGATTAGGGGTGAGATAATGGAAGAGTATAAATAAAAAGAGAAATCAATGGCTCTCCCCATAAGAAAAGAGGCTAAAAACCCTGATGCAGTCATTGATGAATGGTTGAAACTCATTAAACATAAGGGTGTGGGTAAGAAAATCATAAAACTCATGAAGGAGGATTATGATAGAATGTAGATGTTAGTTGTGGGTATAGGACAACAGTGCTACAAACATGTACAGAATAGGTGGAATAGTTTTACCCCAAAATTACAGTGAAAGGGACCACATTCTATGTATAATTTTACTGCTATGCTTCAAAGGGTACACAAGTATATAGAAATTGGTGTTAAAAAAGAATTTTACTAGGTATCGCTCACCTTCCAACCACATATTATCCTCTATCTAGTTCCACATTGGATTGGGGAGAATGGTGAAGAATGTGAGAAAGTAGGAATTATCAGGATGAGACAACTTGTAGAATATCAAGGTTTCTATTTCAAATATATTCAAGGGGTGAGTGCATTTATGGACTTGAGGAAAATTACTTTGTAGTATAATCAACATCCCTAGTGTTTTTATTGGGGACAAGCAAAAGGCTAGTTGGGGGGAGATGATAGGTCTAGATAATAGCTCATTTTATGTTGTTTTCACATATTTTGAGACACTTTTAGATACACTTTCCAAACAATGCTCCTATATTATACTATCCTTTCATATGTATTATGCAGACTTGAAGCTAAAATATAATGATGAGAATATGGTTATAATATACTGGTATTGCATGGTTTATATGAAGATATGTATAAAATTTTGATGGAATGTTATGTTTTAATTGTGATAGTTATCCTTATGCACATACTTTGTGGAATTAACCTTTTGCAGCCAATGAGGAACTATGGCACACAACAGTTGTAGGATGAACCCGCAACAAAAAGGGTTTGGGACAACAAAACAAAGGAGTTCCAAATTAAGCTAAATTTGATGATTTCTAATTAAAGGAACTTAATGAAGGTTGAACATGCATTATTATGACCAGTTAATAAACGTTGAAGAAGAGGTATCCTTTACTTATAGGATTTTGAAAAATGTTTGTATGTTTACACCTAATTTTGTTTTGACAGAGTTTTAGTCCTATTAGGATTCTTTTTCCTTTTCAGTTATAGGTTGAATAAATTAGTCTTAACTTTATGCTCTAATATTTAGGAATGGAGTCAATGATTCTAGTTAGTTGTTGCCTTGAATAATATTCCCTCAAGCTTGTATATAGTTGTTGGTTGAATCCCCAGATAAGTTAGTTGGTTTTTTAGTTTTATGTTACCAGTTATTTTTTAGTTTCAAGACATGGTGAATATTTAGAATTATTGAATACAATTTGTAAAGATATCTTGTGTAAATACTCATGATATGCAGTAAATGGAGTTAATTTCATGGGATACATAGAATATATTAGTTATATTTGGGTTCAGTTAAACTGAGAAAAACCACTTGAGTAGGCCACTCAAGGTACTATTCCTCACTTCATTTTCAGTTATTCATTTATGTTTGATAGTTGTTTTTCATTCATCATTACTTCATGAACCATATGCAAGCTAACTAGAATCTCATATCTTGCATATTGATGATGAATGCTTATGAATATCCATGCAATGGTTAACCAGTAGTACTCTAGAGGTTAATTTAGTTGATTCACTAGTTTATCAGTTTTGGAGTTGACATAGTACTATTTTATTAACAATAGTTCAGTTACAATCTAAGTTGTAGGTACTCATAGCCACTAGTTTTGGTTATGTATTTTATTGTTTTACAATTCTATGAATTTTCTAGCAAGTAGAATCATTTCGATAGGGTAGTTTAAGGAGTTTATGAATCTTTGAAGGCATATAGAATGCTACACTATCACAAGTTTACAAACCTTGGGTTGAAAATTTAATGTAGTCTTAAGCAATGTTGAGTGGACTATTCAACAGATAAACCTCTAAATTATGTAGGTTCTACCAATTTTACAAAGCATTAGTTTAGACTCTACACAGAGTAAAAGGTATATATAACAATCCTTGCATACTCTAGTTTTCTGGAACTATCATTTGAAAGCAATTTGAATGCAATGGTGACATCGAAAGTTGTAGATGTTTCATAGAAACTAAAACCTAAGTTTAAAAGATACCCTGCCAAAGTCGTAGAAGATGATACCTTAGGCGCATTTTCACACATATCTTATGGGGTTTTTCCAACTGAACACATTAGGGCATTTATTCATGATAGTATGGATGAACACTCACCCAAAACATTATTGGAACTATGGATATATGAGTTAGTTGGGGATGATTATGCTTTAAATCTAGAGTACAAATCCCTAACTAAGAAGAAATTAGATATATGGAAATGGTTTCTAAGTTTTATCTATGAAGAGAAGTACATCTAAATTCCCCTAAGTAGAACTCACAACCAATTTATGTGTATTGATGGCCCTCATATGATTACTAGGGAAGTAATTAGAGAGAGAATTGGTTTATGGTCTACCGGACCGGTTCCAGTCTTGAAATTCATCAAGAATAAGGATGTAATGGAGAGAATGGGTGCTACATTTGATCAAAGAGCCCTCACAATAAACCCTATTAGAAGCCTGATAGTTAGATATGCAACTATGCTTAATGGATAAAATATTTACTATACCAATAAAGACAATTTGGTCCCTTCCACTACAATTCATGTGGCACAAGACATGGTTGAGAACAATGTTGATTATGACCTTTGCGAGTTTATCTAGCAACAATTGATGGAGAACTTGAAAGATATTGAGAATAAGAAGTATGCATTCAAGTATGGCACATTGGTGATGTGTTTTCTTTTCTATTTCTCAAAAGAATTTCTCGTGGATGGAAAAGTTAATTGGTCAAGTGCAAGGCCCATGAAACACCAGATAGGATATTATATGAGAGGTATTAGAGATATGAATGCTCAGGATGATGCTCTTGTATCCTTCTCTGCAATATTCCAAAGAAGAATGAATGAGAGACAAAGAATTCCAAGAAGTGTTGTGAAAAGATACAAAATTGATAGTACTTTTCTAGTCTCCATTGATTTTTATATAATGGAAGCAGTTGAACCTAGAACCATTTGGGTTCAGAAACTAGGTTATGAAGTGTTAGAGGCAAAAGTTGTTGGCTATGTAAAAGTGCTACTAAATAGTCCATACGACCCTAACAAGCCAAGGTATGGGAATTATGAAGAAAATTCAATGGAAATTCACTTGGAGTTTAAGAAATTATAGATGAGGAAAAATGTTGATGTTGTGGTAGACATATATGCCAAAGAGCTTGGCATCTCAAAAGAAAAATTTAGGTTTTCCAAAAGAAAGAGCAGTTGAATTTGTTTTGATAATTGGATGGCTAATGTCTAAATGGTTTAATAGAATATTGATTCACCCCCCTCGGTATTTTGGGTGCTCAACAGTCATCTTTTATGAAATGGACAACAAGAGCCCAAAATATGAGAATTATATCTTGTCAAACCTATACATCTACACACAAACATAAGGAGAAAAATGTTGGGGGTTATTCTGGGGCTTACCTCAATTAAACCCCTATTTTAGTGTTTCCACTTCCATTGATAGCCAAATAGAATCAAGATAGATAAATTGCATAAAGTAAAAGATATGTGATAAGAAAAAACCCCAAAAAGGAGGAGAACCCATATCAAAAATGAAATAGACAAGATCAAAGAGATGAGATTAAATAGACGAGATAAAGATAAAAAGGAAGAATTACAAACAACATGTGGATCCTCTCTTGGATTGTTGGTGTGATGTAATAGCATACAAGAGAAGCCTTGGCTATTACTTGAGAGAGAATACAATAGAGCTTTGAATGAGAATGAGAGAGCAAGAAGAGAAATAATAGAATGAGAATGAGAGTGAAAAATGAGGTTTTTGTGAGATTGCATGAGCAAGAGGATCTATTACTCACACTTCCTTGTTGTTATGACATGTGTCATAAACAATGGATGTGAAATATTCTAATTTAAATCTCATAAATTTTGGGGATTCTATCACATCATGGGAATGTCTATGCATCACACAAGTTTCCTACTCAAAACTTTGTACAAGGTATTTGGGTTGCTAGTGCTTCATCGTTGTTACCCATGGAGTCAAAACCATGGAATTCTGACTTATGGGGTTTTTCATAAGTATGGTGGGCCTAAATGTATACGTGTGAAATTTCCATAGGGTACAATTTTATGACACTACATTTTTCCACCACTTTACTGAGCTAAATTTTTGGGAAAAATAAGCTACACTAAAGTAGCTAAGAATACATATATACTAATTTAGAAATTTTAGCAATTTTGCAAAAAAGGGATATTGTAGAGGCCATAGAGGTTGAGCAAGAAGATATTGATGATTCCCCCAACATTCAAGATTGACGAGAGACTATAGTGTTTGATGTGAAATTTGGTTCTACAAAACTAAAAAATGGGTTAGTTTCAAAATAAGAAGAAACTACCATGACAAGAAGAATTATTAAGAAGATGCTTGGTGAATCGAAAGAAAAATATGATGAAGAAGTGAGTATATTCCCCCTCCTATTTTTTCCCTTGCTAGTGGGTGAAAATAGGAAGGTGAGAGGGAATTTTTTTCATAAAAAATGGGAAAAAATTAGCCTATATATGCCCAGTGTGGGCCCATGGAAGGTCATTTTTACTATTCACTGCAAAGATTTTGTTGACTTTTCTATAGAGCTTTTAGAAAAATTCCTCGCAAATGAGACTTTCAACTTATGAGGATCGAGAAGCTAGACATCGACATGGGGAGGGGTGAGCCACTTAATGAGGTACGATAGAATTCCCCCCTAGTCTTTTATTTTTGCATGTTTTTTAGCATTAGAATAATCACAAGCAACATCGGCATCTATTTGGTGCATCAACGTCCTATAGTCATGCTAGAATCCAACCAATGTGTTTAGGTATGATGTGCACACTGGCATTAATGTAGCGCATTGTAGTCTCAAATTTTTTTTTATGATGTAGAGTAGAAATGGAATTTTTGTGACATGGTGTTTTATGTTTTTGCAAGAGCTATCCAAAATTCATGAGCATGGTAGGGGTGTTATTTTATTCTTTACGAAGTCGTAGCAATCAAATCACACCCAACGATCATGCTCTTTTGTAATGGTTCAAGCTATGGTGGGTATACACCATGCTCGAGATTCACTTCCACACATCAATGTTGATGGTGCTAATGGAGATGTGGGATGCAAACACCATGTCATTTCATCTCCTAATAGGGGAGATAACCATTACACTCACCGTATCCTGTGACTTCCCATTTGAGGAGAGCAAGTAGCATATGAAGACAAGAATTCAACTTAGGACACATAGATGATGCAATAATACTACATCAGTCATACTATTCTCAAGGACACCACTGACCACATTTACATGACATGGTAGGAGTAGGGTCGCATGGCAATGCCACTACTACTAGGCATGATAATCGTGAAACTGGCACCACACATTGTTATTGATGGGAGATGATCTCACCTCTATGGGGGCCTCATCCACTAAATTTTTGTGATGGAGGAGCGAAGGACTATATATGATTGGGGTGAGAGTATTCTTGCTCACTTATACCACAACCTCGAGTGATATGTACATTATGAGTATCATAGTATTACCACCTACATGATCCTAAAAGTGTGGGTGTTTGATCATATCACTTGCACATGACCAACTAAATATTCTTAGGGATTAGTGTAGGGTGACCCTTGAGTGCATGTATACCCATTGTTGCATGACTAGTGGCTTAGTGATTTAATTTTTTGGAGATAGAGTTTGGATAGCTTGAGGAGTGATAACATTCGCTAGTGACCATATAGGTGAATGGGGGTCTGGTAGTTGGATAGGGGGCAGTTGTAGAGGATGTAGGGGTACCAACTCCTTGTCATTTAGTTGGAACATATTGTTGTACCATACTACTGGCACCAATTTTCTTGATAGTTCAGCTAGGTGCAAGTCATTCCTCCTATAGATCCTATGTACATATGGTCTCATCGGAGTGTAGCTAGAGCAAGGGACCACCCCCATCCCACTATCATCAATGTCGTACTCAATGATAATAATGGTAAGGACAAGGACCTTCTAGAGGCTCTAATGACTAATGATTTCAGTGTATTAGTTGGATTTTCCAATTGGTGGTTGATAGTAGGTCCTACCCTGATTTTCCCAATAGATGCCCCCATGGGAAATGTTGGTGCTCAGGGGTCTAAGGATGAAGTGGCCAAGAGTGTAAATGAGGAGGGAAAGGTGGCAATAGGTAGAGCAAAGGATAGACTGAGGTGGTGGTAATGTGTAGCATCATTGGTGTGTGGTCTTACGATCTCAGTCACACTATCTAACATTTGGTTGGTCACACCACCTTCTTCAGTGGCTACAAGGTCGAGCATCATCTCTAGCAATGGTGCTCCACCCCTAGATCCACATTGGAAGGCTAGGAATTTAGGTATGGATTTGGATTTGATACATGCTATTTTATTTTAGTTATTTTATTATATTCTTTCATATATTTATATATGTTTTGAGGATACGATGTTGATATCGTCCACTTTCTCTATGGTTGCAGTGTTCACACAAGAATGACTCAACTTCTTGTTGATACATTTCAGAGGCGATCCCAACCTTCTAGGTCTAGGAATAGTCCTTGGTGCCTGCAAGACTCCCACAATAGGGTGTTATGCCCAACTATTTGAGCATGTAGTATGTATAAGGATGGATTATGAGGAGACCTAGGTAGAGGTGGTCCAGTGCACTATCAAGCTCTCAACCATGATTGGGAAATGAGATTAGAGGGGAACAAAGATCCTCTTTACACTCACTAAGAGAGATCAAGCTATGAAATGATTTGAGAGTGTTGAGAAGGGATGTGATGCTCTGTAGATCTAGGTCAATAACCTCAAGAGGTAGTTTGAGGTTGTGATGACAACACCCATTGATCTATAACATCCTCAAGTGCAACAACTGAGAGATGAGTTGTGAGAGGTTCAAGAACAGAAGGCTACATTGATGGTGTGCATTTCCACTCTCTAGGAGCAGATGGGAGAGCTACAAGGAGAGCTTCCAATATTATAATCTTGGAGCATAACCATTTCAAAATCACATTGATCTCATCCCCATGTATCCATCTGTCAACCACCTCCACCATTGCTAGTGCCAGAGGGCTTTCAGAGCCATGCTCTCGACAACTAGCCACCATTTTTTTGTATCATATATCATTATTTGTATATCATTTTTGATGTATGGATTCATATACAGATATATAGACACCAAATTTTGTCATAATGGTGTGATGCATGTACATGAAATTGTTTTGATATATATAAATATATGAGATTTTTGGATCAACATCATGTGTTCTTATGTGTATGTTTCATTTTCATGTATGACTATGCTATGGATGTATGTTTATGGATGTATGCTTAGATTTTAAGTGATCATGATCTAATTAAACACACATTGGATGTATGGTTAATTAAATACAACGATGATCTAATTGATGTTTAATGATATAGATAGATTGTATGATGTAGAACATATGGATAAAATAATTAATCAAACACAATGCACAAATATATAGCATAAAATAAAACACATGTATATATAATTCCTAATTAAAGAAATTAACTACATACACATGTTCACATCATGACAAAAATTAAAAAGATAATGTGTTAATGAAGAAATTTCATAACATAACGAACTACGATCCCTGAAGAGGGACAAACGTCATGCATATTCCACATAGACCTTATGCATACTATTTGTGAAGATGCATTGCATTGACTGGTTCTTTTAGAGGAGTACCATCCATAGATGAAAATCCATATGTACCAAAACCATACACAGAGGTGATCATGTAAGGACCTAACCAATTAGGGTTGAATTTCCCTTTTTTGATTAGGTGGAACATTTACATTTATTTGGTTCTCATAGAGAATGAGATCACCCACCTTAAAGGTAAGAGAAAGAACACTTTGATTATAATGTTTAGAAATATATTTTTGATAAGCATGAAGATGGTTGAGGTCTTGTAATTAGTGCTCGTTGATCAACTCAAGCTAATTTAGATGTTCAACATGGTAAGTGCCATCATTAATCAATCCCTTAAGGGAAACCCATAGAGATGAAATTCCCAACTCTAAATGCATAATAGCCTTACCACCATACACAAGGTTGTATGGGGTTGTACCAATAGCTATATGTACACTTGTGTGATAGGCCCATAAGGTGTAAGTCAATTGAGTATTCCAATCTTTACTATGCATATTGACAGTTTTTCAAAGAATTAGCTTAAGAGTTTTATTAGAGGCTTCTTCATGGCCATTAGTTTGATGATAGTAAGGTGTAGAAAATTGATGTTGAATGTGAAATTTATCTAAGAATTTCTTTACCTCTTTGTTATTAAATGAATTTCAATTTCCAGAAACAAGGGGAGAAGGAAATCCAAAGCAAGAAATAATTTTATTTAGAAGGAAGCTACAAATTGCTTTAGCATTAGTGGATCAAACTAGAATAGCTTCAAACTATTTTGTAAAGTAATCAGTAGCTTTAAGTGGATCAAATTGATGATGAAGGTATGTCCCTTAGAAGGAGGTGATATTTTTTTGATAATATCCAAACCCCACTTTGCAAATGGCCAAAGAGAGGTTTGACTATGAAGCTCTTGTGTGGGACCTCAGATAAGATTACTATGCTGTTGGCATTAAGGACATTTCTTGACAAAGAAAAAGGAGTCTTACTCTAGTGTTTGCAAAAAATATTCCATATGAACTAGTTTACACACTAAGGATTTACCATCGAAATGTCCACCCCCAGAGCTCGAATGGTATTCTTGAAGCGCAAGGGGTATTTCAGCCTTAGTGAGATATTGAAGAAGGAGATTGTTGTAAGATTTCCAATAAAGAATATTAGACAAAATAATGCATTGAGATGAAAGCTTTCATATCCAAATGTGGGTATTCTTAATCACATCATCAGGAAAGTTTACAGTCTTCAAATAATTATAGATGTGAGAGTACCATTCTCCCAAGTCTATTTGGGCACACATAAGACTACCAGGTTCAGGTTGATTAGAGACAATGAGAGCAGAGAATCTAAACCACAAGTGGTACTCATATACACCATCATTAGAGGGTACAAGGGAATCTACACTTGCTATTGCATCTGCATGATGATTTTCTCTCCTAGGAACACTATCTATGGTAAAAGAATATAATCAATCAAGAAAGGATAAAGCCAAATCTCAATACTGAGATAGCTTGCTTTGATTAGCTTGATATGCTCCCGTGATTTGATCTACAATAAGCTTTAAATCACCATGAATGAAAATATGTTTAATATTTAGTGTTATCATGGCACGTAAGACAACAAAAAGGGATTCTTACTTAGTGATGTTATTACTACAAAGAAATTATAATTGAAAATATTGATGATCTGGCCTACCTTCAGGTGAGATTAAAACTACACCTTCCTCAAAGCCAATTTGACATCCTGATCCATCAAGATATATTTCCCACATAGGTTCATGATTCAACACAAACAAATTATCATTTAAAAATAAGTCCAAATTAAGAAAGGAATGAGATGAGGGAGCTTGTACCAATTGATTAACAATAGCTTATCCTTTACTTTCCTTTTGAGTCACAAAATTGATATCAAACTCAGAGAGAAACATCACCCATTTTGCTAACCTTCCAAAAAGATTAGTTCTAGTAAATAAATGTTTGAGGTGATAACATTTTACAATCACATGAGTCTTTGCACAAAGAAGATAATTTTGTAACGTTTACATTGTGAAAATGAGATTGAGACATTGTTTCTCCATATTAGATTACCTAGTTTCATAATCAACTAGAATACAAGTAATGTAGTAGACTGGTCTTTCTTTATCATCATTATCAAGTTGAGCTAATAAAGCTACTAAAGCATGAGGTGATACAAAAACATAAAGTAAAAATGGTCTATCTTGTATAGTTGGCATCAAGATAGGAGGATTGGAAAAATAACACTTGATATATTTAAAAGCCTTGTCACATTCATCATCCCATAAAAAATGAACATATTTCTTCAACAAGCATGTGAATGAAAGGGTAGTATCAGCTAATTGAGATACAAATCTATGAATTGCCTGAATATTTCCTTACAAACTATATAGTTGAGAGATGTTATTAGGTGGAGGCATGTTAACAATTGCATCAATATTATTTGTGTTGACTTTAATTCCATGATGGGAGATAATAAATCCTAAAATTTTGTTAGCATCTATGCTAAATATGCACTTAAGAGGATTTAGTCTCATCTTATAGAGTCAAATCCTTTTAAAGATAAGATGGATATTCTCAACATGATCTTGATGAGTAGTAGACTTAGCCAAGATTTTATCAATGTAATCTTCTAAGATCTTGTGAATAAAATTGTGAAAGATAAGAGTCATTACCTATTGGTAAGTTGCTCCAACATTCTCTAATCCAAATGGCATGACTACATAATATAAGGTACTCCAAGGGGTAGTGAAGGATGTCTTGTATTGATCTTTTAGGTTAATATGGATTTAATTATAGCCCAAGAAGCCATCCATGAAGGATAATAAGGCATGGCTTGTAGTCGAGTCTAAAATCATAATGATATTGGGTAACAAAAAATCATCCTTAAGAGAATCCTTATTAAGATCATGAATTTCAATGAAAATATGAATACGACCATTAGGTTTACTAACAGTGATGATATTCGATACCCAAGGTGAATAGTCAAAAGGATGGATAAAATCATATTTTAAAATCTTTTCTATCTTAGTCTTGACTAATAAAGTAGCCTTGGGACTCATTTTACAAATATCTTGCTTAATGGGCTTGGTATCGAGACATAGAATGATATTATGAACTACCACAAACTCATCAATACTAGGTATGTCCACATGTGACCAAGAAAATATATCAGGATGATAATGCAATAAATTAGTATATTGTTTAGATTATTCCGAGGAGAGACATTTCCAATCTCAATCACGTTTTTAGAAGATTTAGGATCCATGATAACATTAGAAGTATCCCCTTTGAGGAGAGTACTATGGCCTTTAAGGTGAGGCATAGAAACACTATCATCCACATTAGATAAAGGAGCCTTCTCAGAAGAACTCATAACCAACTCTCTAAAATATGCCTACCTATTCAAGCAATATAGGAATCATTGTTTATGGTGATAAGAAGTTAAGGTAGAGTAGACTCCTAAGAAGTCTTCTAGTGCTTTATCTAAAGAGAAAACATCTAGATAAACTTCTTTAGAGTCTACCTTGCTTTAATTGTATTCAAGATGAACCAATTTAAGAGAATAAGATCTGATGGAGACCATGTTGACTTTCAACCATGGTTTCACCTTAGAGGTTGTGGGGAAATATCCAAGTCCAACTTTAGAGTTACATGAATCAACCTCTAAGGGGACTTTAATACCTTGTTTGTCATTCCCACAACCCTTACCTCCATAACCAAATTTAGAAAAGATATTGAATCTTGGTCTATAACATGATTGCAATTCTTGAGGGGGAGGAGGATTGGTGTAAAGAGCATACTCCATACTATAAGTATCACCTCTCTTTATGGATGCATACTCATCCTTCTTAGCAAAAGTGAATGAAATTTTTGGTATGTGAATAGGATCTACTTTGTACTCCCTAATATAGGACTCAATAAATTTTAAGGATCCACAATCATCACCAAGACATGCATTCAATTTAGGAGAAGAAATAAAAGGAGTAGAATCAAGACTCTCTACTTTGAGAGGATCTTCCTTAGGGACATCTATCTCAAGAGTATCCTTCGTGATAGGTATTGTTGGAGTAGATGTCAATGCATTTGAAGATAACAAAGGGATAATATTTTTTAGGTACAACCAAATTTTGACCAAAAACTATCATTTCACATAAGTGTATAGCATTAGGGTCAACCTTGATTATGATCACCTTATTATTAGCAAAAAACTTCACAAAAAAATACAAGGTAGAAGTAACTACTCCCAAAGCATGAATCCATGGTCTTCCCAAAAGAATATTATATGGTAATGGTCTTGGAATAACATATACTAGGGTGGATATGGTAACAAGTCCTAACCTTAGAGTCAAGATTACAGTGCCTAAGTCTTGTTGACCAGCATTATTGAATCCATGAATATAGAAATAAGAAGCAACCAAGGAGGTTGAATCAACCTTAATTTTAGGCAACAAGTCAATGCTACATACATTGAGTGCCAAAATGGTATCAACAAGAGAATGTATAATTCTAATATTGTTAGTATAGACTATTATCATCAAAGGATTTGCTTACTTTTGTACTTCCAGAGGTGGGAGTTCATGTGGATGAAACGTAATATTCATAAAATCTGCATGAATATATGATCTATCAATGCATTAACATTTTTCAACCTAGTAGAAGAAGACAAGAGGGTCTTTTGCATGGCTTCATGAAGCATACCTTGGTAAATTGGATTAGTCTAAAGCAAATATCAAAGTGTGATCTTGGTAGGAGTAATGTGAAGTTGATTGACAAGATCATACTCATGTGATGGCTTAGTTTTAAGTTCAGGTGCTTGAGGAAGGCTTGGTTGAGAAGGTAGTAAATAAATAGGTTGATTAACATTTTATTCATTCCTTATAGTATTATAGGTATGGGCTATGCTTTATAAGAGGGATTATTATATTGTATGAATCACATGTAAAGGTTTGGTGTGCCACTTTTGATAGAGACCCCACAAATAAAATAATTTTTTTTAGGAAATGGGCTAGCCGAAGTCACATAAATGACAGGTTTCTTAGGCCTTTAAGGGGCAGTAGAGACTATGACTACATTTACAAAATATTTGACCTACAAAGAAGTATATTTTAATAAAGAATTTTACTTATCAAATTTTTGAGTAAAAGGAGATGTCTCTAAGAAATCATTCAAAGCATCATCCAACATATCAAAATCTTCTTAAAAAAAAAAAAATTATCAAAAGAATTAAAATTTTGAAGAAAAATATTCGACATGATTTCCTTCACATCAAGTTCACCAAAAATCTAAAGGAGGGGATTCACTACCCTCAAAATGATGAGGTCTTAAGGAGAAAATAGCCCTCAATTACCTCAAGGATCAAAGCTCAGGTGATGAGATAAAGAATGAAGAATGTTTCTAAAATTTAATCGAATAAATACTAAACTACTAATGGTGAGAATAATGAAATCACTTAACTATAGAAACAAATAAAAAAACTAAAATCTCTAATAAATAAATAAATAAAATGCATAAACCACATATTTTACCCTCAAGAGGATTATCTCTTGGCCATGAATGATAGTGCACTATGAATATGCTTGTGCCTCGTGTTTTCATCTCTAATGAAACATAAAGCAAGAGCCCAAATTTCAAAAATCCCAGCTTGTCAAACTTGTACATCTGCACACAAATAGAATGAGAAAAATGTTGGGGGTTGTTTCAGACCTTACCTCAATCAAACCCCCGTTTTGGTGTTTCCACCTTTGGGGACAACCATATAGGATTGAGATAGATAAATTGTATAAAGTAAAATATGTGTGATAGAAACAAATCCTGCAAAGGAAGAGAACCTCTATCATGAATAAAATAGACACGATTAAATAGTTGAGATAAAGATAACAAGAGAGAATTGCCAATAACCCATGGCGCCTCTCTTGGATTGATAGATGTGATGTAGTAGCATGCAAGAAAATCCTTGACTGTTTCTTGAGAGATAAATCCAACAAACCTTCACTGTGAGAATGATAGAGCAAGAAGAGAAAGAATAGAATGAGATATAATGAGAATAAGAGTGAAAAATGAGGTTTTTGTGAGGTTGCATGGGTGGGAGGAGCTATTGCTCATGCTTCATTTCCATTATGATGCATTTCATAGGTAAGGGATGCAAAATATTCTCATCCAAATCTCATAAATTTTGAGGATGCTAGCACATCATGGGGATGTTTGAGTGTCCTACTCAAAACTTTGCACAAGTAAGGTATTAAAGATGCTAGTGCATCATTATTTCCCATGCATTCAAAACCATGAAATTCTAACGTATGGTTTTTTTTCATAAATGTGGTGGGCCTAAATACCTAAGTGTGAAATTCCCACAAGGTGCAATTTTATGACACTATAGCCCCTCCAAAAGAAAAACAAGTTTATATACCCAAGAACATGGTAGTCTCTCAACCTGTGGTGGTTTCTTCAATTCCTCCTACAAAGAAATAAAAGAGACCTATGTTGGGAAATACCTCGGTTAATCCTTTAAAAGTTGAAACATGTTCAAGAATAAACAAGAGTGTACAAGAATGTAAGTGTATATGTTGTGCCATATCTCATCAACTAGTTGAAAATAATAAAACCTTGCTTAATGATCAACTACCCATTTAAATATACCCTAATGAAGTACCTCCCATCTATCCATCCTCATCCTCAATTGACTTTACTCCTCCACCCTCACCAAACCATAAAATTGAACCTTATTTATCCCAACCTAAGCAAAGAATAAAGGAAGAATATATGAATGATGTTACTCATGATCATATTGCTCATAAAAAATCTATTGTGATAAATTTGGATAGTGAAGAAGAAGAAAAAAAATATCATAATGAACTTTCTCTAATATTTTCTAAATCAATGAATTTAAATGGGGGAAACTATGATGATCCTCCTGATGAGAGTGATTCACCACGTTTTGAACTCAATGATACTCCTTGTACAACACTTGATTTGGCCCCTTTAGCATATTGTTTGTCTTCCATTTATGATGGGCAAGATTGGGATGTAGATGATTTTCTTTAGATTGTCTCACATGTGTAGTACCTATTTTTCTCTTTTTATATATTTTCTTGCATGTGATGCGATCTCTCATGATGTGTTGCTTGACATGTATTTATATTTTTTATTTTTCTTTGGATGACCCTAGTTGTTCTTGTTGGCACAAGGATACAAAGGAAATGAACCTATTGTGATATTAATCTATTTGTACCTTCATTCTTCATTTTTTCATGAATATTTTTGTGTTCTTCTTATTTTTTCCTTTTGGGGACAATGCAAAGTGATAGGCCAACACTGGATACAAAGAATAAAAAAGTTTTGGCTTGGTCTAAATTTCAATCTAGGGATCGTGATCTTGCGAGAGGTGTTGTGGCAGTATACCTAAGGGAGGAGAGCAGTGAGTTAAGGGGGGATGAATGCAGCTAGAACACATGCAAATTTCCTAAATGAAAATCTGGTTTAACTTTTCTATTCTACATTTATGATGGTAGTGCAACATGAACTATTAACAATCTGCAAGAACTGTGATAGTAACAACAACTTATTAACAAAAAATAAAACAAACTTCATCAAATTAAAAATACTGAAATCAAACCTTCATGAAATATTAAATCCCAGAATTAAGTCATAAAATATTTTATCAAATCAAAATTTAATTAAAATGTTGAGATTCAAATCATGTGACTGTTAAAGTTTAAATAACAATATTGAAATAATTTAATCCCAATATTATCAAAAGCTATATTGAAGCAAAACCAAACCATAATGAAGGAAAAAAAAATGCAAAAAATAAAATGTGACAGTGCTTTTCAAGGAATGGGCCCTTGCTCCTAGTTTGCACGATGGATAAAATGGAAACCTTTCTACACTACCTCGATCAAAATAATCACTATTTTATTTATTAAAAGTTTTATGCAAAAAAATTCTTCAAAAAAGTTTGTTAAAGTCTATATTCTATCAGCTCCCTTACAATGTGCTTACTTATATATGCATTGTTTGAAACAACAAAATACAAAAAATATTAATTTTTTCTTGGCCTATGGCCAACAAACTTAGAAGATACAAAGATTTGATTCGCTAATCCATAGATTAAAACCACGCTATTATAATAGTGAGAAAATATAAGATGAGAATATATTTGGTTTTGTCCAGTTAGCAATCTTGTCCTCCATGAGTTTTTCTCCAACTACCAAACACGTCCTTTTCACAAACTAATATTTGTAGTTTACTCAAGAAATCACATCCACCATACAACTAGCAGTGCATCCTCCATCATAGGTTTCCATATGGGATACAATGGTGTTGAAGTGGCCACGTGGAATTATTGGGTTACAAAGATCTTAGAATAAAAAAGATTCACATGGATGAAGAATACATGCAGGAAGTGCCACGAGGAACCAAAGGAAGGTCGCCATTAGATAAAACAATGCACAGTCATCTCAATGCCACCTTGAAAGAAATAAATTGATGGTTAAAGAGTAATGCACAAAAGTTCTTGACCAGAAAGTGACAGGAAGATATTCTACATAAAAGGTGACAATAATTTTTTGTGATTTGCATGTTGCAAGCTTTATTTTCGAAGGATTGAAATCATAATGCTTATTAGTAAAGATTTCCAATCATTAATTTCCATATTTTATCCAAAACTATATTAAATACCACTTATATATATTTAATCATATGCAACATAAAATAGTGAAATAGTATGATATGGAACATAAATGGAATGTGGAAGTGGATATGAAGGTATATGAAATAAACTAAAATGTGGCATACAATGGGACACAATTGGCTCTCATCACAAGTCATCAAGACATTTAGGTCTCTTTCATGTTGATCCAAAAAGTTTTTTTTTATTTCTTAATGTGTCATTCCTTCATTGTGTTTGTAGTTCCACAAGTATTTGGGGAATGACGTTGATTCTAGACATAATCATATTATATATTATCAATGGTCTATACTGACCTCATATAAGTGGATCCCTTAGGTGACATCTTTTGTCTTATTTAGTGGCTTTGTCTTGGGGGAAACTACATATCAATGACATATTGTTTTCCAACAAGGCTCTCATGACCTTTTTCATATATGTAGTGCCTCTCATGTTCTGATACTCTGATATTGCTTTGGTGTGTGTGTGTTTGCTTCAGTTTGATTTCTAGTTATGTTCTGATGCATATTTGATACTCTGTTAGACATCTTTTCTGCCATGTGTTGGGCATGGCAGATGGTTATTCTTATTTTCTTATGAGAGTTGGACTTATGTGTGGGATACTCAAGTTATGATGATGTTACTTTGTGAGTTATATTGATGATGTGATGCTTAGATTTTATTTACTGTATTTGATTTGGGTGAAGGGAATAGGGTGGCATCACTCGTTCGTGAGTGCCCTGCCTCACTATAACTCTCCTTCACAATGTGGTTGAAAATGAGATATGTTGGTTCTCAAAAATGCAAGTTTGAACCATGAGAGGTTGCCAAGCTCTCACAACATTTTTTGCCAATGTACAAGGCCAATTAACATAATTGAACCTTCTGCTCTTCAGGCTCTGCTAAACCTAGGCGTGTGCACCTATGTGTATGTTGCAGATTTGAATTATATTTCCTGCTCAAACAATCCATTCATAATTGAAATTGGAAGTGAATAGACAAAATGATAACTCCTACTCCTACTGCATAAAAGAAAGAATTTGAATATGTTGTTTATTATGAATTTTATCATCTGGGTTGTGATAGATCAGTGCCTTCTATCCACATGGGCAATGGAGTCAAAAATCAAAAACTGTATATGTTTCCCTCTTTGGCTTAACTCTAGTTGTTAGGCACTTTGAAAATTCTATGACTGGCATAAAACTTCACTAAATTTATGACTTGCATAAATTGTGCTGGAATGTTTCTTCACCTAGTTCTTCTTTAACTATCCAAAAGAAATCCTTAAATCACTATGACTTATTGAAAGAATTTAATTTTGACTTGTAGACACCAATCAATTAAATCACACAAAATGGGAATACATTTTGACAAATCAGAAATATACTTGATACACTGATTTAAATGACAAAAAGATCTCAAGCTAGAGACAACCAAATAAAGAATATGAATTAATACACACAACAACTGAACACCAAAAATAATTCACCAATTAAAATATCTTCTCCATTGATATGCTTCAAGAAAGTTTGTACATTATTTCCCAATTCATTTTCAGAGAAATCTAATTCTACTCTAACTACTGTCTTTTTTCTCCAACTGATTTTTCAATACATTTATACAGTATATCTAAAGAGTCATGACTCTTCATTTTCCTGTTACAGTCGTTTGAATTCATTGACATGAATTAAAATATTTAATTGAGTTACCTTATCGGCAAATTAAATATTTTTACTTTAATACCGCTTTCTTTCACTTTGCAACCTTTCCCGCTCTTTAAATTTATTGCCTCTGTAGCTTTTATTATTCTTACCACTTCACCGTTGCCTTTGACTTGTCCACCCGTGATTGTGCGGTGATTGGCCTTCATTGTCCTCCTTATGTCTATCATGCCACCGTGGGCTTCATTTTAACTTCTGGCGATATGGCAGTACTAACATTAACTGTCAACCGCCTTACCGCAGTCTCTCCACCACCTTCCCATGATACTGCAGTAACCTATTCATTAACTACCATTATCTTTGTCATCTATCACTATAGTTATCTCCATGTGTACCGTGCTACCACGGTCACAATCTTAACTGTCGGCGGCTCCGTGGTAGCTCCTTTGACCCCTACCTCGCTGCTTAATCACCACCCAACCACCACACTACCACAGTCACTGTGATGACCGCCAGCGGTACTGTGGTAGCCCATATCCACCACCACTTCACCACTTACCTCCAACCACCGCGCCATTTCTCTCACCGTCCATCTCCTTACCGCTCAACCGTTGGCTATCTTTTGACCCTTTGCAGTATGGCGGTCTGATTGTTCCTCATCGTTAACTCACCACCCACCATGTTACCACGGTCTATGGTTTGACTACGTGTGGTGTGGTGGTAAGCCTTATCATGACTGTGCTTAACCGTCACTGCTATAGTGTGAGCCACTTTGCAAAAGGCCGCGGTAAAGCGGTAAACCTATGAAGGGTAAACGATGATGGTAAAAGTTATTTTTAGCATTGTAGAAGGTGGTGAATAATTTTTCATGAAAAAAATAGTGAAATATTGGGTTCAAGTGGGTAAAAAGAACTTATAGTTTTGATGGAAATTTTCGGTTCTAACAAGATATATGAATGTGTACATGTTGTTTGACGTTTTGTGTTATGCAAGAATGCAGGTACCGGATGCCAACTCCACCCGCATTGTTGGGTCTGAGCACATCCTACATACCCAATGGTTGATGTGGTTAGGGAGTTGGTAAGAAAGTACCCCCGCCTATGTCAGTGGTTGGTCCATGGTTTGTTCATGTCGTGTCCATAATTCGTTCATGTGGTTATGATTGTTAATTAAATCATTTTATTTGCATGAGTTTTATAAGTGTGTTTATGGCTTGGTCTAGTGCTTTATGATTTAAATTAAATGCTAGTCTATGATGAAAATATTAAATTAATTAAATGTCCAATGTTGCTTATGATATCAATACTTTGGAAAATTATGGTGTACATTAGCATTTTATTGATATTTTAAAATGTGAAGCTATCCTTTAATTTAAAGCATTAAATTAAATAAGTAGCTAGATAAATTATTATGGATTATTTAAAAAGAAATAAAGTTAAGGAAATCATTATCATATTTTTTTTATTAGAAAAAGGTGATTTAATAAAATAAATTTTAAACTTCAATTATAATTAGTGAAATGTTGTTTAAAATTATTATTCATTAATTGTTTATTTTTCAAAAATTTAAAGTTATTAAAATGAAATTAATATATTTAAAAGGCATATTTTGGTGTTAATTAATTATGGAAGATTCTTCTTCCAAAATTGGAAAATGGCAAAAATGGAGTGTTAAGTGGAATTTGCATGGGAAAGTTGTCGAAAAATTTATGACAACTTCTGATTTGGGTTTTATGGAAAAAGTATATTTCCAAATATTGCTTTTTTGAAAAAGCAAGAGGGAGGAAATCGAAAAATAAAAAAATGTTGCAACTCAAAAATTGTTGATTTTTTTTTGAGAAATTAGATAATCTGTGTGGCTTTTCGTTTATTTGATCTGAGAAGATTTTATTTTGGCTTGCACTGGATTTTGTTGTTGAATCTGTTGTTGTTGGGATTCAAATCTCTGGTTTTCAAAGCTTTCATCTGGATGGAATGGTGCAACTCATCCTTGAATTGAGCTTTGCGTAGGACTCCGGGTAATTTGAATTTCATATTCTAATCTCTATAAATTTGGTTTTTAAAAGAAGAAAAGAAAATGTGTTTTTTGTGTGTGTTTGGGAAAATCCTCTTCCTCTGTAATTTTAATTACCTGCCTGTAGATTTCCCCTTCCTCTCTATATTTTATTTTGGATTTTTGGTTGAAATTTCGATTCCCTCTATCTTTGGAATCCTCCTAGCTTTAAATCTTTGTAATTTTTGTATCGATCTGAGAATCCTCTCATTCCCTGTATTTTGTTTCCCCAATTTATTTTGGAATTTTTTTGCATCTCCTTTGTTATATTGCAGTTGCTTTCATGAAAACATGATGGATAAAATATATATTTATATATATATATAAATATATATGTATATTACTATTAATATTATATTAAATTGATGTTTTGATTGGGAGTCATACGGCGAAAAGCGAAATTGATTATTCGTTGGGCGCATTTTTTTTTCTTGTATGGGGTTATTGCATTGTAAATGGGGATGGTTGGGGGAGGCGCTGCCTCCCACCGCCGCCCCCATATGGGGATGGTGATGTGGAGGCAGAGCCTCCACCACCCTCCCCACTCTTGTGTGGTTGTGGGGAGAGGGGGGTATGACTGTGTACATCCGCCCCTCCCCCAGTTCGTATGTGTTATGTGTTTTATTTAAAGGCCTGCATACTATGAGTTATGTCGCCTATTCTTACATGAATAATGTGGTTTCATTTCTAAATGCGATTGTTTATTAAAGATATAATATATATATGTGTGTGTGTGTGTGTGTTATGTTTATTATGTTATTTGGCAGATTTAATATTGAAATTATATTGATTAGAAGTTTATATATATATGCATATATATGTATATATGTATGTGTATATATACTCTATGAATTGTAATATTATGTTATTACTATGTTTCAATTTCAGTTGCATTAGGTGATTTGATATATATTTATTCTACTATTTATATACATATATGTATATATGTATATACATATATATATATACATATATATATATATATGTATATATGTATATACATATATATATATATATATATATATATATATATATATATATATATATATATATATATATGTATATATGTATATATGCATATAGTGTATAGACAGGAAATGTGAGAAAATAATGGAAAGTGGAAATAAGTCATTCTCTGGAAAATTTTATATTTAATGAAAAAAAATACTATTGTTTTAAAATTTGTTTGAAAAACGACTTTTTAATTTAATTTGTATTAAGAGACAAAAAAATAATTGTATTTTAAATATTACTGTGGAATTTGATTTCATTATTTTCTAGTTTAACTGTATTTATGAAATATCAGATTAGTTGTAAAAAAATTAAGTAGTACAATCAGATTTTGAACTTAGTTAATTAATAAATTGAATCTGCTTTTTACCTTGAAACTGATTATTTAAATAAAGATTAGATTTCCATTATCTTAGAAAAATCAGAATTTAGAATATTTTGTGTGGAAAATAATTAAAATCAGAAAATAAAATATAGTTGAAGAATTGAAAATTAGTGAATGATTTATAATTGGTTTTTAATAAATTAAGTTAGTATCTTTTTATTTTTACTTTTTTAAGTTTATTTTATTATGTTTAAATAAATAATGGAATTGTCACTGTTGTTCTTAAATCAACTTTTTAGCAAGTTTGTTAACTTATATATTTAATTAATGAATTATTTAATTGTAGGAAGATATTCATTAAATTTAATATTGTTTTTGGGTTAAATAGAAATATTAGTGAGTTTCCTTATTTTGATTTTAATCGATGATAATGGTTATTTGATGGAGACTTAGATGATTTATTATTTAAATGCCTTATAGTTAATGATGTGGTGTTATTTAATTGAAGGTGACATTTTAGTGTGTCTTGTGTGGATTTAGTGTATCTCCATAGGTTAGGGAAGGTGTGAATGCTTTTATATGGTTGCATCTTTCTAGCTTATGTTGATACTATGTGGGTAATTGTGAGTGGTACCTTGTTGTGAGTTAAGATCATTTTTGGTTATACATTATGGTACCCGTTTCTTGGTTTTGGTTTTAGGGAAACCATAGGGGAGAGTGGCTCTTCTTGGGTCTAGTGTACAAGTGGTCACCCTTGAAAGAGTTTCCCTAATTTAGTGAAAACCTAATTAATTTACCTAGTGGGTTGGGATAGTTATCACATAATAAGATAAAAATATACACCTCACCCCTATCGTTAGTGCTCTCAAAGGCTAAGGATGGGTGGGATTACCTGGTTGGTAAGGTCACTACCTTGTCTCCGTGAAAGGTAAGTGACTCCATATGAGTCACCCTATGGGGCGGTGCCTTGGGATAGGCTACTTGGTTAACCGTAGATGGAGATGGTTCCTAGTGTTAGGTAGCCTAGTTAATCCACAGAGTTGGAGTCGGTTCCTAATGTTAGGTAGCTCGATTAATCCATGTAAGGCCATGAGATGACACTCTCCCATTGTGCCCCTTTGTTTCCCTTGTTCTTGTGCCTCTAGAGTTGTTTTAGTTGTTTATTTACTGTTGATGTTTATGTTTTTTTGTGGGATTGAGTCTTGTGATGTGAGTCCTTTATGTTTGAGTTTGTGGTCGAGGGTTCTTTCTTATTAACTCCTTGCATGGGGGGTGTTCCTTCAGGTTTACACGGTCAGGTGGAAATGTGCAGTGCACCCATTGGGTCCCCAGTTGTGATTGTGGAGTGGATACAGTTGCAGTGATCTCGGATCTCGCACAGAGAAGATTGTACCTATGAAGAGTTCTCTTTCATTATTTTACATTTGTATTATGATTTTACCCTTCCCAATGTTATAAGGGAAGTGGCCTTGTAAACTTTGATTTTGTATTGTGTTGTATCTATGGAAATATATTCCACATTTGTAATTTGAACTTTGAAGTTGAATATAATAATATGTGAATTATGTTTATGAGTGTATATCTTATTCTTGTCATACTTATATCATGTTTTATTCTCGTTTCTTTCTTTCTCTTTAGTTAGTATCGCATATCGTTTATTTTTTGGGTTCGTTTAAGTAACACACCATGTACCCCATAGGATTAGGTTAATGATTTATGTTATATCTATGTTGTATAAATGTTTATATGTTGCATTGTATAATTGTTACTTTAAAAAAAAAAAATTATGTTATTGTTGTAGTTGTCCTATGGGGTGTGTGTGGTGGGGCATTACAATATACATATATTATCTTACTCTATCTTAAAGGAAATTTCTCACAACTAGTGTTAGCAATTACTTTAAGGTTGGGGTATGAATTTCATTATGTTCTTTACTTTGTTCACATGTGTTGGACTTGGTGATGCGTTGTCTTGGAATTTTGATCATTTTTGGTAGCACCTTATTAGAGTTATTTGGATTATAAATCTTGGTTCGATTGGCATGAGACCACACCTAGTGAAAACTGGTCCCTAGTAGCCCTTGTGTGTTTCTCATTTTCTACTTTCAAAAATCTCACCTAGTGAATATTAGACATCACTAGCCTGCGGTGTTTTGGTTCATGGTACCTTAGGTATGGATCCTAGTAATAATTATGTAGAGCTTACTAGTCCATGATTCTCATATCCCCTCTGCAAGTTTGCATTTTTTTGCATCATGTTGCATCATATTGATTTATTTTCATGTTATGTTATGTTGTGTGTCTTCATCATGTATGCTTTGTGTTTTCATGATGCATTACATCTCATGTTTGTTCCTTTGTCCTCATGTCTTCTTTCCATAGAATCTTGAATTTGGGGGGCTAACACATCCCCTAGACTCAATGTCATCCTATCTTTTCAATATTTGGATAATTGAACCCCTCTTGAGCTATTATTACTTTAGTGTATTTGATCATAAGTTCATACTCGCACTAAAGTGGGGGCTATGTGTAGCATAAAAAATTGTCATCCTTGATAATTTAACACTAGGTTTAGCTCCCCCCTATGTTCTTGGACCTAATTATGCATTTAATTACCCATTTTATAAACATATTTAGAAAATCAAACAAAGGGAAATAAAAATAATACTTCAATATTTTCCCCTGACACTTTGGGCCTCGAGAATAATGGGTTTGGTCTAAGGTGCTCCACACCCTAGACCACCTCTTTTGGATCCAATTTGAACATGTAGATGTCGATATTTTATTATTTGAATTTCCAAGTTCAATTGTTAGTTATTGGCATTTTATTTTTGTGAAATTAGAAGAATTGCATATAAATACTAGTCATTTTCATTATTTGAAATACTAATGAATCCTAGAAGCAAACGTAATAAAATTCATCAAACAAATTAAGAAATAAAGAGAAAAATATCAGCATTTTAGCAGCATCCATTCATGTCAAGCATCATGTCAATCACTCATCATGTTTTTTATGTAAGTTTTTTCATGTTTTGTGATTTTTTTGTGAGTAATAACACTTGTAGGACTTCAATCAAGCTATCAAATTCTCCTTGAAGGTGATAAGTACATGAATTTAGTCCATCAAGGAATTCAAATTTCAATGGTGAGTTGCAACATTATTCAATTCATTACTTGTTTATCATTTTGCCTCTACCCTATTGAGGGTAAGCCCTCTTTTTATATTATCACAGTCATTGTGGAGATAGAAATACCAAAATGGGGTTTGACTCAGGTAGGCCCCTATATGACAAAATCCATTCCCCCTCTATTATGTGTGCAAATTTTTAGATCTAAAGTTAATTGGAGGAAGATAAAGGCTAATTTCTCATTCATGCATTCAAGTCCTACAAGTTGTCAAGCCATAGTAATTGGATTTTCTCATCAATAGATAAAGTTTTGACAATGACCCCAAGATAAAAGGAATTGCAAACTAGAGACTTCAAGCCTATGTTTTTAGATCTTAAAAATCAAGAGGAAAATATAGGGCATACCATACCCTATACTAGCTGATTCAACTTCAAATTTACACGCTAGGTTAATCTTTTTTGTCTCTCTATCCTTCTAGACTTCATTTCTATCCTTTTGGGTTCAATTTCTTAGAAATCATAATAGTTTGTTGCATTTTCGTTGTGTACCTAATTATATCATTGAATCCTAAAAAATAGTCACTTAACAATTGAATCCAATTATTAATCAACCACGCATCACAAAAATATAATGGATTAAAACCCTGGTCCACCATTTTAACTCTTCCATTGAGGTTTTTAGTCAAGTAGCTTTTTAGATCATTTTTAATCCACTACTTTAAAAAATTGGGAGAAGTATGATTTAGGATCTACATTGCTTTTCCCAATCAAACACAAGGAATCAACCTTTTGACTATAGATATTTATTTACAAGACAAAATCCCATGCTCATAAAGTCTCAAATTGTTTTTATCTTTGTGCAAAATTGATATAAATAAATTTATAAAACTAGAGTTGGTGGTTGTTATTTTTGAGTAGCAGTAATAATGATACATCTTTTGTGATCTATTATAGTGAATTATCTCTTACTTTATCCAAATATCCATTTGATACATCTAAGGATATTTTTTTATATATGATATTATACCTTCCATTGAGACTTGTAAAAAAATTTATAATATTCATCCCACAACTATTATTACAAATACAACACACAAAGAGAAGGATATTATTTATCAACTTGAGAATACCCCAACATAAATTTCTCCTTGCAATTTACTACTTTCATTGAAGTTATATAGAGATATTTTAGGGAAGGATTTAGAAAATATCATCATAATGTCAAATATCAATATTATAGAGGTTGATACCATTCTAAATTCAATTCATAAGAATTATAAGATTTCATTTGGATTTCATGAGATACCTAATTTTGTAGTTAATAATGAGCATTTACCTTTGCATATTATGTTGAATATTGTGATTGTGATTTGAATTTTTTTTCTTGTTGATAGTGGATCTAGTTTGCATATATGTAGTGAATATTGTTTGAAATTTTTAATATGATTATGTCAAATTATGTATTAATATCAACAAATTTGATAATATTAGTTTAAAATTGATGGGTATTATTATGCTTCTTATTATAGTTGGACTGCTAGTTATTGATTCGCCATTCAATGTGATTTCTAAGAGATTATCAAATAATATATTTTTCCTTTCTTAGATGTATGAAATGAGAATATAACATTCTACACTTCTGAGCTATACATTTTTTACCTAAAAATTAGATATATTGGATACTTATAAATGATCATCCATTTAATCACTAGTAAATGGTTGAAGTATTTAAATGAACAAAAAAAAAGATTTCTACACAAGAAAAATAAATATAAAAATGAAGACGTCATATATAATTACAATTATATATTGGATAGTGATTGGGGTACATTTGATTTTACATCTTATTGTGTAGGATAATTCAAAGCATCTTAAATATTTTAATATTTTTCCAATTTATATGGTTCTACATACGTATGATTATTTTCCATCTAATATAAAATATTATGATACAAAATACTTATACACTTGACAACAATTTAGAGTGATAATTCTACATATACTTCTTAATTTTCATCTCGAGCATTTTATAAATTATGTTGTCTTGAATATAAAATAATATAAAAACTTGGATACAAAGATAATGGACATGGACGAAATGAAAATATTTTTTTGAGATGATTGAGATAGTTAATAATAAAGGACATAAATGCATTAGAGATATAATTATAAATATTGTGATATGGTTAAAAGAACATAAAAATAAGAATAAGAAACATTGAATATCTATGATTTCTACATATTTGAGATTTAGAGATACATAATCTTCTAAAGTTAGTTATTAATTTATACTTTTTATGGGATTTATTCTTGTTCTTTGATTGGTTTATATTATGATAATGATTCTATTATGACTTATAATTTTCATGGTATAATGGTATACAAGTGTGTATTTAATTTTTATTATATTTATGTCATTTTCATAAATACATGAGAATACAAAAGAATAAAACATATAAAATAAATATAAAAATAAAAGCACATGCCTTGAGTCAATATAGAGAAATAGTTTTCATATACATTTTTGTTCATAGATGAATATAATCACAAAAATTCGCAATTCAATACATAAAGTAAGCGGAGGCATATAGGATCTCTATTTTTTCTTACTACTAACAATACCAACATGCCTAGTCCTTTTGAGCAATTATAGTCCTATAATTGGACATATAATGTGAATAAATCATGGTGATTATCATGTCTCAAAACTAGCCAATGTCTTCTCATAATTTACGCCTATATATTGTGAGGTAATTTACTTAATTAGTGTTACACATGACATGATATGTGGATGGGGGAATGATCTCCATCACATATTTATCACCTCCACTTGTATAGTATCTTTTTTCATCTATAGATTGTCTCGATTTGATCACATATTTTGTGAATTTAGCTATATCTCTCATCTAGGTGCCAACTTTATCTTGAATGGAAGCATCCAATACTAAAGAAAAATAATAAGCACATACATATATTATTTAATATCCTCCACAACACTATAGGAACACTTAGGGTCAAATAATCTATGGTGCATGAGATCAAACCCACCCAATATCATAATCTAGATACATAATTTGTAGTACATGTGTATTAGTACCTAATCACAACTACATCAGATTATCCAAAACTAAAAATAAATAATCCACATGTTTTCTATAAAAGTTAAGATATATTATTTTCTATTCATCATATTTGGTGAATTGGTGGAGTGGTTCTACTTCAAATGGGGCCTCTTCCATATCCAATATATCATAATCTTCCATGGCCTTTGGTATCTAATTGATATCTTCTAGTTCTCCACTTGCTCCACCCACCTTTTCCACCCCTCCATCTTCTCCACCTCGGCATCTTCTCCACCCCTCCATCATCTGGAAGATATAGGGGTGATGACTTTGATATCTCCAATTACTACTTCCCTTTATTTACATCATCAAATCATTTTCCTTAGTCATATCCATGGCCTCATACTCACTTTTTATTATTGGGTGCCTAAGTAGAAACAAAAAGAATTATCTATGCCCCCTAGCATAAAGGATTATCTTTGATGTCTTGTATATTGTGCTACCATGAAGGTCACAATACAATATAGACCAATTTGTTACAAAAATTACTCATAATAAAACTACTCCATAATCATTGTTTTCTTCCTAAAGATCCATCATGACTACTTGATCCTACCCATTTATTTCCTATCCTTTGAACCATACATCAAACCCTTATAAGGTCTCCATATAGTTTTGGAACCAATTTAATTTCATCCTTTATCTATCAAGGGTCCTCCCCTCTAAATACCAATCCATCCCACATGTATCTGATTAGAATATCCATGGCAGGGCCTATAAAGTCTATCTCATGTAAAAGGCCTTGGGGTTAAGTGATTAATGTGTTCCCATATTCCTAACACTTTAGAAGTGTCTTGTCTTATAGACATGAATACCAATGTTTTTTAATCTATGAATATCAAGGCATAAGTGTTCAAAATTACACATCTCCCATGGGCATGCCATTTTATGCACTTCCATCTCTTGTACCATATGGATAAGAATATAAGAGATGGAGGATCCCTTGGTATATATAAAGATAAAAACAACATGAATGATCATACTCTACTTATGCACCATGGATGCATATACCACCAATATATTTGTAACTTGAACTCCACCCCAACATAACATGAAAACTTGGTATATTATAACTATATTTTTATCCTACTATAATTTATTCTATTTATTGGTGATCACTAGCCTACCCATAGTAATGACAAGATCCTCCAAACATCCTTTGATGTAATAATCATCTCACAAATAGGTAAGTGAAATGTGTCTACATCAAATTCTCACAGTTCTACTAGTGTGATAAGAATTCATAGATTCTACACAAATTTTGGCATCTCTCTCATATACCTATCCACTCTAGTGGCTCAATATCCTTTATTGTATGATTTTCTAGTCTAAATTAACTAATGATAATTGAGACTAATAAATATGATAATTGCAACAACTATTTTAGGAAAGTAAATGCAAAGATAGATGGTGCCACTTAGGTATAAACTCAATTACCTATAGTTTTAATGTGATTCTAGATATGACCAATGTGCTGAGAAGTTGTTGAGATGATTTAGCATTGTTTTCATTGATGTCAAAACCTTGGATCTAGAAGGTTGTGCTTTGGATGATGTACAAAATTGATCTATCCTATCATATGCTATGATGTTGTGTTGTGTGGAGATTATCCTTGATTTGAATATGATAGTATTCCTTTTTGGGACATCTTTTGAATTCAGTTGATGAAGTATAATGAAGACTAATCTTTTGATGATGGTTGTTTTACTTAAAGCTTACTTCGGGGAACCTTGCTATCTGGAACTTCAAGTAGCATGTTACAAGTTTTTGTATGACATATTGTGTTTCTCTGATTGGTACTCAAATTGATGTTGATCAAGATTTGGTCTTGGTTGTGGCGTTCCCATCAAATGAATGTTGATCGAGATTTGGTCTTGGTTATGGCATTCCCATCAACTCAGGAATATACCTCATGTAATCCAAAGTATATTATCTTATGTATGACCTATCTTTGGTCCCTTGGTAACATGGTAAGAAGATCTTTATGCATGACCTATCCTTTGGGTCTAGTGTTAGCGTGCAAGGTCTTATTGAATATTTCAAGCTTTTTCTTCATGCTAACATGTTTTTAGTGATCTAAATTCAAATGGTGTTTGGTCAACTTAGAAGACTATGAAGATATTATGTGGCCAGCTCAATTTGGTTCTATAGGCATACATGCATATATATAAAGAACATATTTTTGATTGAAGATATAGATGTGTGGAAGTAGTATGATGTGTGTGAACAGATAGAAGATTACAAAGGAAGGAGTAATCTATTTTGGTAGAAATTTGCGCAAAGGTTGTGGAAGGAAGGTGTGTAGAGAATTCTTAACCGGATTTGCTACAGACAAAATTGTGCACTTAATCAAAACTGAATTCATGCATATGTAGATGCAACTTTATCTATTCACTTTTCTTAGTGAGACTATTTTGTAATCTATTGTTTTGTATTTGGACAGTGAGCCCAACTGATAGTGAGCCACCTTACAATGAGCAACTTGGTAGTGAGCCTTTGTAAAATCACCTTAACCAGTGCTTTATAATTGAGAATTAGCATTATTCATGGTTTTTCCCTTCTTAGGTTTCCATGTAAATTTTGGTGTTCATTGTGCTTGGTGTTGATATGTGTATTTATGTTCTTATCTGTTTGACTATTTTTTGATTGGTATAATTTTGCTCGAAATTAAATAAAGAAAAGAAAATTATTTTAAGATAACTGATTCACACCGCCTCTCAGCTATCCAAACTATTCAACAATTGGTATCAGAGCTTGGTCCCTTGTAGATAGAACTTAACCACTTGAGGGAGATCTTGGAAGTTTGAATAGATGGAAGGAGATTATTACTTTGAGGAAGAACTAAAGTCAATATTGAGTGATATGGAAAGTCAAAATCTGAGAATGAAGAGTTGAAATAAAATCTTGGGAAGGCTAATGCTTGTATCTCAAAGCTAAGGGAGAAAATCTAGAAATTCAAATAAAGACGCAAAGAGGTCAACTAGGAATTAAAGGAGTCAAAGGAGAGCATTGTGGATTTGAAGAAGCAACTAGACAAATGCAAAAAGATTGAATAAAATTTTAAGAATACCATCAAATAGAAATCAAAAGAAAATGAGAAGTTAGATCAAGAGTTAAGAATGCTAAAGATAGAAGCAAGAGTATGTGAAAGTAGCATAATTTTGGATCAATTTTTGTCCCTACAAAAATGTCACAAGGATAAAGGAGGACTTGGATTCACCGGTGAAAGCTCAAATCAGAACACTAAGGATGAAGAAAAGGAAGTTGAAGCTAAAGAAAGATTAGTTGTAACAAGCAAGGTCCAAAAATCTAATGTACCTACAAAAAGACCTCTGATCAGGCAACCAAATGCTCAAAGGTACTTATCATTCAATGGTCACTGTTTTCTATGTAAAAAAATTCGACACAAGGTTGTAGAATGTAGAAGCAAGACGGAACAGAATACTCAATGCTTTAATTGCCACAAGTTTGGTCATAAAGCAAGTCAATGAAGAAATGAATTATCTAATCTGGAAAGAAGGAATAGAATGAACAATATTTTCCATGGTTATTGCTATTTATGCTATGGTTATGGTCACAAAGCTAATTCATGTAGACCTAGGGCTCACTCAGCAAATTCGGGACAAATATGTTACAAGTGCAATCAACCCAGACATTATGCTAACACATGTAGATATTTTGCTCCATAAAAGTCTGAGAACATAAAGAAAGTTGCAGAGTCAAATGAATCTAAGAAGAAGACAATCATGGTTTGGAGGAAAAAGGAAAAAAGTGTGGAGAACACTTTCGTGGTATCAGATCCTAGTACATGCCCTATCGATAACTGAGCCAATCTTCTTCAACTCAAGGGGAGTTTTGTAATGCATATCCTATCGGTTCCCCCTCTCTGAAGGAATATTTACATGATTTTTAACATGATTAAGTCTCAACTGGTTTATGATATATGATGAAGCTTGATATGGTTGATTGAAAAGTGAAGTACAAGTGTTGGCATCATCAATGTGTGATTTTGGTGGCGAAATCATTATGAGTAATTAAGAATAAAAGCTAAAGTTTTCAAAATCATTTCCCATAGTTTGCAAAAGAGAAGAAGAAGAAGTTTCATTGAGTGATAAAGAGTTTGAAGAAGCAAGCATGATGATGGAATCCATTGATAGAGAATTGTGTGGCAGTATTCCGCTAAAGCTGAAGGGAGTAGATTTGGATGAGTTTGATCATTGAAAGATGAAAGAAATGGAACTAGGATTGAAGACGAATGAGTTGCAAAATGTAAATACTCTGGATATGGATTTATGGGGAGAATTTCCTTATTTTTTAAATAGAGAGTCTATCTTGTTCTTGTTGAGTCGATTCAAGGATGGAAACATTGTGTTGGACAAGCCCTATCTGATCATGAAGGAAGCCATAAAAGCTATTACTAGTTTGTGCAGTATTGGTGACCTCCTTGGGAAGAAAATGGTGAAATACAAAGACGTAGAGGAACTTACTCGTATCGATAAAGACCCCTGAAATCTACTAATAAACACCATTTTCAATCTTGTAGTAAGGTATGTTGCTTACGACATCTCTTATAAATTCTATTTCAGAAATTGTGAAGGTTCTACTTCGTCTATTGTTGTATGTCTTGCACACAAGATGGTGAAGGAAAAAAAGTAGTTTGATTTGTGTAGCCTAGTAATGGAAAACCTAATTGAGAATATCAGAATTTCTTTGGTTGAGAGTTATCCTTTCCTGTTCGGGTCTCTGCTCGCATGTTTGGTATTCTACTTTTTTAGTTCATTATCGGAAAAAGAGAATATTAAGTGGAAGTCTGAAATCCCTGTCGAAAAGAAAGTTTACAAGTATTTGGAATGTATGGAGGATAAATAAAGTGCATGCAAAGTCTATTTCTCATCCTTGTAGAAGGATCTATGCTCCGGTGTGATAGTGTTTGGTGCTATGCCCAGTAGTCAGTTTGAGGGTTCCTCCTCTAGTAAGAAGGAATTGGAAGTTGTTATTGGTGGTTCCCATCCAGAACCTAAAAAGAGGAAAGTTAACATAGAAGATGTCATCACTATCTCAGAAGAGAAGAAGAAGGAAGAAGAGTCTTTGCCTAGATATAAATCTTTCGATCCAGATGATATTCGCTTGGTGTTAGATGAAGGTGACATGAAGAAGGTTGGTGAAATGTGGTGTGACTACCCTCCGGTGGATAGGATTAAAATCGATGATGCTTTGGTTGATTATCTACTCAAGAAGTGTATTTCTATTTTAGATGTTTTTGACTCATTGCCAGATAATCTAGTAGAAGTTGTTGAAGAAAGAATGTTGTTGGAAGGACTTGAAGGACATAAGTTTGAAGCTATGATTTATATAATTTTTGTCAAAGCCAAACAAGAGTTATCCAAACACATTGGTGAAAAAAAAGAATGCATTAAGGATATGTTTGACATCTACAAGTATTGCCTTTGATGGCTTGCAACTATTGATAATTTTAGAAGTAGAATTGAAGCTATTGAATCTAAGATGAATAGTATTGGAAAGAGTTTTTATTTCTTCAAAGACAATGATGGAAAATAGAGAATATGAGTTGGAGAGTTGCAAGTTGAGTTATTGTTTGTTCAAAGACAGAGGGAAGATGTGGTTAGAACTTCTTGGCTAGTCAAAGAAATTGTTGAGGTCTGGTTAGATCATCTCTCTGGGATACTTTTTGATGCAAAAGATTGTGAACAACAGTGCCTGTCTTCGAACTGGTCATCCTCATTTACACTATTGACTTTGTTGGATAGCATGTGTACTAAAATGGATTTTGTAGTGCTAGCTTGGAAGAGGATTATTCCAATTGTGAGAGAAAGGTACAAGAAAAAATTTCAGGTGAAAAGTGTTATTTTTACTTGAGTTTCTAAATGTTCAATTTTTGGCCCTTTTCCTTTGATGGCAAAAAGGGGGAGAAAAATGAAAACAAAAACAAAAACAAAAAGAAGAATTGAATTGCTGGTCAAAGGGGGAGTTTTGGAGTTTGCAGCTTTGGAGTTGGAGTTTTGGGAGTTTTGTGTTTTTGATTTTTTGATGTTTTGCTATCAATTCCAAAGGGGGAGATTATTGAGAAGTTGTTGAGATGATCTAACATTGTTGTCATTGATGTCAAATCCTTCGATTTGGAAGGTTGTGCTCTAGATGATGTACAAACTTGATATATCCTATCATATGTTATGATGTTGTGTTGTGTGGAGATTATCCTTGATCCAGATATGGTAGTATTCCTTTTTGGGACATCTGTTGAATTTAGTTGATGTAGTATAATGAAGACTAATCTTTTGATGATGGTTTTTGTACTTAAAGCTTACTCCGAGTAACTTTTCTATCTATAACTTCATGTAGCATGTTACAAGTTTTGTATGACAGATTGTGTTTATCTGGTTGGTACTCAAATTGATGTTGATCGATAGTTGGTCTTGGTTGTGACATTCCCATCAAATGAATGTTGATTGATATTTGGTATTGGTTGTGGCATTCCCATTGGCTCCAGAATATACCTCATGTAATCCAAAGTATACTATCTTATGTATGACCTATCTTTGGTCCCTTGGTAATGTGGTAAGATCTTTATGTGCAACCTATCTTTTGTGTCTGGTGTTATCGTGCAAGGTCTTATTGAATATTTCAAGCTTGTTCTTCATGCCAACATATTTTGTAGTGATCTAAATTCAAATTGTGTTTGGCCGACTTAGAAGACTATTAAGATATTATGTGGACGACTCAATTTGGTTCTACGGGCATACATGCATATATAGAGAGAGAACATGTTTTTGATTGAAGATATAGATGTGTGGAAGGAGTATGATTTTTTCGAACAGATAGAAGAGTGTGAAGGAAGGAGTAATTTTTTTTGGCAAAAATTTGTGCGAAGGTTGTGGAAGGAAGGTGTGTAGAAGATTCTTAACCAGATCTGTTGCGGATAGAAATTATGCTCTTAACCGAAACTAAATTCATGCATATGTAGATGCAACTTTATCAGTTCAATTTTGTCAATGAGACTATTTTGTAATCTATTGTTTTGTTTGGGCAGTGAGCCCAACCGACACTAAGCCACCTTGCAGTGAGCAACTTGGCAGTGAGCCTTTGTAAAAATCACCTTGACCAGTGTCACCTTAACTGATGCTTTATAATTGATAATAAGCATTCTTCGTGGTTTTTCCCTTCTTGGGTTTGCACGTAGATTCTAATGTTCATTGTGCTTGGTGTTGATATGTGAATATATGTTCTTATCTATTTGACTATTTTCTAATTGGTATAAGTTTGCTTCGGATTAAATAAAGAAAAGAAAATTGTTTTAAGATAACTATTCACCCCCCCCCCCTCTCAGTTATTCGGATTGTTCAACACAATGTCTATCTATAATTTGCATGTGTTAGTAAATGTCTCAATACCTACACTATGCTCTATTTGAGATCAAGTATATGGTTTTGGATCAAGTCCTTGGTCAAATTTTTTTCCTTTATGTCCATAGTTGACCCTAAGAAATGAAGGATTTTTTGTTGTTCACCTAGATGATCTTCTTTTCCTTTGCTCATTTTCAATATCTAAGAATTGATGATATTTGGAAATACCTTGGAAGGGTTGTTTTTATGTCACAAGGAGACGTGTTCTTCTAGGAAAGCCTTTTGAAATGTATAGAAAATTTTGAAGACAACATATAAGGTCCTTCGAATGATGTATGTAGATTTGTTACTCCTTTTAGTGGGTCAAATTCAAATGTTTCGTTATTGATTTCCCCTTCAATGATATAAAATGAGAATACATTCAAATATTTATGGATCCTAAAGTGAAGAATAAATAATATTACATATTATCAAACTTGTAAAAAATGTTCTTAATTAGTTCAAGGCAAGAAAACAAATGGGGCTAGTCAACCGAAATTTGAATTTGAATTTTAGAAAGGAAAAGGTCAATTCCACGACCACAAGGTCAACCCCATAACCACACAAATGACCCTGGGTGGCCAAACAAGAGATCTAGGTGGCTAATTTCTATATTTGGATAGATATATAGATAAATATAATACATATTTAGATAAGATAAATATTTTGAAATATATGTATATGTATATGTATATGTATACACATATACATACACATGTACATGCACATGCACATGCACATACACATACACATTCACATACACATACACATACACATACACATAACCTAAAGGAATATGACAACTTCACAAGATTGTAAAATTTGTCAATATATAAGAACTTTATAAAAAAGGAATACACATATAAATTTAGGATAAAGATGAAATTATGCTAGTTGAAATTTTGATTTTTAATGATAATCTATGATTTTTGATTCTTAGATAAGTAGATTTAGGAGCATGATGGATTCTTATAGGAATATAAACCAAATCTTTAGAATAAATAATTTCATATCAATCAACTTTTTCCCATTAACAATCAATAATTATATGAGAGTCGGTAACCATTTTATGCTTCTCGACGAAGAATTTATGATTGAGTTAAAAAGCAACCCTTTTGTGCAATTAGTGTGGAGTGCTAGAATTTGGTGCTTCAAAATTATTCATATGCGATCTGATTTATTTTTACTTCCCCATCAATTATTATATACTTTATTAAGGCCATGTTTAGAAATAATAGTGGTATATTTTTATTATTTTATTGTATAATCTAGATAAGATAGAAAAGGAGCATACAATTGGTGGGGCATCTCTTTTAAAGGAAGTGGGGAATATAAATCTATTATTTTTTTAAACTATTGTTTTAATAAAAGGGATAAGTATATACACAAGTAGTGTAATCTCTATCAATGGAAACAATGTAAAAGTTTAATGCAATCCATAGGGAATAGTATGTCTCAAATATCAAACTAAAGGTTTTTTTTTTTTTTTTAAGTAAATAATGTTGGAGATTAAGTTGAACTTTTAATAAATTTTATTTATGTATGATATAAATATATTAAACTTTTTAATAATTGTTATAATTGTATTTTTATTTGTAAATGTGATTTGTATATATATGTTATTTTTTATTTAGTTTTGGGTTTATTTTGATGTAAGTTTTTAATGTGATTAAGTAATGATATGTGATATAATTTGTGTGTTAATATTGATTATTTCTCAATCTTTTTATGATTTCCTTCATCTTCATTTACTCTTTTATCCATAAATTTGATCTTATCTTAGTCCTATCTACACCTATTCCTACACATCTACTTATCATTAGACCACATTTTCATGTATTTTATCCTTTCCACAAGATCCTACATTTATTTTCCAAGAGAAATCTTATGATGGGTGGTTTGATCGTACACATTGAGGAGTTGACCCCAAATTCATTTTTTTTTTAAATTTCAAATATTTTTTATGTTTGGGTAGTTAAAAAAATTTATGTGATCATTTACACATCATCTAAGAATAAGAAAGAATATCCTCATTACAAGGAAAATCATTCTAGAGAAATTTTATTTTGAAGAATTATTTAAGGAACCTAAATTTATAGCAAGATTATCTAGGACGCTTGCAAGTGTGAGTGTTTTTTTATATTCATCTACTTTTATAAATATGGTATAAAAAAGGCCAAAACAATAAACAAAAAGACAAAATGAAAAACAAGAAAAATAGATATATCTATATAAGATGTCAATGTATCATCCAACAAATCTAGTAGGATTATCATTATCATCCCAAAATATATTAACACTATTTTCTTCATTATCTTTCATTTTTATCATCATTATTTGCTTCTTGTATCACATATGCCTCTTGTTGGTGATCCCTTACAAACACTTTAGTAATGGGTTACACATTAGTTAATTTTTCTTTTACTTCATATGTAACCTCAACATGAGGTGTGTTATGGTGGATATGACAAATTTATTGATGCACAACATTTGATTTCATATGATTACCCTCATTAAGTGTTATTTTTATATTATTGAGTATGTTTAATTATTATCTTTCCTTTATTTATAATATCTTGAATTTTGTATTAAAATATAATGTATCTATTTGTAGAGTGTCCATATTTTTGGTGATAGGAAAAAAATACTTGACTTTGTGTGCTACAATATTATACTTATTTACCATTTTAATACAATAGGTAAGGTAATGAGAATATGCTTCAAAAGTTATTTTAATATAGTAAATGGAATCTCCTTCAATATAGTGAATTCTTTGAGTGCTTTCATATAGAAATGATATTATGACCATCATGAATATCATCAAGTACATCCTCAATATCTCATATTTTGAATTTGATAATAATGTCAACACATGGAAATAGGGGTATGTGTTATAAATACACTGATATAAAAGGAGTTATTCTAATAATACATGACCACACTTGCATACAATAAAACATAAATATGAAAATGACCAATGGAGTATTTAATACAACTTTCTCTCAAAGAATGAAAGTAAAACATTCATAACCATATGTTGAATTTCATCATCCAATAATGGATATCTCATACTAGTAGCCAAAGCTTGAAATATAAAAATATAATCATTAATTGGCCCTTGTTCATTTTTTTGCATTGCATGAGCTGATTGATGGATGTCTTAGGTTGCATATTGTAATGATTTTTATTCTTGATATACCTATCCAAGTACTTAAGGAATTGAAAGAAGTATGAGGTGATTAATAATACCATGTAAATATGCAATCACTCAAGTTTTATGGGAACATAGTACCAAGTGATTGATCCTAAGAGAAATATGGGAGGCATTTTTTTTTTTTGAGAAATAAGGGGCCGAAGATGAGGAGATTGTATTAAAATTAAAAGAGTAAGGATTTATAAGAATTGAAGCCTCAACATAAGATAAAACAAGCAGAATCATGGCTTCCATGAGAAGATCAAAATCAAAACATGAAACCTTAAAGCTATCCTGAACAAAATCAGAATCAAAACATGAAACCTTAAAGCTATCCTTGCTCATCATGGAGTTATTTGTTTAAGTGTCATTCCATCAGCTCCCATATTTTCCAATGCATCTGCCATTGTATTGCCTTCTCTGTAAATATGGTTAATCATTACATTTTCAAACTTATCCATCAGGTTTATTGCTAAATCTAGTAAAGATTGTAATTTACAACTCAACACTTTCTTAGCTATTATCACATTTACCACAAAATTCAAATCCCCTTCAATTTCTACCTTTGCCAAATTCAATTCTATGCAAAGGGATAGACCGACCACTAGAGCCTTAAATTTTGCCACATTGTTTGTATCAATCTCCAGTGGTTTTGAATATCTTGCAATAGTTTTTCCCTACCATGAGTGAATCACAACACCTTCTCCTGATGGACCTGGATTCCCTCTGGACGCTCCATCAAAATTCAGTTTGAACCATCCAATATTTGGAGTTCTCCATTTACAATTTTCTCTATTTTGTTTGCTAACTTGACAACCTTTCCCAATAACTTGAGGAGTTTTTAGACCAGACCAGTTCTTGAACATACTGTCATCCCAACCTGTATAAAATTTTGATTTGTTGCTTTGGGCATGAATTCTCGAGTTCATTGTTTCCACAATGACAACTTCAATCTTATTCATAAGCATTTCTATCTCCATGGGTTTCCCTTGGAATACTCTGAGGCATATTACTGGAAAGTGTAATAAATATTATAATGGATCACCTCTACCTTCATAATTTTAAGGAAAGGTGCCACAAAACTACTTGGTGAAGGATAAGTAAAATTATCATATGCCAGGATTGGTCTAATGGTGTCATCTTGTGAGTTAACTCATTATGCATGTATATCAACATATTATTCTAGATTTCAATCTTACCAAAGAGGTAATTAACATAAGATTAATTATCACGCTCAATATGCCCCATAGTATTGTATGTATGCATTATTCAATATATAATAGGGGTGGAGGATGTGAGATATGTATCATCAAATATTGAGATACTATCCTCACATATAGAAAGTAAAAATTATAAAATATCCTTATGTTGGTCTTCATCCTTAGGTATCTATAATCACATGTTTTTCAATAGAGGGCGTTGGAAAATGTGTTTGATTATCACTTTAAATAAAACACAAGGATCCACATGTAGGACTCTATAAAAATATTCATATCATCTTGATACATGGAAAATTCCATGGGATCAACTAAGGAAAGGCTACTAGAATAGGAGTGAGGTAATGAATAATCATGGGACAAAGAGTCATCATGATCATTAGAATATAGATAAGTATCACTATGTGAAACTCTAAACATATACTCAATATAATATGAGACATGGCATAGAGAAGGAATAGTAATATCATATGAGTAAAACATGTGTATCATACATAGACATATTGATAGTGATAAAAAAGTTCAGTCATCATAAATATAATCACTAGGGTAATCATCATATATAAGTATTCTCGAATCAACAATTTTATCACTAGTCATGGGATAAAATGCATCATTTTCATGTGTAAGTGAAGGTGAAACATGTGTATGATTCAAGCATGAAACACTATCACCCTCAAAAAAAATGGATCATGAGACACATAGGGGAGAGCTACCTTGAGACATAATAAGGATTTGGTTTATAGCTATGGCATCACATGAGCTAAGACCCTATATGTATCAAGGAAATGTAGGGGTGAAATGATAGAAAATTCACTATCATAAGCCACAAAATATTTATCATCATAAAACAGTGATATATAAAATGAGCTTGGTAAATAATGGGGAGAAGAGATCCATGATGAGATAAAATTATTAATATATTATATAAAAAATTAAGCCCTAATAAGGCAACTAAGGGTTGGTAGGGTGAGAAAAAAAAGATGCACAAACTAAAGCTCAAACCCTAAAATGAAATATCTATCAATAAAATAGCAATAAGTAGGAATAAAAAACCTTTTTTTTTATAAAAAGCATAAAACAAGTAAGCAAATATTGAAACCCTAGAAAATAATGAAGGCAAATTCCTCAGGTTAAAGGGTTGTATGACTAGACATGTTCACCATAAATATAAAGAAATAATGTATAAAAATACTTTCCACAATATTAAACTCTAGGATAATTAAATAAATTTAACCAAATCAAGCATATTTAACCTAGATTAAACAAAAGACAACATTTAATGATTAAGTGTGTAAATCCATGTTATTTTAGGAAATTAAATGCAAAGTAATTTGTGCACTTAGCTATTGCAACTATGATAAAGATAAAACTTGATGCAGTTCCATATTCTATCATCAAGTACCAAAAGAAAGCAACATTGACACAATCATTATCTTCAAATTATGTGCAAGCTTGCAACTTTGTGTAGGTCAATTTTGCACTAGTCAATAACATTGACATTCTTAAATTAACATCATTGCTTTCTATTCTTCTTTTTTATCAATTATAAATAACAAAAAGCAATGATGTGTCAATTTAAGAAAATCAATTACAAAAAAGTGTTCAATGATGTCCTTAAATACATAACTCTAAACACACAATTTGAAAAAAAATTATGATCACATTAATATAACTATTGATCTTGAAAAGGTTATAATTGTTGTGTTTCAGTCTAGTTGATACAGGGTGGTGGTTACTTGGTCATTTCAAGTGGTTCTTAGATGCAAGTTCCCTTGTAATTGGTTGTTTTGGGGTTGAGGATCCTGTTATAACCTTTTCTTTTGGTGCAGATTTGTGTATTCATGTTGTTTCTTTTATAATCGGCCTCCAGTATGTTGTTGGTTGTCTTTGTTTTATGCTTTTACAACTTGATCTTTTTGTGTGGGTTTCGGATCCCCGTTAAAACCTGCTTGTTAATGGTTTTGGGTCCATTCAAAACCTGTTGTAAATGATTTCGAATCCATTCAAAACTTGTTTTTCCCATATAATCAAAACTATTGATTTTGAAAAATGGAAAAACTAAACTTTAAATCCTTAGAATAGATCACATCCTTGAATTATAAAATAAAAATAAAAACTCTAAAAATTCAATTAAACATTAATTTGAAATAAATAATTTAACATTTTATAAAATCAAAATCAAAATATACACCCCAAAGAAATTATATCACACAAAATATACATATTTTTCCATTACACTCTAAAGGCATATAGAGCTTTTGTAGGATTCAACAAAATAATAAAGCAATGGAAAAATAATAATAGAATACTTGATGCATTTGCATGGTAATGTGAATGAAACATGCTATGAACAAAAAGTAGATACACACAAAATATCCGCTGTGTCTAGTCGAATTAAAGAGTGTATGAATATATTACTTTTCTAATTAAAAAATTGAATTATCAGCAGCAATTATTAATTTGTGCCCACAAACTGATTCTTTCCTAAGGAAACGTAGTCCTTCCCAAAGGTATCTTGTACAACCTTCTAGGGAATAAAGTTATTTTGGAATATATTTTTTCAGGCGAATTAAAGCAAAAAGAGTAAGAATAAACTTTATAATGAGAAATGCCTTAATTTAAAATGTCTATAGATATGAAAGACTCTACGTACTATAAATTATATTTTTCTATGCTATAAAGATTTAGACTTCTAAGGAGCAAGCCACTTTGTTTTTAGTTCTAAGTGATTTAAAAAAAATAAAAATAAATTGAAGGTTCTATGACAATTTTATTTAACATTAGTTTAATTGAATTAGCATAGTTTCTATTATTTTATATAAAAAATAATTATATATCATATTTATAAAAAAGTGTGTGAACAATCTAATCTTATAATTTATTTAAAGTAAAGCTTTAAATGATATGTTTAAAGAGAATAATAAAAGAATAAGTGGTAAAGTTGGTAAGAAAAGAGTTATGGATTTGATTGTAAGAGAGGGTTTAGGTCATAGCCATCCGATTTGACCTATCCATTAGATAGGTTTTAGTTGTTTGGAATAGGCTCCCAACATATAAGTGCACTATTATCATTAACCCTTTCATCGGTAGGGGTTAAGTAACATTCTTGATAGGATATAAGATAGAGAAAGACAAGGAAACTTGTTATTTGGCCAACTAGAAGCACTATGATCACAAGGTTGAGAAGAAACTGAAGGTGATGAGGTCAATTGTGAGCACAATGGCTTTAGGGTCCATATTGAGGTGGCTAAGAAGCATGTGAGTCACAAGAATCATGCCCATGAGCATTATGACTACATCAAGTCAACACTCTTAAAAGGGAGATTGGCCCTTAGTGGAAGGAGAGGTCAACATAACTTTAATAACTTTACAAGATATATTAGCCCAATAGTCAGGAAGCACCTACAAGTTAGCAAATTCTAGTGAAACTTTATTTTCTTGCACTTGTATTTGTATGAGGACATTAGAAAAAATCATGGACTTAGAATAATTGGAAAAATAATCAATTGAATATTAAAAAAGAGAGCATTTTTTTATCTTTCCAAATACTAATAAGATTTTCCCTTAAAGCATACTATATTTGAGCTAATTTTGTTAGAATTCTAGGTCAATCTCCAAGAAGAACCATATTCCAATAAAAAAAATTAGGTCTAAAGGGTTTGAAGAAATCATTAGTCTAATTCCAAACAACATAGGCTCTAGGAAAAAACTAGAAGAGTCTCTTCATCATGTCCACAAATAAGACAATGAGAATTGGCAATACCAAAATGAATCAATCTAAAGCCAATAGGGAGACCCTAGTAGAGAATGCACCAAGCAAAGTGATCAACCTTCAACTCAAGAATGTTTGACCAAATAGTTTAGAATTTGTACTACCAAGAGATTGCTAGAGATTATAAATCCCATATGTCATTAAGATTTTGTAGGTCATAGAAAAATATGGAGAGAGCTAGGCATATCCTTTACAAAGTTTTTATGTACAATTAGGATACCATTTCCAATATTTCCACTAGGTATTAAATATCTCACCCTAGCTTCATGTAGCATATTCGCAAGAATAAAATCAACAACAATATGGAAGGATTTAAAATATTGATTGAAAATTATATACTTCAATTTGGTCTGGAGCCAAGAAATAATTCTTTTGATAGTTCTTGAAAAAGGTTTGGAAGAGTCTTAATTCTTTGTATAAAAATTCCAAAGCATACACCTAGGGAATCTTAACAAGAGTTCTATCCTAACAAGTGATCATAGGATACCACCATATGGACTATTGATTAATAGATCAAGCTTGTTGCATAAAACATTTCTCCATAGAAGCTATGGATTGATGGCTCCCAAGGATTTCCACATGCTTTAATACCACAAGTTCCCTTAATCTATAATGGTTCCATCATAACAAGAAGAGAATGAAATCCAAGGTCTATCCAATATTTATGAACATCAAAATAGCAAAAAAGTAATTTCTATTAAAAATTTCTAGGATTTATTTTACTTGAGATCTCTAATCATTCATTTAGAACAAAATATTATATGTTCGTGGTTAATTTCAATAATATCAATTTAAATGGAATTGTGAGGGAGAAAAAAATCTTAGGAAACCTTGTGAAAGAACTTTCCTTGTTCTGAAGAAGCTCATAAGAAATATCTTAGAGTTTTTCAAGCTCTTGATCGGAATATTTGGAAGATAGAGAATTGAAATTATAGTAAAAATAAGTAGTAACAAGAAATTTAGAATAGACTTTTAGAATTTCCCTACTACAAAGAGTAGCTTAAAAACTCAATAAGATAATTTTTCACTTGAGTAATAATAATTTGCCACAATGAGGAGGGAAACAGTTGGAAGGAAAAGTGAATGCCCACAGATTAAATTTTTTCTTCATGATCAATCCATTTTTTACCAAGATAATTGAGCCAATTAGGCTTAAGAATAAAATAACTTCTTATAGCATTGAGTTTTTTTCTATTGACTTTTAGCTCTAGAGGCTAAACAAAAAGTATCTAGGCATTAAACAACTATTTGATATTATCTTTATCTTCTAGAAGTGTAATAAAGTAGTCATTAACCAAATTAACCATTGATAAGTTGTTGATATGTATGGAAAGAGTGATACCTTTAACTAGTTTATATTTTCAATAGATTTAACTCACCTTGTTGCATAATGTGGTTTCATATATAGACAAATCTAGATCACTCTTTCTCATTTGAAAAAAGTGGTGTGCAAGAGTTTCTAGATGAATACCTTATTCTTTAGGGATGAGTCTCCTAAATGTGGAAACATGGTTTGATTGGATATTTGTGGCATAGGTAATATGGGGGTTTAACCACATGAACCATTCTAGAGGTATTGTGGTGATGGATTATATGAGTACCTATAGTTATGATTGTATCCCTTTAATATCTTGGAGAGAATTTTCTAGGAATAGGTCAAGGCAATAGGTTTCCACTTTAAATAATTCATTAAGGTGTGTTAATTTAATTTCTTATTCCTAATCATTTTCTATTGTATTTTTAGATTTTCAAAGCTTGTTGCTCCTTGACAATATTAGCAAGCATAGATTTTCCATCAATTCCTTAGAGTGGAATATATAAACCTCTATTATCCTATTAAATGTAGAAAAAGTGAAACCCTAGGACTTCACCTAGGATTTCAATGGTTCTTTTCCACAAAATTTCATTTAAGATTTGAGGTAACGAGGGTTTGATGGATTTGGACAAGATATAGGACTGACTTACAACTTGAAAGGTGAGTGAACCTGCCCTTGACCAAATTTGAAATAAATTTTGGAATGAAATGCAATGTAATGACTAGGTTAATGATGCAAATAACTATTCTAATATGAATATAATAGACACAAAAAGTCATAGATAAATTTGGACTTCAAAAATAGACTGAGCAGGACACTGTGCACTTGGCATATGAATCTGGAGCTGAAAATTGAGAACTAAGTCACCTAGGGCGACCTTGTCCTAGTTGAGCCACTTAAAATCTATTTTCACAATCCTCTGGTGTCAGATCAAAGTCTTCATTTTTTTCTTGTCGCATTGTTGGATCACTATTGGATATTATTGTAACTAAGTTTCAGCTTGTTGTCAAGATGCAGGGTTTGAATGCAACAATTAATAAATGATCTTTAATATTCCTCTAAACTTATTCATATCTAAAATTTGTACATTCAAACCTCGTGTTACTGTTTCCACTTTCACAATGGCAATGCCAATGATATAAAGCTTATACTTTTGAGAGATAGGGCCAAATGATAAAAATGAATGATGAATCAACAATAGATTGCAACTCACCACCCTTCAATGACCTTCTTGAAGGATTGAATGTTGTTGGCTTGATTTTATTGAAGACCTATAAGGGTTAGATCTCACAAACAATATGATAACATAAACATGAATAAAATCACATACACTTTGACATGATGCTTTGATATTAAATTGCTATAACAAATCTCTGAAATTATGCTCTTGACAATAATATCTCTTGTAATTTCTACTTAGTTTTCAAATGTTGAAATGACTAGGTATTTATAGGCATTCAATCTAATTTCCCAAAAATTAAATCTCGATAGCTGATATCTAATATTTGAAATTTAAATAATAAAATACCCACTTCGACATATTCAATTTTGGAGGAAAAATAGGGGACTAATTCACCCTTGACGACTGTGTCCCAACCCTATTTTGTGGAAATTAAGATGTCAAGGACAAATTATTAAATGAATGTATTTTTTTTCTAGCAATTTGTCGATAAAGGTCAAAATGGGTCACAAAATGTATAATTTAGGAAATTAGGTGTATAATTAGGTCCATGCACTTAAGGGGAGAAAAATATAAAGTGAAATTCTCAAGGGTGACAATTTACGATGCTACATTTATCCCCCACTTTAGTGAGAGTATGAGCTTACACTCAGACTCACACTAAAGTAGAAAATATGTTAAGAGAGGTCCAAATGTCCAAATTTCCAAATGTCCAAATGAATCTAGGGGGATGTGCAAGCCCCCAGGATTCAAGATCCCATGGCAAGAAAACTTATGAACAAAGGAACACACATATATGAAATACAACAAGACAACATACATGTCAGAAAACATGAAGTATACATGATGAAAACAAATGATATAACATGACATATAGATGACAACAAAATAAGAATAAACAAAATGCAAACATGAAGAAGACACACGAGAGATACACAACAAAACATAAGGTTAGTACTAAATGGATTGAAGTTGGTAAGGGCAAGAGACCTTAGTCTTAAGTTATCTCAAATACAAAACTTCATCCATTGAATAAATGTTAGATAAAGGAATGCTCTCGTGAGGACTAGCAAGTTGTGTTATACCAAATCACTCATGAGCCACATGGATCTATTGGCTAGCAAGCTATGTTATGCCAAGTGTCCATTCAATTTTATGGGTTCCACAAGGCTAGCAAGTTTCATTATTCTAAACACTCATGAAACACATAGCTCTACTATCAAGTAAGTTGTGTTATGCTCAAAAGACATGTTAAAAGGGGTGCTCAAGCCCATGACCCAACAAGTTGTGTATGCTAAATCCATGAACTATCTTGCCAAAGCCTCTCCTAATAAGGTGCACAAACTTTCCTAAGGCACATAAACTCACCTAAGAAGGCATGCAAATGAAAAACTCACCTAAGAAGGTGCATAAATGGCAAATCCAAACCTCCATGGGTGTAATAAATAACACCACCACCAAAGGTGTTTTCCAAATGATCAAGGGACATTGCTCACTACCTAAAGGGTCACACCTTAGGGAATATATTGCCTAGCATCACCACTAAGAGAGGACAAGTCATAGAAAAAAATATCACAACTTATGGAATACTATTTGTAGCATTACCACCAAAAGGAACATCCTATACCAAGAGAAGTCACACACTTAGAGGATATCAAGACCAATATCACCACAAAGGAGACGCAACATAGATTGATAAGTCCACACTTCTATTGATAAGGTCACACTTTCTAGAATATGTATACTATCATCACTAAAAAGGGACTACTATTTATGCAAAAAATGAGTGGGGGACCATATTCCCCCCCTTAAAATGTTAGTGTAAGTTTTCTACACTAATATTTTAATGAGATACAAAGGGATCCCTTTCTAGAAGGAATGCAACTAACACAAGGATACTTAACCCCTTGCCCCAAGTGTAGGGATAAAGATGAGCCAACAAATTAATGATGAGATGATGCTCCTTGCAAGATTAAATATGATTGCATAAAACTTAATTTATAACTCCATGCATGGTGATGAGTATTATGTGATATTACAACTACCACATGGAAAGGAGCAAAAACTAATGATATTTGTCTTTGGAGATTCTTGCATGATTAAGTGAAAATATTTGTGATATTTTTTCATTATTTTTGAAGGAAAATAGCCAAGACCTCTTGTTGTTTCTTGTGTGTTGAGCTCTACGAGGACATAAATACCTTGTTCTTTTACACCTCATCCTTTTCCATTATACCCAAATTGTTTCAAAAGTTGATAACATCTTCCATAAATGGCTTCCATTTCTTTCAAAGAAAGTGGTTTTTTGTAATCACTTTTTTCATATGTAGATGTGTAATTTTCATCTTCCTTATTGCTAGAAAATGTGGATTATGTTTTTTTTGATGATTCGTAGATAGGTTGTGTTGATACCATTGTGACTTCTTTCTATTTTTTGGTTTTGATGGGGAAATCTTGTATTCTCCCATGAATGTAGGTGTGAAATATAATGATCCCAAATTATCATCTAATATCTTTGTTATAGATGAAAGGCACTCATCTTTGTCTTCAATTTGTAAAGGTTCCACTTTTGAATTTGGTATCAATGTGCTAAAAGGATTCGTCATTCATGTTTCAGTTTGTAAACATTTTTAGATTTAGGATAAACTTTTATTGTGTAAACCTTATTGTTATAAGTGTATTTCATTAAATGATGAAGCATTGAAGGCACTCCTTTCATCTCATGAATCCATGGTCTACCCAAGAGAAGATTATATGAAAGATTATCGATAATGAAATGGATGAGAGTTTGTAACACAAGACCAAATTTAATTCACAATGTTATTACACCAAGTGGTTGTCTTCCCACATTATTGAAACCTTTGATTGACAAAGCAACTGGTTGGATTAAATTTTTATCTACTCCAAGTCTATCCAAGAGATGAACACTAAAAACATTAAGCCTTGAACCATTATCAATAAGGTTACACCTAATCCTAGCCTTGTTGATGGCCACCATTATCATCAAGGCATTATTTTTTTTTCATTTCCAAAGGGCGTAATTCATTTTGATTCAAAAGACAATATCCAAATTATCTTCACTCAAAGCTTCAAGAAAAGTTGCTACACCATTTGGTTGAGCACTAGGAGGGATAAAATATTTCTACAAAGAATGTTGAAGAATGCAATGATAAATAGGTGATGTTTGAATCAAATCCCACAAAGAAATCTTGGCTAGGGTATTACAAAGTTTTTCTACAAGATCATACTCCTTACCATTACACTGAGGAATGTTAGGTGTGGGTGGGAGGTACGGTTAAGGTAATAGGATGGATGTTGGAAATTTTTTTGCTTGCTTATTATTTATAGTTTTTTATATGTGAGCAACTGCATGAAATCTTGGTTGTTGTGACACATGATTACTAGTAAATTGTTTTGCAAATTTTAGGATGTGGTGATGAGGTTTAGGAGGTCCTATAATGAGAGGTGACTTAGGAGGTCCAATAATTAGAGGACTTTTAGGAGGTCCAATAATTAAAGGAGTTTTAAAAGGTCCAATAATTAGAGATCTAATAGTCAATTGTGCATTCATAACCTCAATTGAGTTATCTACTTGATGATCTTCTATCGAGGGTGGATTTAATGTCACCTTAGCATATTCATCTATGCAACCCATCTTATTATATTTCAGAATAAATATATCAATGATTTCATCCTATTGTTCCATAATATCTTCCCAAGTAGGAGAGGTATTGGGAAATAAACAAACAAGAATCTCATGACACTCAATTATTGGATCCTCTAACACCAAGATACCTTCTTCACAAGTAGGTGAGGTATCAAGAGAAGAACAACTATGATTGTCTTGATTTTCAATGATTGCATCCTCTTGCACCAAAACATTCTCACAAGTGGGGGAGATGTTGGGATATGAATGAAGATTAGGAAAATTGATATTAATAAATGTGTCAATAATTTTATTCTCTTACGCCAAGATACTCTCACAATTAGGAGAGATATTGGGAGAATAACTAACATGATTTTCAATGATTTCATTGTGTTTCCTTAGATTGTACTCATAAGTAGAGAAACTATAATTATACAAGCCATGTGTTGCCATATAAAAACCACATATCTGAAAAGGAAACATGTTGTTACTTCCCCTATGGATCAAATGATCAAAATTAGATCTAAAAATAGAATTGCAAAATAAAAACCAGATTTGAACAAAGGGACACACATGGATTTACACATAAAATTTTAACTCAAAATGACTAGACAAGGGTGCCCAGGGAGACTATGTCCTTCACAGGTTTTAACAAATTTAAATGTTTGGTTATCTATTATACTATTTAAGGATCTCAGGTTTGTGTGCATATAGGTCTAATAGTGAATGTTTTTTCTAGAATTCACCCAATTTATGATTATGTAATTTAAAATGCAAGTGTGCAACAATTTGCAAAATTTTCAAGCAATAAATACAATATGTAAATTCAATTTCCAAATCTAAGATGCAATAATTGACTGACTCTAATATGCCAAAATCTGAAAATGATGATGTCAATGCCTTTTTGAAATAAAATAATGCAATTTTTCTTTGAGCTATATGCAAGATGCCTAAATGAATGTAATAAACACTTTCAAATTTGATTTCAGATTTAAATGATCTAATAAAAAAAAAAAAAATGCAAATGGAATGTAGATCTAACCTAAGATGACTATAAAAGAATCCTATTGCAACCTATAATGCAATATTGTATGCAATTTTTTGAATTTTTATGGTTTTTATGATGCAAAAATGAATAATGCAAAGTAATGCAATGCCAACCCTAGATCTAGGATGAAATTCTTTAAATTTCAGAAGGTCTATAATGTTAATGCATGGTTCACCAAAATGAAATGTAGAAAAAGTGAAACCCTATGACTTCACCTAGGATTTCAATGGTGCTTTTCCACAATATTTCATTTAAGATGTGAGGTAGCGGGGGTTTGATGGATTTGGAAAAGATATAGGACCGGCTTACAACTTTAAAGGTGAGTCAACCTACCCTTGACCAAATCTGGAATGAATTTTGGAATGAAATTCAATGTAATGACTAGGTTAATGATGCAAATAACTATTTTGATGTGAATACAATAGACATAGAAAGTCACAAACAAATTCAGACTTTAGAAATAGACTGAGTAGGATATTGTGCACCTAACATATGAATCTAGAGTTAAAAATTGAGGACCAAGTCTCCTAGGGCGATTAATTCGTAGTTGAGCCACTTTAGATTTGTTTTCACAGTCCTCTGGTGCTAGATCAGAGTCTTCATTTTCTACTTGTTACACTGTCAGATATTGTTGTAAACGAGTTTCCATTTATTGTCAAGATGTAGGGCTTGAATGCAATGTTGGTGTAATTAATTATTTAATTACACTTTATTAAGTTTATTTAGGTTTTACTTAGGCAATAATTAGTTTACTTAATTAATAATTAAGCTTTATTTAGTTGAGTTTTTTTTAGGTCAACATTAGGGTTATGCATACATTGCTTTTATAAAGCAATTCATCTCATTGTAATTTCTTAATTCTGAATAATATCAATTTTCACATCTTCATGCAAAGCTATGCTTTTTATTGTTTTTCTCTTTTGTGGAAGGCTTTTCAGGTTTGTATGCTTGATCTTGGTTTCTAACATGGTATCAAAGCCTTGATATGCAGCCCCTTCTCAAATTTTTGGAGAAAATCATTGTAGAGCACGTTTGGGGTTCCTCGAGGGTTTCTTGCCTTGAGTTAATTTATGTAAAATTTTGGATCAGATCGGGCATTTCCATTGGATTTAGAGCATTGGAAAAAGTCAGGATTGACTTTTATTTTTTTTATTTTGGTCATCGTTGAAGAGATCTATGAGGGTTTCAAGCTCGATGATTTTTTGCAAGCTCTAGGGGTAGCCAATTTTTTTGTGCATTTTTAGGCCAAACGAATGTCGCCATCGCATTCAGAGCGCCCAAAAATCTAAGAACGCCTTTCATTTTGTTGATTTCAGAGAAATTTGATTTTGAGGCAAAAAAAAATTGCCAAGGAAGTCGTACGACCTCCCCAGCACGCTCCCTAAGGCATGAAAATAGATTTTAAAAAAAAAAAAAAGGATTTCTTGATTTTTGCGTCAACGCCTTTAGTTCAAAGGTTCCCACTGCTCAGCATCTATCGGTCCACCACCACCACCAGTGGCTCCCCCCTCCAGCGTCGTTGGCGGTCTTTCAACCCTAACCAGCTCCTCCAACTAAGCCACAGTCCTATTGAGGACCAGGCACTATGCACCAGGCCCAATCGGCCCACCCAACCCCTGCCGAGGTCACATAGGTGATTAGGGGCTCTGCCCCAGCCCCCTACCTTCCAGCCCCTAGTTGTGCACAGGACTAGGGGCCAAAATTTTTTTAGCCCCCTGGGCTGCCTGTAGGCCTAATTGGCCATTCTGGAGCACTTTTACAAAATCGGGTGTATTTTTTGCGTACATTGTCCATTTTTCACAAACAAGATATTGTTGGAAAGCTGATTTTGATGCCAATATAGTGGTAGAGTTATTTTTTTTTATTTTGCTCTAGTTTTATTTTTCAAGTCCTTGAACTCATATGTTGTTGTTTTCACTTCGGAGGGCATATCTTTTAACTCGGTGATCCTTTTTTCGCCATTCTCGCGGCATTGGAAAGCTGGTTCAGTACTCTACACAGATCTGGGGTCAATTTTTGTTAGGGAGGCAGATGTGAACTTTGTATTGTACATGCATTTTTGTTTTTGTTTTCATGCTTTAGGTTTGCATTTTCTCTTTAGTTTATGCATGTTTAGCATTCTCTCCTTTTACAATCATGGGTTATTGTAAGAAATGAACTGATATAAAGTTCCATCAAAGGGGTTTCTTGCATAATAATCTGATTAGAGTGTCATTTCACTTTGATCTCATCTTGATTTTGATGAAAACTCGCATTGGTTGTATCTAGTTTTTTTGTTGTTTCTTTTGGCCTCATCTTGCTCTTGCTTGACACATATCAGATGCACATCAGTTCACACTTCAGATTGAGAGCCTATGGTTATTGATTCGCATTGGGTCACATCTCAATTTGAGGGCCACTAAATTTGTGGTTAATGTTCCATAATCTTCATGGTACTTGCTCCTATGGATCAGTTTTATTCACAGTTTGGCATCGACATCGAGATACACAACTTCCAAATTCTTTCATCATATCATTCCCTCTTATGGGGGGCATCATTTTATCTACTGTTGCTTCATAGATTCTAGGGTTGTTCCCGTTTGGAGTTTTCGAGTGTTTTGTGGCATCAGGTCTGCTGTTGCTTTTTCATGATTCCTTGAGTCAATCAGTGACTCTCATCTGGTTTCAGTAGTAAACATAAGTATCTTTCCTTGTTTTCCGAATTCAAGTTCTAGTGTTACTCCATAGTGTTCTTCCATGTAATGCCCCACCACGCAACCCTAGAGGATGTTGCAAACAACTAATTAAACACGCTAATTTTTTTTGTTTAAGTACAATTAATATATAAGTTCACTTCCCAATGCAACCATCCCCTAAGGTTATGAGACTGAGATAACTTAACAACCCACAAACAACATAAAAGAATCCAAAACATTTATCAACTCAAGATAATAAGGACGCATACATTCCAACAAGATAACTTAAATCCACCATAATAGATTACAATATGATCATAAGTAACAATAATTTAATAAAGAGATTACATCACTCATTCTCCGAATGAGGCAAGTCCAATAAATAAGGTTACAACTTCCACCTCGATAACAAATGAGGGGTAAAATAGTACAAGATCAACTGAAATGAAATAAAGCAAGAACTGATACTGGCACCCACGAGCTCTCCAACTGGAAGTCTCATCCACATGAACAAGAATAAAGAACCCAACGGATTTAGGTGCACGCCACCCAGCCAAGTGGAACCCAAAGGCCCACCCCCCATGCTAGGAGATAGTAATAGGGAATCCTAGCCAAGACCATCTACCTCTAGACACAGGCTAAATCAAAACTGAACCAAACTAAAACCACCAATCACATGTACAATACAAGTACAACTCAAGAGAATCACGAGTACAACACAAGTACAAATCTACAAGGTCACATTGCTTCTAGAAATAAAGCAGAACAAGTATGTTAAGATAACCATGCACATAATAATCAAATACCGACTATGGTCACATCAGGTATGTTAAGGAAACCATACCCACCAGATCGAATACCAACTATTGTCCTAGATAGAGTGTCATCACATAGCTCGTCATGGGTTATCCTCTGGGATTCTTCCTAGGCTTCGGCCCCCACTATGGGTTATCCTGGTGGCCTCTACCGAATTCTCGGCCCCCATACTCACTCATGCGGAATCAAATACCTTTCGTATAGACAAGATAGATGACTTTTCCATTCCAGGCCTTCCCACTCATCCCAAGTCTAAACGAGCCCTTGTGTCTATGAGTGAGACATAATTATCTTGATTAGTGAGAAGTACCACCTAATCTTCTAAGTTTTGTTTTAGTTATCACTTGATTAAACCACCTTCGTAAGTTACCCAGTTTACCTCTTCCGGGCTTTGGCCCCTACGAAAGCCACTCCTCTACTTGACAACACACATACCATCCAAACGTCAAGGGTACAAAGTGCAACAACCAAGATTACACGGCCACTCCTTTCTCAGGACGCGACATAAAATAAACCATCTCCAAACACTGGAGGTAACAACAATAACAAGACCACTCCTTACAAGGACACACACATCACATAATCCACTCCTTTCACAGGAGGCACAATACATTCCCATTCGTAGAAACCGGGTATAACATTGACATAACTTCATGCACTACCCAAGGGAATTAATAAATAGTCGACATCACAAGATGACAACCCCCAACCTCTAGGGTCCTCTGGAAGACGTATAGATAAAAGACACTTAACCCCTTCCCCAAAACATGAACCCAAAGGAAATAATCACGAAGGCAAGTTGCGAGGAATTAAACTAATTTTGGATTTACTAAATCCATTTCCCTTATCAACATCAGTAATCTATTGCTCATTTAAAACTGATTTAAACATACGCTCTTTCCAGACAATAGGAGAAATTAAAACTCATTATTTAAATCCCTACTTGATTCTAAATAATAGTAAAATCACCATTTGTTTCCACAAATCAAAATACATTGTTTTTAATAAATACTATTTTATCTTTTCAACGTAATCATTATAAAATCCATTAATTCCGCTATTTAAAACATATTACTTTCATCTCCATTAATTCATTTATTATTTTAGAATCAAATATTTAATCTTTCCAAATATATCATTCCAAATAAATCCAATCTTTGTTCTTTCAAATATATCATTAAAGAATCACAATAAATTAAATTCCTCATTTACCTTAGAAACATGACATTTTTAAATCGACAGATTAAGGTATATATTTGAATATTTAAATCAACATTTAAATATTTAATTAAATCTTTAAATAGTTAAATCATTATTTTAGTTTATGCATATACATAAATTAAAATAAATAAAACTTACCTATATATTTGCGTATATTTTATAATATATAATATAATATTAAATGCTAATATATACACATATTAACATTTTAATATTATTAAAAAATATATATTAATAAAATACTAAAGTAGATATTTTATTTTATTTTTACAAAAAAAACAAACGCCAAAGCACATTTTCTTGGGATTCGTGCACACAACTTTTAGGTAGGGGAAGGCAGCGGATGAATTTTCTATTTGGACGGCGGCCGCATCACCCACAACCGACCCTAACCCTCGTCCGACTGTGGGTAACACAGTCAGCTCCCCCTAAAGGGCACCGGCTGTGTTACACACAACCGAGCCCGTAGGTAAGGCGCGGTTGGCGTGACGAAGGAGGGCGCGGGAAGGGAAGGCGGTAGGGAGAATGGGGGATGCATGGGGCACGCTAGGCACAGCTCCCCACAGCGCCTCCCATGGCGACTGTGGGTCGAGCCCCCAGCCCCCACAAACCCCCTTCCAAATTATTTTAACATAAAAATAATAATTTAAAACAAGAACCCCATGGATCATAAAAATCCGAAAATCATAAAAACAGGGTTTCTAATTTTGATTTTCAATTCCTCCAAAAAAACACCTAAATAAAAGATTTATGTAGATATATTAATTTAATCCAAACTTTAAAATAGTTGAGCAAATATTTCCAAACATGAACAGTTACAGTCAAGAATTCATTTCCTTTTTCTTGAGAATTTCCATTTCCAACCCAAGGTTTTTGAAGTTTTCAAACCATATTTAATCATGGATTATTTTGCAAATCAAACAAAATTTAACCATTTCCAAACAGCATAATGAAACTGTGATTTCTTTTCCAAAATGAAACTAATTTAATCAAAGAAAACCTGGTATCCATTGCTTGAGAGATAACAAAATGGTGCAGATCTTTCTCTTCCGATTCAAGCTTCTTTTGAGCTTCTCCAAAAAATCCAACCAAAAATTCCTTTCCTTCTACATTTTTCTCATTTTTCATCCTCCCTCAAAATTATCCAAAAATCCCAATAATAGACAAAAAAATGAAAATATCTATTCAACCCCCAAAGTCAATTTTTGAAAATATCTCAAAATATCTCTATTTTCAATTTTGCATTTTCTAATTTTTCAAAAATAAAAATTTAAACCTTTTTCAAAATTTCCAACTCAATTTCAATTCAAGAATGTCTATAATTTCCAAAATGCATAATTAACTTCATTTCAACATAATTAATTTAATTAATTAATAAAATAAATCTAATCCAAGATTTAATTATTTTATTAATTAAATTAAATTAATCAATAAATAAAATAACATTTTTTTTCACAATATAACCAGATTAATTAAATCAACAATTTAACTACATAGGCCATTTATTTAACCTTTCTAACTTGCAATTTAATAAGATCAAAGCAAGAGAACAATAACAAACAACTGAACCAGACCAAAAATGACGACACTTATGACTAGGGTAATGACTTGACACAGGAAACCTAGCTACTATCTCCCAATCAAATGCCGTTGGGCATTGAACACGCTCCAACCTGTGAAACCAGGTGGAGTCGATGTCCTGTACCTATCAACCTAAAAATAAAGTAAACAACAACATATAATATAAATAGCATAAAATACAAACCGTGAAGAGGAAATCTCTGAATCGTAGGGCGCTCGCAAGCGAGTGATGCGATTCGTCCCCTTCACCAATACAATATTACTAACTGGCTAATCTAACATCATTAATATGATCAAAAGCATAAACATCATTAATTCAATTATCCACTATGCTAATCCAAAGCGTGACATAATGATAACATCAGGATCAAGTACCATCACAACAAAATATCACATTCACATCGCTTTACAAATAGTGATCAAACAACAACTGAGTTCTAAGTCAAAGCACCAACATAAAATAAGGCATAGCCAACAGAACATTGTTCGATTAAAAGGCAAAACGGAGGGGTCTTACATTCCAGTGCTTCTTTGCAGTAGGTCATCTCATTGAGGGGGGGATTTGTCCCACTGTATTTTCTCCTCTTTCTCCTTCATTACATTTGTACATGGGTACCTGATTAGGCCTTGTTTCTAGGACCCATTCATGCTTTCTTGCATTCATCTTAGTTTTAGGTGCATGTTTTTTTATTCTCCCTAAGTTGCACTTAAGGGAGGGTGTTGGTGTAATTAATTATTTAATTACACTTTATTAAGTTTACTTAGGTTTTAATTACGTAATAATTAGTTTAATTAATTAATAAGTAAGATTTATTTAGTTGAGTTGTTTTTAGGTCAACATTAGGGTTATGCATACATTGTTTTTATAAAGCAATTCATCTCATTGTAATTTCTTAATTCTGAATAATATCAATTTGCACATCTTCATGCAAAGCTCTTCTTTTTATTGTTTTTCTCTTCTATGGAAGGTTTTTCAGGTTTTCATGTTTGATCTTGGTTTCTAACATGAACAATGAATAAAATATCTTTAATCTTCCTCTAAACTTCTTCAAATTCAAAACTTGCACATTTAAAGAGAGAGGAAGGGTTGTGCCATATAGGTTCTCTCCTTAGTCAAACCTCATGTTAGTGTTTCCATTTCCACAATGCCAATGCCAATTATAGAAAGCCTATCCTTTTGAGGGATAGAGACAAATGATAAAAAGGAATGATGAATCAACGAAAAACTGCAACTCACCACTCTCCAATAGCCTCCTTGAAGGACTGAAGTCATACAAATATCCTCAAGGCTTGAATGTTGTTGTCTTGACTAGATTGAATACCTACAAGGGTTAGATCTCACAAACAATATGATAACATAAAAATGAATAAACTCACATACACTTTGACATGATTCTTTGATATTGAATTGTTGCAATAAATCTCTAAAATGTTGCTCTTGACTTGCTTGATAATGCTCTTGACAATAATCTCTCCAATAATTTCTACTTAGTTTTCAAATAAAAAAATGACTAGGTATGTATAGGCATTTAATCTAATTTCATGAAAATTAAATCCCAATATCCGACATCTAACTTTTGAAATTCAAATAATAAAATGCCCACTCTGACAAATTCAATTTTGGAGGAAAAATAGGGGGACTAAGTCACCCTAGGCGACTGTGTCTCGGCTCTATTTTGTGAGACTTAAGGTATCGGGGATAAAGTATTAAATTAATGCATTTTTTTCTTCTTAAAATTTGATGTTAAAATGGGCCATAGAATCCATAATTTAAGAAATTAGGTCCATGCACTTAGGGGGAGCAAAACATAGTCTGAAATTTTCAAGGGTGACAATTTATGATGCTACATCCGAGGACACATTAGTGTAAAAATATAAATTTGATTTAGGTAGAGAATATTTGAGTGAGGAATCTTAAGAATGTGAGTTCAAAGGTTTTTGGACTAACTACCACTTTTCAAGGTATTATAAGCATTGAGGGATTTCTTGTTTAAGTCTACTAGTTGAGTTTACTTGTTTGAATTCACTTGTTTTATTGGGAGCTATATTTGGAATTCTTTGGCTTTAATGTGAGAGGTATTGTTGTGCCATGTACTCACACCAAATTTTTGTTTCCTAGAAAAATTGGGACCCCCCTTTTCTTTATATTTTTTCTTCTTCTCCTCCTTCCCTTTACTTTGCTTCCTCCCTTTTCTCCCTTTATTTTTCTTGGTTTCTTCCTTTTCCTCCTCTTTCTTTCCTTGTGTTTTTTCTTTATTAGAGTTTTGGGGTTTCCAAGGATGGCATGCCATCCCTGTTGGGCTTGACCCTCAACATCTATTTGTTCCATCATCCTCTATTTTTGGAGTTTTAGCCATTGAGATTCCCTTAGTTAGAGTGTGTCTCCCAAAATTCTTGACTCTTGATGCTCAATGGTGGCGATTTATTGTCATCTCCTTTTTCCCACCTGTGAGCACATTTAATTGCATATTTGGGCATCTAATGATAATTAATGCATCATGTTGAGTGGATTTAATAGGGAAAGTAAATTATTTTAATCATCATTTGAGTGCTACAAAGTTTATTTCTTTATGAGGTCTATAAATTTTCTCAAAGCCCTCATTGAAACCAAAATTCATGCTCCTCACAATTTCTTGTGCTCATTCTAGTGCCTTGTTGCCACATTGTTTGTGCTTGGTTTTTTTGGGTGGTGTTCATGTGTTTCCTCATCGACACCTACTTTTTTGCTTCTCCATGTTGTATATTCTCACAACATGCCCCATTTTTCTTTAGCAGTATGAGGACCCTTTCATAAGAAAATTATTGCTCATGTCATCACAAAGTAACAAAGGCTTCAAAACTTAGGTTTATTTTAGTGGATTGTTTGGACAAAATTAAAAGAATGTTTAAAATGACAAAAAAATCTGGTTGGAGAAGTCCAATATTGGTTAGGATTTGAAGGTTATATTTTTGGGAAATTTAGGTCTTGTGGAACATGATCTTACACCTCAAAGCATGCATTCGATAAGGCATAATGTCCCATAACCCATAACAGGACTTGCAAGAGCCTTGGGGAAAGTTAATAGTAACCCAAGATGGTTTACACCACCAAGTGTTTCCTTCATTATCAAGTGGACCCAAAATTTGTTTAAATATAAAACAATTGATTCTAATCGGGGATTTTAGTGCTTACTGAACAAGATGTAGTATATCTAGTTCTAGTGTCAATTACTAGTACAAGAAGAAGGGTTTTGTCTACAAACCTTAATTAAGGCATAAACATTAAGTAATGATGATTGACAAACCTGATGGCACATCCAGTTGCATTATCATGCAAGTGAAGTAAGACCAACCTATCAAGAGAATTTCATGTTACATAACCCGATATTGAATATCATTTTAATTCCACATCTGGTAAGAGTCCTTGAAATTCTTGTACTAGCCAATTTTTTTGAAAATATTCGTAATTGCACTTAAGTAGATTTAAAGGTAATTTAACATAAAATTAATTATGAATGGTGAATTTAAATATGAGAATTATTTGATTAATGTTGATTTAATTTTATATTGTGAGATTAAACTCCATGAAAGATGAATTTGTATATTTTTGTATAAAGGTTGATGTGAAATAATCCTATGATTTGATGTAGGAGGTGTTGGAGGAGTGATTTGTAGAGTGATAAAGAAATATTGAGGGATGGTGGAGTAAGCACAATGAAATGTGAAGCTTCGGTTATAGATTCAATTGTGGGTAAATTGTCTGATGTGAGAACTCATACAATCAATTGCAAGAATATTGAAGCATGTTGGAATTGGATCAATTTTGAGTATAAATATAAAAAAATACTAAGGATAAATTTTAAAAATAGAGTTGACTAAATCTAGGTGAAGAAGCCTAAAGTGAAGAATTATCATCAAGACTTTGTCAACCATGAGGATGCATGTTTTTTATTTGAATTTTTTGAGGAGTTAGTGAATTATCAACAAAGAATGAATCAAAAAGACATAAATTTGACCAATTATTCTAAAAAAATTTGTTGATAATGGACTCATTGTATATATTTTCTAGGGTGTCCTGACTTTCTTCAAGTAACCTCCTCAAAAATAAGATAGATAAGGATCTAATGATCTAAAGTGCATCTTGATGGCAACTACCTCATTCATAAGATATGTTTCATCCAACCTCTTGTAAGTCTTATGAAAATGAGTGTTGTAAATACTTATAGGTTCATTAGATTCTTTTTTGCATGATACAAATTTATGGTATAATATGGCTTGATCTATATTAACCTTGAACTAGTTTACAAATTTAGTTTCCATATTTCACCACTCTCTTATGGTTTCTCTAGGTAAGTTCAGATACCAATTGTAATCAAATTATCCTAATGAGTAAGGGAATAACCTACATACCACATCTTGATGTCCAATTTGGGCTCTATTGAAGATTTTTGTAAAATTTCTTATATGATCTTTAGTGGTTCTAGACTCCCCACAAATGAAGTTGAGGTAGAAAATTTCAGGATGCTTAGTTAATTCATGTAAGGGTCCTCCTATGTTCAAGGGAGAACTCTCATATGATATAAAATAAGCTATCCTAAGTGGTAGGGGTACAATAATTGTTATGACCTAGGGTGAGGTTGGGCTCACGAATAGGGTTTGCAGATTAGGATCTTATGTAATTTCTATAGTATTTGAAGCCTCTCTTATGCTTTTTACCTTATCACTCATTTACTTCTAGTTTTGGGATAATTATAAAAGATATCCTTTGTCGGGGGTGTATTTGAGAACTCTTTTGTATCCTTTCAGAGAAGAGATAATATTTTCCATCTTGTCTAAATGAAAGAGGCCCTCCTTCTAGTGCTAATTTTTTTATGGTGGTTTTAGCACAAGCAACTTGCTGAGTAATAATAAATTACAACTCCTCTTGAAAATCAAAGATTCTAAATCCAAGGTTCATTTTAGGCCACGTCTTGACCATGATTGATAGCTAAGTGGTTCATGTAAACTTATTCAAAAATTACCCTGGATAATTTAGATATTTAAAAAAATATATTCAAGACATGCAACACTGAATATAAATATTCATCTCCTTGGATTCAAAAATAATTGCATGTTACTGCATCATTTCTTTATCATATCTATATTATTACTATTATCTTTCAAATATTTAAAGTATTATCAAATAAAGATCAAAATATTTAGGTTTGAGAGATAATTTTAAAGGAAAAAATTATACTAATTGGACAAAGATACATCTTATTCTATTTATCACTTTTGAAATGGTCAGGAAAAATCACAATAACTAATACTAAAGTAATAAGTATTCACTCAATCAATATTAATACCAATGTGATCTTCAAAGGAAATTTATAATCTCAATATTTTGAAGTCACATCAAATCAAATCACCATAAAACATCTATAGATCTTAAATAAGACTCAATTCAATATCACAATAATGGGATTGATTTTACCAATTTATTCAATTCAGATAAATTAAATAGGCATACCATCACCAATGATCAAGATCCATATGCATGCAACAAGAGTAATCCTTTGATATTTTATAAAATTCTCACAAATTATAATAGGAAATTCCATGCTGAAATTGTATAAGTTTTTTGCAAACAAAATATTTTATGATGCTTAATAATTTCAAAACATCTAAAATATATAGAACCATACATCCCATAACTTATGGATCTAAAGAAAAGCTAACTAAAAGTTCAAATAGGGTGATCAATCCTTATCTGAAAATAATCTTAACTTGAACTTAAAAAATAACCCTTAAACTAGATTTCACTAAAAATTCAATGTCAAACCGATGCTTTCCCACCTAGGACATTGATTTATTACAAAATTAATTCAAAATATAATAAAGTTTAATTGTTTAATTTAACAATACTAGGAAAGCTTTTTAAAAAAGCATTAATGACTTCATTCATTGTGTCCATGGTGGGACCCTTATGATACTTTAGTTTTATCCTTTGTAAAAACATGGAGTTCTCCAATTTCTCTTGCAAGTTGGTGAAGCCAACAAGTTCCTCTTGGAAATTTTGTAACTTTTCCTTTCAAGTCATCATTTGGTCAATGGTCACTTGACTGATTTGACCTTGCAGTGACTCTTCAAATTTCCCAACCATGTTACACGAAGAGGCCACTGAGGATGAGGTTTCCTAGAAAGTGTATCCCAATTTCTCTATACATTGCTTTATTTTTACCATAGCTTGTTCAACAAGGATCCTGTTGCTGTTCAATTTGTGCTTGCACTTGTTCAAAATAGTTATCCTCGGTTATCTTGATTTTATCCATTATTTTGGATTTTCCAAATCTTCTTCTTATATTACAAGTGACTTTATTAAATCCTATATAGGATTTAATCACCCCAAACCATCAAGTCTTCATTTATTTCTAGCTTCATTTGGTGAGCTAGACTAGCTTCATCACTAATACAGTGGTATGCCTTTATTTCCTTTTTCAAAATTATGTTGGCTAAATTTTATAAGTAATCTTTCCACCCTTTAGTAGCAATTAAACAAACTTTGGGGTCTAGATGTTGAGCATCCTTATTGAGTGCAACTTGGAAAATTGGGGTAGGAGTAACTATATCAACAAGTCCAATTAAATGGTTGAAATATGATCTCAATTAGGATACATGAGCCTTCAACCCTTAGTTTTTTCATCATTTTTCATTCTTTTAAGGATGGTGGATACAACCATATGCAATGAATAGTGTTCTCATTCCCTAGTTTGAACACCCAAGTTCACTTGCCATATTTGGTATTCTTCAGGCAACATGTCTGACTTAGGCTTGTCTACTATGGGAACAAGTACTTGTACCACTATATTTCCTTGCTCATCCACGATGATAGTAGGAAACCTCTCAGATCCCTTTATTTTCTTTATTGATGCTTGGAAAGCCTCAACAAGAATAGTGAAGTTCTCTTCTTCTTCTTCTTGGAAATAAGTCATCCTCCTCTTCTGAATGGTATGGTTCAACCATATTGGGAGGTTAGAAGACACTTCATGTTGAGGAGAGGCGATGACCTATGTATTATGTGATACCTGAGATTGTTCATGATCCACCTTAAGTGGTTCTTCTTCTTTTCTTACCTCTTCTCTTCCATTTTCTTCTTCATTCTGAGCTTCCCACTCTTGTTTTATCACTTCTCTTCCAATTTCTTCTCCCACCACCTCTTCATTCTGAACTTCATCCTCTACAACTTGTAGCTCTTCTTCCTCTAGAGGAGGAGAAGGAATTGGAGGTGAGGGAGGAGGAGGAATTGGAGAAGTGGGAATGTGGGGAGGAGAGTGTGGTGGAGATGATAGAGGAGAACTTGGAGGAGGATATGGATGAGGACTTGGAGGAGGATATGGATGAGGAGATGGAGGAGGATTTGGATGAGGAGGTGGAGGGATTGGACAATGGATGCGAGATAGATAAGGTGATGGATAAATATATGGAAGAGGAGACTCATGTGGGGGATAAGAGGAAGGAGTGGGTGAACTAGACCTAGGTACAAATGTGGCTTGAGACACACTCACAATTCTCTTTCTCCTCTTCAAAGGAATCTCTTTCTCTTCTTCACTTGATTTTATAGCTATTTTCTCCTTTTCTTTCCTATTTCTTGATCCAACTACTAAAGATGATGATATTTCCTTCTCAATGGTAGTAGTATATGGACAAACTATTTTTGACATTTTAGATTGAGGTTGGGGTCGTGGTAACTCTATCATGGGATAAGGAGATACCAACCATCTTTTCATAGTAGCTATGATACTTGGTGCCCTTATTTTCATGTGACATATTCAATAATTAAGCAATCTACATTATAGATAGGTTGGTTATAAATGATTTGGCCACTATAGATAGGGTCCAAGACTTTCCCATTATCCCTCAACTCTTTTGAAATTTTGGTCACATTACATGCTCTTACCATGTCCACTATTAATCTACAATAATCCTTCATTGTCACATCAATTCCATCCTCATAATCGGACCAATGGTCCTCTAGAGAAGGTTCATGTTTGAGAAAAGGAGACTATTAATTTTCTTTTTTCTTTTATAGGGTCAAATTTAGCCCTTGGATCATCATGCAACTTCATTGTATACATTTCCAATTTTAACTTTGTAGCCTTGGAATTTTGCATATTTGCATAAGAGTATACACCCATATTTATTGGGAAGGAATATCCTAACTTGTGTTTTCTAACAATCAATTTATGAATCTCAGTCACCTGTCTCGATAATTCTGACATGATTATCCTATTAGTGGTGTATTTTGGCAACTTGAGGGGAGGCTTGTGGAAACCTACCGCTCTGATGTATGAGGTCTTGAATTGAATATACTAGTTCCTTCAATTATTAAGCTCTACCATGGCTTCCAATGAGATCCTCTTGGAAAAATCATTCTCCAAATCCTTGATAATAGCAAAAATAAAATAATCATTTACCACACAATAGTTCCCATTTCTAGCACTTAACTCTAACTGTGAGTAATGCTCATATATCTTGACCTCTCCCAATTGAAGGGATCCTATTCTAGTAAGTCCTAGGAAGGTTGCTTGATAATCCAATACGTATACTAGATAAGAGTTCATGTAAAACTTGCTACTATTTTGCACATCTTTTATTTGGGCATGGAGAATTTTTTTTATTATGGTAGCCCAATATATATTCTTATATCTATGATGGTTTGAATGAAGTGACACACCCATGGGTAGAAATCCATCACATTTGGATAATCATAAAATTTTCTGAGTGAGATTTGATCCTTAATATCTTCTCTAAATTTACTCATGTGTTGCACCTTGGCCATTTTGAGGGCCAAATTCCTTGGGTTTAGTAACATTCGATTGTTGATAACATTTAGACAGGTTGCATTGCTCTTCTTAAAATAATGTTTTGCTTTGTTCACATCAATGGCTTCATATTTGGAGAAGACATGGATCTTGAATAATTTCTCAGTCATATTTTTGATTATATCAAGTACCATCTCTCTAGATGATCCTAACATCCTCTTTTGTTTATGGTCATAGTTTTGAGCACATAGCAATACTAGCTCAAGAGACTACATTGAAATTGGAAAGGCAACTGTCTCCACCAATTTGGATTAGCCAAAGAGGTGGATTTGATTGATCTTGGTTCTTTGTTGTAGATTATCTTATGGAACTCATCCACACCTACATGTCCTAGATCAATATCTTTGATGTTTTAGTAAGGATAAAACATCTTGGATGTAGGGTGGTACCCTTTGTATCGATACTTCATTTTGACAAATTCCTTTGGTATGTTACCTACACATAAAAATATCATGCATCGGAATATTGAAGGAAATAATTGAAAGGATTGAATCAGTATCCCTTATTGAGCTTTGAAGATAAGCCACTCTAAGTTGTTTTACCACATAAGAACCTTTTAAATCATTACTTAACCATAATCCTAGTTTTATCCTATCTCGGTTATACCTCTTATCACTTACCAAACATCTTAAGTATCCTAAACAAACTTACCTCAAACATTGATTTTGCACAAGGTATGTCCATTTTTTCATATTATCGAGCATCATATTTTGAGAATATTGCTTGCTTATTACTCTATTAAATCATAACTATTAAAATAAATACTCGCTAGCTGATACCTAAGAATTTTTCAACAAGTTGAATGGATTTTCATCGAGGATTGAAACTCGAGGGGTAACAATTATTTCTTACTCCTTCAAGATTTTAACTGTTAAAGCATACACCTAATTTACAATAGCCAATAACCTTTAACAAAGTACATGGAATTACTTTTGAGATTTGGGTGTCAAGGAGATTGCTTACGCTTTAAGAATTTATTTTGGTAGTTGATAAGATGAAGTCCCAATGCCTAATTTTGAAAAATTCAAAATTTTTGCTTTATCATTTTTCTCTAGGGATCAAAGGTTGGAAATAATAATTGATGTTCTTTTGAATCTTCTTTTGATTTTAGGCAAGACGTAGTTCCAATTTTTGAAAACAAAGAAAGGCTCTTAACAAAGATTAAAGACCTTTGAACTTTGAAGGTCAAGCATCCAAGTTAACTCTTACCTAAAGTTCAAGATGAATGTTAAAGGATATCCCTGTCATCTGGTATACAAAATTGTTCACTCCAATATTTCAAGGGAATTCTTTATTGAACATCAAGTGTCAGGCATATGGTTTGAGGTTTATTAAAGTATCCTTTAAGAGGTATTGTCAATTTCCAACATCCAAAATCTAAACCCAAATATAAAAAACCTAAGGCCAAAAGGCATTCATCAGGAACATGCCACCCCTCTTTCCAAAATAATTTTAGAAAACGAAACCTAGGACCTAATGGGATGATTTCATAAACATTGTCAATCAAAGCACCTCGAGGAAACATCATTTCATAGGTCGAATAAAAAAATACATAACAAAAAAAAAATAGAGATAAAAAATGAAAAAAATGGAAAAAATGGAAAAACAAAAAGAAAAATCAAAACAAAGATGATAACCTAATCAAATAGACACAATGGAAAAATCATGCAAGAAAAGGGATTTAAACAAAAAAATTGAAAACCACCAAGTTTTTGAGCCTACCTAGAAATGTTACAAGGAAGCAAAGGGAAATGAAACAAAAATATGGGTGACGATAAGGAGATGCATGAACACCACCACATCATACCAGGAACAAACAAGGTGACGACACCAACATGAACTAAACATAAGAAATTGTGAGAAATATGGATTGAAATCGCAAGGGAAGTTTTGAGGAACTTGTAGATCTCATGAAGACATAAACTTGAAAATGCTTAAATGACAATTAAATCATTAATTCCCCCCTTTTAAAACCACTTAACATGATGCATTAATTCTCATTAAAACCACTTAACATGATGCATTAATGCTCATTAAATACATAACCACACAATTGAATATGGTAATAGGCAAGAAAAAAGAGATGACAAGACATCATTACCATCGGGCCTCAAGAGTTAAAAATTTAAACAACCAAAACTCTAAAATGGAGAAAGATGGAACAAACAGACATCAAGGGCCAAGCCTAACAAAGATGGCATGCCAATCTTGGAAACCCTAAAACTCAAAAAAAATGAAAAAAAAAGGGGAAGAAAGAAGAAGGAAAGGAAGAAACAAAAGGGAAACAAAGGGAGGAAATGTAAGAGGGAAAATAAAGAGAAGAAAAGAAGGGGGCTCCCCATTTTGTTTCAAACAAAAAAATTGGGTGTGGGTGAAAGGCACAACACTTACATTATCACATCCTTGTAGGTTCCACTAATCTATGTGGAACCCCTTTCATATACTTTGATATCTAACTATGTAATTTACAAGAATGTTTGTGAGATATATATATTAAGATATATGTTCATTTATAATTTATATGTGACTCAAAGTGGGATACAAAGACAATGGTGAATGTTGCATATCCATGTCATTTCATTCTATTTTGTCCATTTTGAGGAAATATATTTTTTATGTGCATATTAGTAAATGGAAAAATCTTGCATGAGATTAGGCTCATTATCCTAACCTTATTATATCCATATACACACATATTCTTGCATACTTAGTACCTATTGGCTCTCAAAATTATTTATTTCACTCCTAGAGGGATCAATCTTCTTCAAAGCTAGAGATATGTCATTCCCCATGTAAAATAGATTAGCTCATCAATAGAGCACAGGTGATAATAGGATAATTATTTAGATTGGATGTTTTACTTCAATTTGGGCTCAGTTAGACCCAATAATCAAGTATTCTTAGAGGTATCCATAATCGGATTAATCATAATTGAAGATAGAAAATAAACAAACTTCTAGTAGTATCCAATATATGCCCAGTTCTAATATATTAAAACATTTACTTCGGTTTGTGAATCCTTGTTGAAATTTAATAACCATATATCATTAATGTGGCAAGTGGAACAAGTTGAAATCCTACAAAATCCACTAAAATGGTATCCTAAATATGGTGTGGAGATGATATACATCAATAACTCAACCATCAAATTAATGGTGGCATGAAATTATTCATCATTCACTACCGATTTTAAACTTGGATTCATGACCTTGGGATAAACAAGGTTTTCTAGGTGGGAAAGACCAATTTGATAGTTGTAGGAGTCAAATTATGAATTAATGGTCCTTCTAGGAAGTGCAAGGGAGTGGAAAAGGTAAACAACAACTATGTGGATCCAAAGAGAAGGATGTGAGAAGTGAGATACAATGTTTTGGGTCAAGACCAAAGGTTAGAATTGTAACGCCCCGCCACGTAACCCTAAAGGAAGTTGCAATTAACTATTAAAACACACAATTTTTATTTTTTTAAAGTACAATTAACATACAAGTTCGCTACCCATTTCCAACAACCCCTAAGGTTACGAGACTGAGTTTACTTTAAAACCCAAACAAAAAACATGAATTGAATCCATAACATTTACTTACTTAAGAAATTAATAACACATACATTCCATACATGATAAGTTTCATCATACAAGTAAGAGATACCATAAATTACAAATAACAATAATTTAACATGAAGATTACATCTCTCATTCCCTGAATGAGGTAAATCCTATAAGCATTATTACAAATTACAATCTTCCACCTTGATTACAATTGAGGGGTAATAAATTACATGAATCAACTGAAATGAATAAAATCATGTAATGAAATTAGATCCCATGAGCTTTCCAATTGGAAATCTCGTCAACATGAACAAGAAGAAAACCCAATGGAGTAAGGTGCGCATTCCACCCAACCAAGTGGTACCTGAAGGCCCTGTTGGTGTTTAAAAATACAACCCAGCTAGGATTTCTATTTCTCTAAGAGGTAGCCAGCCTCTATATTAAATAACCACAAAGGCTAGTGACCAATTGATAGGAAATGGAATGGATACACATTTCTCCTGCACTTCAGGCTTTGTAAGACCTAGGGGGTAACCCTTTAGCAACATCAAACAATATAGACACACAAGTAACAGGATATTGCTTAACAGATTATGCTCTCACAGAATTGCGGAGGAACCTAAAATATCACTCAAAATTGGCTAACACCTTGAGTAAATTTCACTAATCAGCATGGAGAACATGACAAAGACAACTCAGCAAAAAAAATTGAAATGGTTTTTGATTTAAAGAGTTGGGACCAAACTAAAAACAACAGAAACATGATAATGGACCAGTGCCATAAAAATGGGTTATGGAATCATATAACTAGCATCCATCTTTCAGTGTTGAACATGCTCTAAAGGTCTTGCAAATGTTGTCACATTATGACAACCAGACCACTGAAGCTTTCTCTGATAACTTTGCTTATAAATCCACCTGAAACATAACACTCCTGTCACATTTGTCAAAGAAATTAGACTATCCCTGAACAATAAGCAATAATAAAAGCAACTTGTGCATTATTAAAGCAATTAACCATTCATAGAATAGAAGGCAACAAAAAATGTAACTCAAATGCAGCAAATGTGCATGAACATATTCAAACAATTTTATTATTGAATCCAAAATAGCATTACAATTCAGCCATGGAGACAATTATCAGCAAAATAAGCATAACAGAACAATTCATAACACACACTTTCAGATTAAAAATGACTAATAGTCATATTTCCCCCTAGCTTTACAATTTACCCATAACTTTTGCCTAACTTGCAGAGCTTTCAGAAATTGGAACCCTTACAATTGAGATGAAAAAAGAAGATATAGAAAATAGAAGCAAATAGGAGCAACCCTAGATTCGATCTAGAATTGCCATCTAGAAGCACCATTTACCGTTGATCAACTGAAAGGAATATCTCCTCATTCTTCCTTTGCAGCAACAAACATATTCCCTCAAAAACAACATTTGCTCATCATTGCTCAACAACAGAAAATCAGCCCATGTGGAGATTCTCATCATTTTATCTAGCTGCTCTAAATACCTCTTTCCCATGCAAATCTGTTTCAACTCTCTTTTAATTTCAAATGTTGCACTTTAAAATATTTCCCCACTTTGCATTTTAATTGTTTTGGATGCACTTTATTTTATTCACTTTCAGTAAATAAAGTCTTCAAGATAGTGAATATTCATTCACTTTATAAACCATTCCCTATGCCACTTCACATGCACCTTTTCGATGAAGGCTTTTTAATTCACCTTGGGCACCAATGAAGACATTTTCCTGTGAGAAGCTCATATTATAATTAGCATTTTTTAAAAGAAAACAAAATGCCCAACAATAAAAGCATTCAGCCTCTCCTAAATTTTTTTCACTTTGCCCTCTGTTTACTCTAGCCAAAATATAACTTTTACCTTCATTAACTTTAACGAAGGCCTTCTTTAAATTTGTCATGTTTTACCTTATACCAATGTGAAATATTTACCCCACACATAAAAACTATTATTTTAATACGAACACCTTCAAAATTTCTAAAAGGGGAACTTTGCCTTTTCATGTGTTGGGCCCATCAAGCTTTACCCCATACCTTTTTACTTCACCTTAGAATTAATTCCCAACATCATGCAATTTGGATTCTTTTATTAAAATAAAAGAAAGACTTTTATTTTAATTAGAAATCATAAGTGTGACATTATATAAAAATTGCCTCTTTTAAAAACAAATGAAGGCCCTCAAGGCATCGACCCCCTTTCAAAAAATTTCCACCGTGCATTTCATCCCATGGGCCCACAATCCACATGCCTTTATTTCGTGGGCCTTGTAGCAATCATGCAAACGTCATCATACCTATTGTGAGGTCCGTGAGCGACAGACGAGATGCATTCACGGTGCCAGAATCATCATAGTCGTACATTTGATATGCATCCTAACTCCTTTTGCATTCACTCAAGCTCTGCTTCTCAGGGCATCCACACATCCAACTATATTTTCTTGAAGGTTTCTAATGCCTTTTCAACATACACAGTAGCCATTCATTCTACGCAAAGGATTCAAATAGAATTCCCCTATCCCTAGTGCTTTGATGGATGTATCTAACCTATTCTAGATTGCAAGTTGCGCAATGCCCATTCTGCATTTGCTTGAAAGTATCAAATGCCTTGTCTAGTTCTGCGCCTTCTTCAACACATCATGATTCGTTACCTTGCCATCTTCGGCTCTTCCTCTGCTTCTTACATGGTTACGTCCCCATACAAAATGCATGGGCTTCCTCACCAGGTGCAAGTGTTTGTGTCTTCTTTACTGCGCAGGCCTCCATACTTCCTCCATGCTTGGCATGGGTTTCCCATCTCTGTAGTGTGTGCCCCATACTCATTGGCCACACCCATCCATTTCCAGGTTGCGCCCATCCATGAACTGTCAGCCTCTCTCATCTAGCGCAAACTCTCCATTGTTCCTTGCAAAGAGTTGTGCCAATCCTCTATGCTAGGATGAATATCCTTACCCTATGCTCCAATGCACATGCCCCCATAACCATTTTATTGAAAGTTTCTAAAGCATTTTCAACAAACCGCTTTGTGCATTGTGCGGGCCTCTCACCTTTTGTGTTTGATAGTTTTGGGATCCTCTCTAGCTGGCTGCAGTGGCTTTCAATGCCTCTCCATTGAGCCTCCTTGTTGCTTATGCTTTGTTGTATGTTCATCCCTTGTCTTGTTGCAGGTAGTGACCTTTCTCCTTGATGGATGTGCATAGCCTTTTCCAATTCTCCCCACATGGTGTGGGCCATCCTCTAGTGGTTATGCCCTCAAACTACCTATGGCCAGTGCATTCTCCTTCTCAGTAGTGCACAGGTCACTCTCACCTCCCCAGGCACGAGCCTTCCTCTGGTGGCCAGCGCACCTTCTAACAACACATGGGCCTCCATTTTTGATATGTTGCAGTTATATCATTGCATGAGATCACACTCACAGAGGTTTTTTGTGGCATTTGATAGAAACAAAACTTCATAGCCATAGCGAGCCTCTCATCCAATGTGCAAGGAAGCTGCTAAGTGTATTTTCTTTAAAGTTCCTAAAGTCCATTCAACATATGCATTGTTGTGTATGTGCCTACCCTCATTTTCCTAGGAGTTTCTAAGGCATCCAATTCATTGACATGACTGCTGGTTATATAAAACTTTACTACCCATTTGTTAAAATAATTTGTTTTTTGTTCCATGGCTGCGAGACATGAATATGAATCCATATTACCAGGAAACTTGCACAATGTTACCCTATATAAATGATTTGATCCTTTCAATAACATATAGTTGTTCAAACAACCAAACAAAAGTGGATAGTATTGTGACTTATCCCATGGGAACTAAAATGAAACATTATCCCTCTTGCCCCTCAGTTCCATATCCTTGAAGCATAATCATATCTCCATCAAATTTGTTAGACTTTGAATTTGAACATCACAAACCTTCACAGAACAAACTACTCTTTTAGTACATGTAGATGTTCAACAATTTAGCAAGATTAACTAGTGTTGTGACATTGTCCCGTAGTGAGTAACACTATCCTCAAATTTTGATAAAACTTCCTTGATGCTCGATGACTGTCATATATATGCACTCATGTCAACGTTAATCTATAATTATTAATCTCTTTATGCTCGGACCTGTGTCATCAATTGTCTGCCTTTGAATGTAACGTTACAACACTTACATCATTGGAACTAAGTGAGGCATGTCGGGTCCTTAAGTGGGCCCGGCTAAAAAAAAAATCATTTTCAAATAAGATTCACCCTCAAATGACTTGACACTGTGTTTTGAATGCACGTGAAGTTAAAACATGAACTGGGTTGCCATTAAAATATGCTTTCTGGCACATTTGGAAAATGGACAAAACTGACCCAATGGGCTCTGGAATTGTCCTGGGAAACCAATCAAATAACCTCGCAACACCATAAAAACTTGCAAGCATATAGTCCTTTGATCCAAAAGTATAGTGAAAAATATGGCTCAGAGAAACAAATAACAAGGAACCGAATATTAATCGACAAAGTTTCTCAACTGAACTTTCCTAAAACAACAATTGTTCTGCACCAATTAAAACTGATCCAACTGCCAATTTGTAAAAATAGTGAATCAACCCCTGGCGAGCTGTCGTCAGACATAGAGGAACATTGAGATACCATGAGCACGTGTGCAAAAGGAATTTATTTGAAACATCGTTGATCAAAATTTATTAACGATCAAATTTGACCACTCAGAAAGGCTGTCAGGAATGCAAATGCAAAACAGAACAAACTGCATTTGGTTTTGATTTGCTAAAAATAACAAATCAGATCATGAGGCTCTAAAAACTAACATGTGAGATCATTTAGGTATGGAAAATATGGAACAACATTCATTCTAACATGACAGTCAACTGGCGGTGAAAACCAAGCTCAAACAGGAAGTTGTTTCGCAAAATTGATAATCTGCAAGCAGCAAAACAGTGACAAAACCCTCCAGCTTTACTTTTTGAAACTCTATGAAAACTTATCATGGGAAGCTAAAATTTTACATGCCTTCTTACATAGGTCAATTGAGTATGTCTACAAATGGGTTTTGCACGACAATCAATAGGTTTCAAAATGCAAGCCTCCAAAGTGGGTCAGTTAGGTAAACTTGTCAGGTGCACTTCTGAAAGTGTAGAAGCAAAAATTTTGAAATAGGCATCTCAAATTTGCAAAATTTGAGAGTGCCATCAGTGGCTCCAATTGGGGATGTGTGCCTCCTGTGGGCATAGCAAGATTCCAGATCTCTGGAGAGTAGACCAAAAGTTGAGTCCACCAGGTGTCCTCAAACTGTTCTTTCATTTAATCTTGTTTTTCAACTTCATCTGATGACCCCAGATCACCAAATGAAAAAAATGGGGATCAACATTTACCTCTGTGAAGCACCAATCTGTTAAAGGAGCTGATCTCCCTCAACTCATGCTTGCCTTTGTCAAACCATAACAACATTGGTGACTGCATTTTTGCAAATAGAAATACCAAACTGCCCTTGTGCAAGGGAAAACTTGTTCCCTATTCAAATCTGTCATCAAGTGGCAACCAAATCAGATAAGCCACATCACTATTCATCATTTCATTTTTTTATTTCATATCAAGCAACAACACTTGAAACTGGTGCTCAAGATCATATGAAAATATGGTCTTATCACATTCACTAACCCCTTCATCATGATCAAGTTCGGAGGAGACATCATGGTTGAAAAGCAACATGCAATCATCTTGTGTGTTGAGCAAAAATTTCTCATACATTTGTATCTCCTCCAACTGGAATACATCACAAGGTGGCTTGTCCTCATCCAAACACCACAACCCAAACACATTATCATGTGTTTCAAGATTCTGAAAATCAGATTTGTCAATACTAAAAGTACTTTCAACTTTAATCAACTCATGACACTCATCAAAAACATCAAGCTCGAATGCATGAGCACTGTTCTCTGTCTCAGGTTCACACATGTTTTGAAAATAATTCTTCAAACCATCATGCAATTCCATATAGGATTCTTCAGACATAGATTCAGACCATTCAAAATTTCACCCTAAATCAAGGTCTTCACATTGATTCTTCACAACATGTCCAATGCTATCATTTTCAGGAGTAAAAGTGTCAGCAAAGAAACCTTCATGTGCATTATTAGCTGATAGGCATACTGACCCATGTAAAAGAGACTCACTGTTATTTGAATATTGCTCATAAGCAATGAAATTAACACCTTCAATCTTTGTCTCACCAATGTATTCCTTATTCAAATGAAACACATCCATTTTCAAACCATAAAGACAAGAGAGATCATCAAAGCAAGATCCATATTCAATCTCATACTAACTAACATCACACCCATTACTATCTGGATCATATAGATTTTGTACACATTGATCAAGAGATCTTACAATTTCAACACAATCCGACAGTCCACTAAAATGTTTTTCATTACCTATGGATGATAACGCTGATTCTAGATCCATGTGATTGTCACCATGCACAACTTGATTATTCAAAACTGAATTCCTTCCATTATCACTATGCACATTATCATTATTCTTATTTACTACTGACATTTCCATTTTTGTTTCATACAAGCAGTCATGGACAACAAATATATAAACAGGTTCATCAACATCTTCATCACTTCTAGCAGTACTATGCTTATGATCAGAAAATTGAACACATATATGTTCATCCTCAGATTCTTCATTATCGACAGAATCCACATGCTCCATTGATGTCAAACTCCGACTACATTCCAAGTTTGTCTCAAGTGTAATTTGATCATTCACTGGTGAATAAATGACATCATCAGTGTCCATATCATTATATCCATTGTGTGAAGAACATACCTCTAAATCATTCTCATAAGAGCTATCATAATCATCAGAAGAGAAATCAGTTTGGCTGTCATCTGCATCCTCATCACAAAAAATATCATCACTACATAAAGCATGTTTAAAATCTTTAGAATGAGCGCTTGCACTTTCATCGTCAATGTCTTGTTCACTAACTTGAGAAAGAATGTCGTCAAAAATTGTATTATCTTCACTGACCGAAACATGACATGGAATGATGACCTTCATCTCTTCTATTCCTTCATCATTCAAGGTATTACAAGAAAAAAATTCATACATATTTATTTGTTCATCATACCATGCATCTTCCTCTTCATTATTTTTACAAGGATATGCACATGTGCTGATTGTAAGCTGATTACAATTAATGTTCTCATTCATACAACATATATCTTCATTTTCTAACACACTCTTTTCATTCTTGTGTATCATGTTCTGACTTTCTTGAAACAAATAGCTACTACCTTCATTTTGAGACACTGCATTTTGGTGATGTTTAACATGGGGTTCATTAGGATCTACAGATCGTGATAATGGAAAAATTGGAGCAGCAACATCACTACCCTCTTGACAAGCACTTTTATTATCTGATCCATGAGTTATGTTTTCTTGAGGTGTGTTAGGATGACAAACACTCACAACCCTATTTCCTTTCATCATTGAGTATCTCAAATTGTTCTCAATGTCCATAGCCATCTAATATGCTTGATGCAGGGTTGTAGGCTCTTTATCCCTCAACATATAACTTATCTTTTTGTCAAATGCTCCTAAGTACACGACCAAACATTCAACATCATTTGGCCTTATGTTCTTCGGGATCTCTCTTATGATCATTGAAAATATGAGATTTCAAAGATGGGACTAACTCATCTTTTCCTTTCTCCATGTTCATGAACCTTTTCCTTACCAAAATAGGGTTAATCTTTTCTCCAAACTGTTCCATGAACACTGCCTTGAGCTCTTCCCATGAATCAATGAAAGAGGTTGGTAAATAAGAGAACCACTCTCTTGCATCACCTCTCAAGGACTGAACAAATAATCCCATGATCACATCTTTGTGATCAATCTCATAATCATCCATCACATTACTGAACTCTTGGAGATGTTTACTTGTTGATTCAGCCTTATCGCCAATGAACCTTGGTAACTTATTTTTGACTTTAGCTGGAATGTCATTTGGGTAACCACTAAGGTTACTAAAATATATAGCTTTGTACCTTCCAGTGCTGAAACTTCTTTGACAATCTGACTGGGACTGATCACAAACCACAGTTCCATCTGGAACCATACTAGGGTGCATGTATTAAGGCAACTTGATATGCCCTTTTCAAATTTTACATATCAACTCTATAGTTGATCATTCATTGCCCTATTTCTATCTTTCATAACAATCTTAGAATACCATAATGCATGATTCAAATGCATTTACACATAATATATGTTTAGTGGGAAAATTTCAAGAACAAGCATACTTCTCCAACAAAATACATAGGCTACAAATTACAACTCAGAAGTATGCAAAATAAATATTATTGTCCTTTCCCTCTTTTAGTGCTAATCACTCAATAGGGAACCCAAGTTTTGGTATAAGATGTTCAAATATGGTTTTCATATACAATTCTTGAAAACCAAGAATGAGGAATACCTAGAAAATTTTCAACTGCTGCAAATTATCTTCCTAATTGGTAATATTTGTAGATCTGGAACTTTCTTTAAATTTTGAATAGGTTCTATTAATAGAGTCACCACCTCTTTTCATAGAGGATTGAACTTCAAGCAGTATGAAGTTCTTTCATAGTTAAAATTCTTTATGAGTTCCTTTCCACCAGCAGAGCACCACAAATTACAAAACTATTCAAGTTCACTGCAAAAAATTAATCTCCAGGGTTGAAATCCTTCAAAACTTGAACAAATTCAGAATGACCAATCATAATACGGCTCTATAACCGTCTGCAACTGGAGATTCAAAATTTTCCCTAGCGGAGTCGCCATTAGGTTGGTGTTTAAAAATACAACCCAACTAGGATTTGTAATTCTCTAAGAGGTAGCCAACCTCTATATTAAAGAACCACAAAGGCTAGTGGACAACTAACAGGAAATGGAATGGATACACATTTCCTCTGCACTTCAGGATCTATAAGACCTAGGGGGGTAACCCTTTAGCAACATCAAATAATCTAGACACACAAGTAACATGATATTGCTTAACAGATTATGCTCTCACAGAAATGTTGAGGAACCTTAAATATCACTCAAAATTGGCTAACACCTTGAGTAAATTTCACTAATCAGCATGGAGAACATGACAAACACAACTCAGCAAAACAGATTTGAAATGGTTTTTGATTTAAAGAGTTGGGACCAAACTAAAAACAACAGAAATATGATAATGGACCAGTGCCATAAAAATGGGCTATGGAGTCATATAACTAGCATTCATCTTTCAGTGTTGAACATGCTCTGAAGGTCTTGCAAATGTTGTCACATTATGACAACTAGACCACTGAAGCTTTCTCTGATAACTTTTCTTATAAATCCACCTGAAACATAACACTCCTATCACATTTGTCAAAGAAATTACACTATCCCTGAACAATAGGCAATAATAAAAGAAGCTTGTGCATTATTAAAGAAATTACACCATTCATAGAACATAAGGCAACAACAAATGTAACTCAAATACAAAAAATGTGCATGAACAGATTCAGACAATTTTATTATTGAATCCAAAATAGCATTACAGTTCAGCCATGGAGACAATTATCAGCAAAATAAACATAACAGAACAATTCATAACACACACTTTCAGATTAAAAATGACTAATAGTCATATTTCCCCCTAGCTTTACAATTTTCCCATAACTTTTGCCTGACTTGCAGATCTTTCAGAAATTAGAACCCTTACAATTGAGACGAAAAAAGAAGATATAGAAAATAGAAGCAAACAGGAGCAACCCTAGATTCGATTTGGAATTTCCACCTGCAAGCTCCATTTACCATTGATCAACTAAAAGGAATATCTCCTCATTCTTCCTTTGCAGCAACAAACATATTCCCTCAAAAACAACATTTTCTCATCATTGCTCAGCAACATAAAATCAACCCATGTGGAGATTCTTGTCATTTTATCCAACTGCTTTAAAAACCTCTTTCCTGTGCACATTTGTTTCAGCTCTCTTTTAATTTCAAATGTTGCACTTTAAAATATTTCCCCACTTTGCATTTTAATTATTTTGGATGCACTTTATTTTATTCACTTTCAGTAAATAAAGTCTGCAAGATAGTGAATATTCATTCACTTTATAAACCATTCCCTGTGCCACTTCACGTGCACCTTTTCGATGAAGGATTTTTATTTCACCTTGGGCACCAATAAAGGCATTTTCCCGTGAGAAGCTATTATTATAATTAGCATTTTTTTAAAGAAAACAAAATGCCCAACAATAAAAGCATTCAGCCTCTCATGAATTTTTTTCACTTTGCCCTCTGTTTACTCCAGCCAAAAAATAGCTTTTACCTTCATTAACTTTAATGAAGGCCTTCTTTAAATTTGTCATGTTTTACCTTATACCAATATGAAATATTTACCCCACACATAAAAAACTATTATTTTAATGCGAATACCCTCAAAATTTCTAAAATGGCAACTTTTCCTTTTCATGTGTTGGGCCCATCAAGCTTTACCCCATACCTTTTTACTTCACCTTAGAATTCATTCCCAGCATAATGCAGTTTGGATTCTTTTATTAAAATAAAAGAAAGACTTTTATTTTAATTAGAAATCATAAGTGTGACATTATATAAAAATTGCCTCTTTTAAAAACAAATGAAGGCCCTCAAGGCATCGACCCCCTTTCAAACAATTTTCATCGTGCATTTCATCCCATGGGCCCACAATCCATGTGCCTTTATTTTGCGGGCCGCACAACAATCCTGCAAACATCATCATACCTCTTGCGAGGTCTATGAGTGACGAACGAGATGCATTCACGGTGCCAGCATCATCATAAACGTTCACTTGATCTATGCCCTAACTCCTTTTGCATTCACTCGAGCTCTGCTTCTCGGGGCATCCACACATCCAACTGTATTTGCTTGAAGGTTTCTAATGCCTTTTCAACCTACACAGTAGCCATTCATTATGTGCAAAGGATTCTAATAGAATTCCTCTATCCCTAGTGCTTTGATGGATGTATCTAACCTATTCTAGATTGCAAGTCGTGCAATGCCCATTCTGCATTTGCTTGAAAGTATCAAACGCCTTGTCTGGTTTTGCACCTTCTTCAACACATCATGATCCATTCACATGGCCATCTCGCACCCTTCCTCTACTTGTTACATGGTTACATCCCCATACAAAATGCATGGGCTTCCTCACCAAGCGTGGGTGTTTGTGTCTTCTTTACTGTGTAGGCCTCCATACTTCCTCCATGCTTAGCGTGGGTTTCCCATCTCTGCAGTGTGTGCCCCATACTCACTGGCCACACCTATCCATTTCTAGGTCGTGCCCATCCATGAACTGTCGGCCTCTCTCATCTAGCGCAAGATCTCCATTGTTCCTTGCAAAGAGTTGTGCCAATCCTCTATGCTAGGATGAATATCCTTACCCTGTGCTCCAGTGCGCTCACTCCTGCAACCATTTTCTTGAAAGTTTCTAAAGCATTTTCAACAAACCACTTTGTGCATTGTGCGGGCCTCTTACCTTTTGTGTTTGACAGTGTTGGGATCCTCTCTGGCTGGTTGCGGTGGCTTTGAATGCCTCTTTATCGAGTCACCTTGCTGCTTATACTTTGATGTATGTTCATCCCTTTTCCTATTGCAGGCAGCACCCCTACTCCTTGATGGATGCGCATAGCCTTTTCCAATGCTCCCCACATGGTGCGGGCCATCCTCCAGTGGATGCGCCCTCAAACTGCCTATGACCAGTGTATTCTCCTTCTCAGTAGTGTGTAGGTCACTCTCACCTCCCCAGGTACGGGCCTTCCTATGGTGGCTAGCGCACCTTATTACAACACACAAGCCTCCATTTTTGATATGTTGTGGTTATAGAATTGCATGAGATTACACTCACAGAGGCTTTTTGTGGCATTTGATAGAAACAAAACTTCATAGCCATAGCGAGCCTCTCATCCAATGCAAAAGGAAGTTGTTAACTGTATTTTCTTTAAAATTCCTTAAGTCCATACAAAAAATGCATTGTTGTGTATGCGCCTACCCTCATTTTCCTAGGAGTTTCTAAGGCATCCAATTCATTGACATGACTGTTGGTTAGATAAAACTTTACTACCCATTTGTTCAAATAATTTGTTTTTTGTTCCATGGTTGCGAGACATGAATATGAATCCATATTACCAGGAAACTTGCACAATGTTACCCTGTATAAATGATTTGATCCTTTCAATAACATATAGTTGTTCAAACAACAAAACAAAATTGGATAGTATTGTGACTTATCCCATGGGAACTAAAATGAAACATTATCCCTCTTGCCCCTCAGTTCCATATCCTTGAAGCATAATCATATCTCCATCAAATTTGTTAGACTTTGAATTTGAGCACACAAACCTTCACAGAACAAACTACTCTTTTAGTACATGTAGATGTTCAACAATTTAGCAAGATTAACTAGTGTTGTGACATTGTCCCATAGTGAGTAACACTATCCTCAAATTTTGATAAAACTTCCTTGATGCTCGATGACTGTCGTATATATGCACTCATGTCAATGTTAATCTATAATTATTAATCTCTTTATGCTTGGATCTTTGTCATCAATTGTCTGTCTTTGAATGTAACGTTACAACACTTATATCCTTGGAACTGAGTGAGGCATGTCGGGTCCTTAAGTGGGCCCGACTAAAAAAAAAATCGTTTTCAAACAAGATTCACCCTCAAATGACTTGAGATTGCGTTTTGAATGGACATGAAGTGAAAACATGAACTGGGTCGCCATTAAAATATGTTTTCTAGCACATTTCGAAAATGGGCATAACTGACCCAATGGGCTCTAGAATCGTCCTGGGAAACCAGTCAAATAACCTCATGACATGATAAAAACTTGCAAGCATATAGTCATTTGATCCGAAAGTATAGTGCAAAAGACGGCTCAAAGAAAAAAATCACGAGGAACCAGATATTAATCGACAAATTTTCCCAATTGAACTTTCCTAAAACAACAGTTGTTCTACACCAATTAAAACTGATCCAACTGCCAATTTGTAAAAATAGTGAATCAACCCCTGGCGAGCTGCCATCAGACATAGTGGAACACTAAGATACCCTAAGCACGTGTGGAAAAGGAATTTATTTGAAACATCGTTGATCAAAAGTTATTAACGATCAAATTTGACCACTCAGAAAGGCTGTTAGGAATGCAGATGCAAAACAGAACAAACTGCATTTGGTTTTGATCTGCTAAAAATAACAAATCAGATCATGAGGCTCTAAAAACTGACATGTGAGATCATTTAGGTATGGAAAATATGGAACAACATTCGTTTTGACATGAAAGTCAACTGGCGATGAAAACCAAACTCAAACAGGAAGTTGTTTCGCAAAACTGATAATCTGCAAGCAACAAAAGAGTGACAAAACCCTCCAGCTTCACTTTTTGAAACTCTGTCAAAATTTATCATGGGAAGCTAAAATTTGGCATGCCTACTTACATAGGTCAATTGAGTATGTATGCAAATGGGTTGTGCACGAAAATCAATAGCTTTCAAATTACAAGCCTCCAAAGTGGGTCAGTCAGGTAAACTTGTCAGGTGCACTTTTGAAAGTGCAAAAGCAAAAAAATTGAAATAGGCATCTCAAATTTGCAAAATTTGAGAGTGCCATCAGGCCCACCCCCCATGCTAGGAGATAGTAACAAGGATCCCTAGACAAGACCATTTACCTCTAGACACAGGCTGACTCATACTAATACAACCAGACACATGAACCATACAACCTCAAGTACACCATTACATTACTGACATGGGTTACATTGCTTTAGTTATCACTTGATTAAACTACCTCTGAGGGTTACCCAATCTTACCTCTTATGAGCTCTGGCCCCTAATGGAAGCCACTCTTCTACTTGACAACACACATTCGAACCAATTACCAAGGGAACCCAAGTGCATACAAAATAGCTATTACAACCACTCCAACTCTAGGAGGAAACATATACTGAAACTCACTCCAACATTGAAGGCAACAATTCACATAATCCACTCCTTCCAAAGGAGGCACAAAACATCCCTATTCGTGGAAACCGGGTAATTAACTGGATACAACTCTACGCACTACCCAAGGCAATTCAAAGGTTGACTAACATAATACGACAACCCCAAATTAATTGAAAACCCCATTTGGAAGAATTATTAACCCCTACCACACCACAATTTTACCCAAGCAGAAAAGGAAAAAGTTTACAATTAACACGAGCAATTAAACATGAATTAAATCTACTTTAGATTTCCTAAATCCACTTCTTTTAATAAAATTCACTAGTTTATTGCCTCAATAAAACTACTTAAATTATGTCTCTTTCAGACAAAGGATGAAATTTAACCAGATATTTAATTCCCTAATTGCTCTTAAATAATAATAAAATAAACATTCACTTCCTTGATTCTAAACATAACATTTAAAAAAATAAAATTGTTTCTTCTTTTCAACATAAATCAACTCTCAAACAAGATACAATTACTATTTTCTTACATTTACAGGGGTACAACTACATACACAATCCCATAGGAACATCCAATTCCATAACCCATGGGTTACGTATCAAAACTTTCCAACCATAACCTTTTATCAGGTTTCTTTCACGCTACACTTTTCCATAAAGTACATCACGCTAAAGTAAAAGCCATGATCATGTGATCACTTAACAATTCCACTAACACATTCATAGGGACAACCTAGTGGACTCAAATGTATCCAGGGTACCCAGTGTAAGAACCTGGGGCTCTGATACCATGTGTAATGCCCTGCCACATAACCCTAAAGGAAGTTGCAATTAACTACTGAAACGCACAATTTTTATTTTTTTAAAGTACAATTAACATACAAGTTCACTATCCATTGCCAACAACCCCTAAGGTTACGACACTGAGTTTACTTTAAAACCCAAACAAAAAACATGAATTGAATCCATAACATTTACTTACTTAAGAAATTCATAACACATACATTCCATACATGATAAGTTTCATCATACAAGTAAGAGATACCATAGATTACAAATAACAATAATTTAACACAGAGATTACATCTCTCATTCCCCGAATGAGGTAAATCCAATAAGAATTATTAAAAATTACAATCTTCCACCTCGAATACAATTGAGGGGTAATAAATTACATGAATCAACTAAAATGAATAAAAGCATGTAATGAAACTGGATCCCACGAGCTCTCCAACTGGAAATCTCATCAACATGAACAAGAAGAAAACCCAATGGAGTAAGGTGCACGTTCCACCCAACCAAGTGGTACCCAAAGGCCCACCCCCTGTGCTAGGAGATAGTAACAAGGATCCTTAGACAAGACCATCTACCTCTAGACACAGGCTGACTCATACTGATACAACCAGACACATGAACCTACAACCTCAAGTACACCATTACATTACTGACATGGGTTACATTGCTTTAGTTATCACTTGATTAAACTACCTCTGAGGGTTACCCAATCTTACCTCTTATGGGCTCTGGCCCCTAACGGAAGCCACTCTTCTACTTGACAACACACATTCAAACCAATTACCAAGGGAACCCAAGTGCATACAAAATAGATATTACAACCACTCCAACTCTAGGAGGAAACATATACTGAAACTCACTCCAACATTGGAGGCAACAATTCACATAATCCACTCCTTCCAAAGGAGGCACAAAACATCCCCATTCGTGGAAACCGGGTAATTAATTGGATACAACTCTATGCACTACCCAAGGCAATTCAAAGGTTGACTAACATAATACGACAACCCCAAATTAATTGAAAACCCCATCTGGAAGACTTATTAACCCCTAACACACAATTTTCCCCAAGAGGAAACAGAAGAAGTTTACAATTAACACGAGCAATTAGAAAGGAATTAAATCTACTTTGGATTTCCTAAATCCACTTCTTTTAATAAAATTCACTAGTTTATTGCCTCAATAAAACTACTTAAATTATGTCTCTTTCAGACAAAGGATGAAATTTAACCAGATATTTAAAACCTTAATTGCTCTTAAATAATAATAAAATAAACATTCACTTTCTTGATTCTAAACATAACATTTAAAAAAAAATAACTGTTTCTTCTTTTCAACATAAATCAATTTAAAACAATTAACTCATCTATTAAACATATTCTTTAAAAATCAAATATATTGCTCTATCAAACTATATTATTTCAAAATAAATCTATTAACTTGACTATAGCATAATACTTTAAAAAAAAAATTGAGTTACATTTAAATCATGCCATCAATTAAACCAACATTTTAATATATATATTAAAATTAATAACCTCAACTATATACATATATATAAAATAATATACATATATATACATATAATATATATATCCTCATGATATATATACATATATATATTATATATATTTAATTACATAATATATATTAATATTTTAAATATTATATATATATATATATTTTTTTTAAAAACAAATGGTGAAAGAGATTGGCACAGTTTCCTTGGGCCACGTGCGCCATACTTAGGGTTGGGGCAGCTGCTTAGCACGCTCGACCCATGTTTGGGCGACGGTTGTGCTTAGCATAGTTGTCCACCATTCTTGGTGGCAGTGGTGCTAACGGTCGTGTGGGGGCGCGGCTCCCCCCATAATGCCTCCCATGGGGGGCGGTAGTGGGGTGAGCCCCCATCCCCCACAAATTTTGATTTTTATTATATATATATATATATATATTTTATACCAAAAAAAATGTTTTAAATGAAGCCTACGGATTTTAAATCTGCTCAGAATTTTCAATTGGGTTTTATTTTCACAAATTTACAGGCCAATAAAAAATAAATATACACACACACACACACACACACACACACACACACACACACACACACACACACACACATATATATATATGTATTTTCCAATAGATATATATATATATATATTCAAATTTATTTAAAACTATAAGTTCAGTTGAACAAATAAATTTTAGAAATGAAACATTTACAGTGATATTACAATTTTTTTTTAAGAAATCCATTTCCAAACAGAGGTTTCAAAGTTTTGAAACAAGATTTAACATGGGTTTTTCTCCCAATTTTAACAAAGTTTATTTTATTTTTCAAACAACATATATAAATTGTGAATCAATTCAAAAATGAAATAAATTTAATAAAAAGGAAAACTTGGTTTCCAAGTGCTTGCAATATTGACAAAATGGTGCAAAGCCTTCTCCTTAGATTCAAGCTCCTTCTCAACAATCCAACTGAGCTTCTCCAAAATCCAAATAAAAAAACTCACAAAACTAGAAATTCCTTCCTTCTCTTTTTTAATTTTCAATTTTTCATCCTCCTCTCAAAAACTCCATCCAAATCTAAATAATAGAAAAAATGAAATATCTATTCAACCACCATAATAAATTTTCAGAAACAAAACAAAAAATATCTTAAATTTCTTTTTGCATTCAAATTTTCAAAAAATGCAAATTAAAACATTTTTTCAATTTTCCAATTTCAAACAAAATATCTATTAATTTCCGAAATGAATAACTTAATTCAATTCAACACAATTAATTTAATTAATCAATAAAATATATCTAATCCAAGATTAAATAATTTTATTAATTAAATTAAATTAATTAATAAATTAAATAACATTTCTAACATTATAACCAGATCCAAGGTTGGTTGGGATCAGTTAAGGAACACTAAGGATTGGTGCAAAATTTTGAATTCCAAATATCTTAAGGACAGACCTTGGATCAATTGTCTCTCGGAGTCTCACCCTCAAGGTTCCTTGGCCTGGAGGAGCATCTGCAACACACATGCCCTGCTAAGGAATGGGATTAAGTGGAAAATGGGCAATGGAAAGCGGATCAGATTCTGGGAAGATACGTGGCTAATTGAGACTCCTCTAGTTTGTTCTGATTTTAGGACTCTTATGGGATTGGCTCAAAGGTATTTTGGTATCCATATCTGTGATTATGTTTCTGGACCCCCCGGGGCTAGGGCTTGGAAGGATTTAACCCTTTGATGTCCTCAGTCTCATGACCTTTGTTGTCTGGCTTAGTCCCTTCATGAGATCCTCTCTACCACCAGGTTTCCCTATTATGGCAGCGAAGATGAGTTTTTTTGGACCTTTGACAAATAGGGGGATCATTCTATTAGGTCGGCATACAAACTGCTGACAAACTAGGGTACTGTAGAGGAACCTTGGAGGAAGATATGGAACTACCACATGATCCCTAAAATATTTTTTTCTGGTGGACGGCCTTCCATAATAGGATTCTTACGTAGGACAACTTGAGGAAATGGGGATTTGTTATTCCCAATAGATGTTTACTTTGTAAGTACAGGGAGGAAACTGTTAGCCACCTATTGTTACACTGCCTGTTTGTTGTTGAAGTTTGGGGGCTGGCCTTTCAAAAACTGGGAGTCTCTTGGGTGATGTGTAAGGATCTCTTATCCTTCATCCTAGGCTGGAGTGGTCCCTATTCCCATCACCTGCCTCGTGAAATTTGGAATCAGGTTCCTCCTATTTTGGGTTGGTGTTTGTGGAAGGAGAGGAACAACAAGGTCTTCAGGAATATTGAGAGGAATCCTAGGGATGTTTTTGGCATAGGCGTCTGGCTCATTGAGGAAAACATATCTCTCTTTAATGGGAAACTCCCAGAGAAGGGACCTCTTGATTACGAAATTAGAATGGCCAAGGATTGGCACCAAGGGTTAGAGGCTAACTAGTTTGATAATTCAAAATCCGTAGCCAGGAAAAATACTAGATGGGAGCCTCCTGTTAGAGGCTGGTTTAAACTCAACTTTGGTGGGGCTGCTAAGGGCAACCTAGGTAGGGCTAGTATCGGTGGTGTGATTAGATACCTTGGGGGGGTTATGGTTGCGGGATATGCTGGAGGTATCGGTTTTCAGTCCTCTATTGTGGAAGAAGCTAGGGCGTTGCTCATGGGCCTCTGAATTGTTGTCTCTCTAGGGATCATTAATCTCCACATTGAAGGATACTCTAAATCCATTACGGATGTTGTGAATATGGACAGGCTAATTGGATGGAATACTCAGGATATCTTGTTGGACACTAGGTTGCTTTTATCCAAACTTAGGGGTAAAAAAGTGACACATATTTTTAGGGAGGGCAACCAAGTGGTAGATGCCTTGGCTAATATTGGAACTTCCTAGGGCTACTCTAAATGTTGGAGGAAAATGGAGAAGATACACCAAAAATTCAAGATATCATCTTGAGAGAACAATGCAACCAATTATCATGATGAATTCAAATCTTCGGGTGTTGGGTGTTGGATGGGGGGTCCACTTGATTATCTTTTGGGTTTGTTGGATGAGTGTTAACCCTGAGATGGCCTATAGGTAGAGGGATCCTTACTATTTGATTCATTATGTGTTTAGAGATCTTCAGGTGTTGGATGATCGTTGGGGGACCCACTTGTTTGTCCTTTGGGCCTGGTGGATGAACTCTATTATTGAGGTGGCTGACAAGTGGCGGGCTTTAAAATTTGAGGCTTGTAATATGAATAAAAAAGGTGGCTTTATGAAGGTAATTAGAAAGAACGTGACATTGATGAATTTGAGAGGTCGTATCGTGTGATCTCTCCTCTTTGGGATTTTGCGATATCTTGTTTTAACCCATCATAGCCTCCGTATGACTGTGAGTTTTAATTCTAATTTGACCCCTCATTATGAAGGAATGCTTCCTTCTATCACCTTCGTGCTTGCTAGTTTAGCGTGGGTCTCTTATCACACCCATAGGAATGTTTCTATTTTTAGCTATACGAACAACTTGTCTTGTTTTTTGCGTACTTACTCCAAGGCTAAGGAACCCTGCATGAGTGCCAATTCTTGTTTCGTTGGCTGCAATCTTCTCATGATCCACTTTTACTCCGTTGTCAAGTCACCCTGTGGTGATTTTCCCTTCCGCGTGTGTGACCTACACACTGGCGTCATTACCCATCACTGCATTTCTTGCCTTAATGACCTTGTGATGAATATTTTTTTCCCTGCTAGCTTTTACAATTTGTGTCTTCTGCAAACTCTTTGGTTTTTTGTGCAGGTGAATAGAATGGGTGGTGACCGCATTTAGACTGAGCCAGACAACCATGAGGAATTCTGAAAGAATCTGTTAGTTCAGAACATCTGTGTTGAAGGTAGCATTGCTCCTCTAATGGAGATTTTGGTTGGCCATGACCCAATTTTTTCTAGCCAGTTTGCTAATTCGTGGAAGGACCGAAGGGTCACGATAGGCGGTATTTCCTTTGAAGTTAGTGAAGAAGTCATCGCGCAAGCCACTAGTATGTTGTGTACTGGGAAAAAATACCCTAGGCACACTAAGAAGCAGGACAATGAAAGCTTGAAAGCTTTCTTCATGGGGAACGAGGAACCGGTGCGGAACCAATCGGGTTTTGAGTGTGAAGCTCTTTCAGAGCCTTGGGACCAGGTGAGCTTAGCATTGATGAAATATGTCACCTTGGAAGGTAGGTTCAAAACCTATTTCTTCTATCATTTTCTCCTATTAAATCATTTAAGACATAAGATGTTGCTTATTTTTCCCTTCTTTTTGCTTATGGACCTAGAAAATTCGGTCGAGAAATGTAAAGAGATAGCCAGCCTTCATCCCAATGACCTCCCACCTCTTCCACTCCATCAAGGGCTAATCCTAAGACTTTACCACTTCCACCTGGCCCTTTGTCCTCCCAAATTGATCTTGGTTGTGCGCATTGATAAAATCAAACCCCTAACTGCTCTGAACATTTCCCTGGCTCAGTGTAAAAGCCCTACCTGGAAATCCAATCCGGGTACCGCAGGAAACCCCAAAGCCAAATCGGCTACCAAAAAACTAAAGGGAGGGTCGGGTAATGCACATGCTAGTGTAGTTGTCAGCCTCTGTGATTTGAAATCCACCTCGAAAAAGTCTGCCTATAGGTCCAACACTGCAAAAAAAGGAAAGGATGGTAAGAGAGGTATGTCGGAGCTGAGTGGCAGAGAGGGGAAAGGGAAAAACTTAATTGGAAAAGACTCGAAAGGTGATACTATTGTGGAAACCACGGTTATGACTGGTGTGGAGAACACCAGGAGGAGATTTGGGAGGCTGGCAAAAAACAATAAAAAGAGACTAGTTATTGAGGATTCAGAGGAGGAGCGGTCTAACAACAAAGAGTATAAGGATGAGGAAATTGAGGAAGAGGAGGATGAGAATGTGGAGGGGCCCCAGTTTACCCTGGAAGATAGCAAGCTACCAAAAGAAACCTCGGCCTCTCATTCTTCGCATCCCCCATTCGATGAGCCTTTAGAGATCCTGGGGACTATGGACATTGGGGAGGAGCCCTGTGCCTTGGAGAAGAAAATGGACAAGCTCAACAATCGGCTTCGTGGGTTGACCCGCTTTACAATGAAGTTGGGCCACTTCGTCACTAGCACCCTTCCACTGTTATCAAGGAGGAGTTGAAGGGTAATAATGGCCAAGAGAACAAAGACTGGGTTGGTGATGATGTCATGGACCTCCTATTTAAAAATTGGGATAATGCCAGTTAGTTGCTGCCTGTGCCGGTGTTCTATTTTTTGGCTGCCTTTTTGTGGTTTTTGTGTTGTCAAAGTGTTGTCTCTGTTACTTTTTGCTTCTATGTTAGCTTTTTAGACTTGTTCCTTTATGGCCCTTGTGGCTCCTTGTGAAGGGTCTGGCACCCTGTAAATGTTGCTTAAATTTTCAAAAACATTATAACCAGATTAATTTAATTAACAACTTAAATACATAAAGCCATTTATTTACTTTTTTTTTTAACTTGCAATTAAATAAACCAAAGTGAAATGAAAAAATTAAAACAACTGAACCTGACTTAACACCAATGACATGCTATGAGCAGGGTGATGACTTGGCACGGGAAACCTAGCTACTATCTCCCAATCAAATGTTGTTGGGAAATGGAGACACTCAAACCTACGGAACCAGGTGGAGTCGATGTCATGTACCTATAAACCTGCAAAGAAAGTGTATATCGAGCATGTATATATATCATAATAAAACATATTGTGAAGAGGAAATTGCGGAATCGCAGGGTGCTCCCAAGCAAGTGGTGCAATTTCATCCCCTTCACCAATACAGTGTTACAAACTGACAAATCTAACATCAATAATTTAATCGAAGGCATAAAACAACATTAATTCAAATATCCACAATGCTAAACTAACACATGCCATAATGATAACATCAGAATAAAATACCATCACATCAAAATATAACATTCACATCGCTTTTCAGTTAGTGATCAAATAGTAACCGAGTACCATAGTCAAAGTACTAACAAAAAAATAACACATAACGAAGAAGAACACTGTTCAATCAAAAGAGAAAAATGGAGGGGTGCTACAAGAACTATATGGGGGAATGGAAGTCCTAAATTTTAATGAAATTTGTAAAAGGAATGAAATGATCAATGGAAGAAACATGAATAAATTGTGGAGAAAGTACATGTATAGTTACATACTAGGATATGTTGTCCAAGTTGAAAAATATGGTGTCTACAAGTTAGCTTCAACTCTACATAAGAGGAAAAGAATGGAAAAGGTGTTCAAAACCTTTTTAATGATTCAATGCAGAAGTTGATAATGAATTTGATGCAAGAATCAAGAAGAAATTTGGATCAAGCTTGAAATTCCACAAGAGGAAAATAAAGACTTATTTGATTTGTGGGAAAGGAAGGGAGATCTAGACATTTGGAAAATGTCCAAATAGACATCAAAATATTGTAAATGGGGTGGAATGAAGGTATTAAAAAGGAAGGATTAAAATGAAATGAAGGATGGGAGTGAAATACTTATACCCAAATACCCATTGGGATAACACAAAGGGAGGAATTTGTGAAAGAAATAGATAAGGGGAGGATATTGATAGAACTTTGTAATAAATTTATACAAAATTATACATGTGAATTGGATATCACATGGGAAATAAATTTCTATTAGTCCACCAAAATATTGCAACTTCATAGAAACACTATAATGTGACAAAAATACTCAAGACTAAGAACATTCTTGGATTTTTGAAAATTTCATATAATAGGAACATGGGGGATGAAGGAGAATAAAACTTAGGGAAATATGAAAAAAATTGACCTACTTGAAGATCTCTTAGATTTATTATCTTATGGAAAAAATGAAGCCTAAATACACAAAGGAGATAGGACTCAAGTGAATTTTAGTACCATAAATTTTAGTCCGAACATTGGATTTAGTTGGCGACATGTGTCTCTTGTAGAAACATTAAGAATTCAAATCTTTAAGAGCATACCAAAGAAGGGACACAAAGAGGTGGCCAATACAATTAAACTTATGGTCAATAGAGGTCATGAATTCATAAAGAAAAAACACACATAAAAATATATGTACAAGGTAGGATCATTACTTACTAGAATTAATGTTAATCCATAGTTTCAAGTAATATTAGATCCATGAGATCCTTGGACAAACTCTTGAGGTAGCATGCACCATGCCCATACTTCCTTTTGAATTTAGGACTTCCATTCAAAAGGAAGTATGGACAAAAATTTGAGTAGCATCCCATTCTAATATTTTCACAACATTAGAACATACCTATTGAACTACAAACCAATTGTCTCTTTCTTATTATCCTTTATTCTAGGGGACATGTCATTTTATCTAGATGAAATAAAATTTTCCTACCTATTAGATCATCATTGACGAAATATAAGGTACACACATAATTAAAATTTAATTCATGTACTTCAATTACATCTAAAATTCCATCAATATCTTCCTTATATGTGTTTTTGTCATTCCATATTTCACACCTACATTTTTCATCATGCAATGAATGCTAATAAGTATAATAGGATACTCATACCCTTCTTAATTATTTTGAAGTATAAAATTAATAGTAATATAGGATGTAGTAGAGGGGAGGAATCGAAAAGACTTGGTGTATTCAATACCAACATCAAAGTATGACACTTCATTTATAATTTTGTAGCTATCTTCCATAAAGTATAGTACCTTATCTTCCCTTTATAGGTATATTTATTCTTTGGGAAATGAAACAATAGCATGTGGTAGGCCCATTTTATCATGAGGAAAGGTTAAGTCATTTTCATCAAGACTGTAAGGAATGAAAAGTGACTACAATAAGGAGCACTTGGTTACTCCTCTTTGTTTGCACATGGTTCTTCCAATGGCTACGACTAAATTGTTTGTGCCTCATCAAGAGATTTTGGATATCTTTATTTTTTACTTTCACTTGCTACACTAGATTATTCCTTATCTCTATAAGCTTCTTACAGTGCTATTTTCCTTGTCTCATTTTTCCTCGTTGCTTCTCCTTGTTTCTATTGATGTTATATCTATTTGATCTAGCAGTAGTAGTATCACTTTTGTGCAAACATTTCTTTATCTATTGGATAATATCCATTTTGGACCTACACCATGGTTGCATCTATATGGGTTGTTTTATCTCCACATAATGGATTTTAATTATAGTTTTTTGACTTCATGGTTTCATGTTCAACACTATGATTAGGTAGCTCATATTGATTTGGATAAACACTATGTTCACATTGAAAGATTTGATCATTTTTATCATAATCAATATAGTATGTTTCTTCTCCCATGAATTCATATTCAAATACATTATACTAATCATATTCATATTCATATAACTTTGCACAGTTTCTTACTCTTTTATCACTAAGAGGGAATTTGAATGTTTAAGTGTAGCTAGTTAAGATTTGTGTGGCTTAATATTTTCCAAAAGTTTTTATTTTACTTCTTCAAGGTGATATAGAACTTCTTCAATTTCATCTTCATATTTGTATTAAAACTACTGGGAGAAATTGGATATTAAAATATGTGTATCATATGTTACCTATCCCTATGTCTCCTACCAATAAAATAATTATTTCTTTTTACTTCAACCTCCTATAGTTCAACCATTACTATAATTTTGTTTTTCCTCATTTCTAAATTGATTTAACAATTATTCTTGTTCAATTTCATATCTATAAGATGTATTGGGATAAGTGAGACAATGGAAAGAAATATATAAATCATAGGATCTATCTATATCTCCTCTATCAATAGTCATACCATTTATTTATATCTTATAATTTGACCTATGTGGTTTTCTATGTATTTTGATTATTAAATCATCTAAATCTTCAAAATTATATAGTTATTGATCTCTTGAATCCTTGAATAATTAATTTATGCTTGATGTTCCTACTTATGAATCTTGATAGGTAGTTTTAAGTGACTTAACATTATTTTGATCCTTTCATGGTATTCTATATCTCCCTAAATGATTTGTAGCTTCATGTTCTTATTGTTATTCATATTACCTTCTGTAGACACCTAAATTTGACCACTTATATTTGGTCAAATTTATCCCTTTTCATCTAAATATCCTCTTATCCACATTAATTAAATAATATTTTTATTACTTAATTAATACCCCTAAAGTCCTCTAAATCCCTAAGGTATTTAATTAAATAATTAAATACTTTACCCCTCATCCCTTTCCTCCAAGAATTAAATAAATAATACATTTATTTAGTTCCCTCTATGTCTCATCCACCATAATCTACTCCTTATCCTAATCTACTTGCTAATCTCATCATTAGGGATGTGCACATCCCTAATCCATGATTAGGATGTGTCACATCCTCCAAATTTTGCAAGTTGGATCCTAATCCTCATTAGTCACCCAACCTCCCTCTAATCCTTCATCAATCAACCTAATCTACCCCTTGGTCAACTCTTCCCATCCCCCAAGGAATTTTAAATTCCTTTTTATCTTCCCAAGGTCCTTTTGAGGAATTTTTAATTCCTCTCTCATCCCCCAAGGAATATTAAATTCCTTTTCTCTTTCCCAAGTAATATTAAATTCCTTTTATCCTTTCCATGCACATTAAAAAGGAATTTTTAATTCCTTTGGTCAACTCTTATTCTCAACCATTGATACTCTCCCAAGAATTAATCTTGGCCATTCATTCATCTCCCCTTTTGCTAATGACTAAAACACTTAGCCATTTTTGCATGGATAGATTCTCTATCACATTCATTCAGTCTCTATCACATTCAACTAGATTCTCAATCACATTCACTCTCACAATCTATCACATTCATCATCTCAATCTCTCAATCCTCCAATCACCATAACCATCTTGCATCCAAATCAAGCAAAAACAAGTCGTTATGCTGCCGAAATCGATGTAGGAGCACACAAATCAAATGATCAACAAAAGACCAATCAACCGATCAAATTGGACAAGGTATATCACTCTTTTGTCTTTCATTTTGTTCAAGTTCAACAAGGCCAATCTTGAGGCGTTGTTTGTATTTTTCCTTGCTTGCATTTCATTTCGTTTTGTATTTTAGACTAAGAAAATTCACCTACACACATTTATGGCACGCCTAGTGGGACCCACGTCACGAGTCTATACTTTTACATTTTTTGTTGTTTGAGTTTTATAGGTTCAAACCTTAATTACATAGGGCAAACTGCCCTGATGGGTGAACTTGCCCTTATAAGGGTGATTTTTTCTAATCAAACAAGCGAATCTATCAATAGGGGCAAACTTGCTTCTCTAGACAAGCTAACTTGCGCATCTACAGGGGCGAATTTGCCTTCTAGGGTGAATTTTCCTCCTTTAGGGGTGAACTTGCCTTGTTCTTTAGAACATGTAACTTGATTGGTGGGAATGGGCGAGTTTGCAACTTACAGGGGCGAACTTGCAAATTTAGAAGGGCAAATTTGCCTCACACAGAGGCAAATATAAGGTAAATCTGAGGCCTGAATTTCCAATTTATAACATCATTTCAGTTATGTTTTTAGGTATTAATCCACTAACTCGTTTGTTTGTGAGTGTTCTTGGTTTTTTCTAATTTTTTGTGCAGCCATTTCTCGTTCATCCAAGACCAGTGGTTGCAAACTACTAATGTATTTTTTGTAGAATAATTGGTCCAAGACCTTTTAGTTAGTCTCTCTGTTGTTTTTCACACTAGCTAGGCACACATAGCTTTAATTAAAGGGTCAATTTACACTTGTTTGTTGTGTTTGTGAGTGGAATGTTGATGTATCCAATCCCCTTGTGCCATTTGGTGATCCTGGGTGAAGAGAAATCACAATTCATTATAGTCCAGTCGAGTCTACCCAGGAGGTACTAGTGCATCTAAGCTCTCCCCTTGCGCTATGTGTGAGCCTAGGGACTAGCCGAAGCATCTAGTATCTTCTTCCTTTAGTGGGACCTACTTGAGATTTCATCACCCGGGGGATGATTCCAACCATGTGTTACCAACGGGGTATATAAAGGGGGAGAACGAAAGTTGTACCCCAATCCAGTCACGTGGTGTTTAGCAAAGTGTCGAAGCTAGGGTGATACATAGATAAGATGTGAAGAGTTGTTCTGAGTTTCCAGTACTCTGTTGGGGCTCTCAAATCATGCTTGTGATGGGCTAGTGTTCACGGTTGTGCCTCACATACCTTGCATATATCGAGGATGCTCGAGTTAGCCTTGCGTAGCCTAGATAGAGACCTGTGTTTCAGATGTGGCTTGTTGTACTGCAAGGGATACAAACCATACCCCAAAGTTACTCACCACGTACTCCCTTGGGTTGAGATAGGAATCCTCGTGGTGGACTATGATAGTCCTTGAGTGAGAACATGGAGGTGAGCTCGTGGCATTCGTTGATGACCTTGTACCATTGGAATGCTAGTTATCTACCTTCGCGAGAAAGGGTGCTCTAGAGAACCACCCCAGTATCACGAAGTATTAACCTTGGGTTGTCCGCTCAACGTGGTGGGTGTATATCAAGTTTGCAAACCCATATCACTAATTTAAGGATTGTGTTGCCTGGTGTGTCTTCTTTGTTTGATACTAGTGCTTTTCTTTTAGTTGAGTCAATCTATCCTTTTGTTTGTTGTATGTCATGCTTATCATCGCTTTCCATAGTCAACTCCTGCCTACAAAGGTGAGTTAGCCCCTTTCAGGGGCAAATTTGTCTGTCGGTCACTTCCTTAGGTGACGTCATTTTTGTCCATTCCCCAAAATAGGTGAGTTGTCCATCCCTTAGGCGAGTTTTTAAGTCTCTTGTTCATCAAATTTTTCCTTTTCCCTATGCATAGGTGAATTTCCTCACTTGTTGGGTGAACTTGCTTGTCTGTTGGGTGATTTTGACACCTTGTTGGGCAAATTTTCTCCTCACAGGGGTGATTCTGCTTTCTAGTTCTAGTCCTGTCCACTATCTTGTCCATCAAATTCACCTATTCCTTGTACATAGGTGATTTTTCTCCTTAGTTTGGGAAAATTTTCTTGTTATAGGGGTGACCCTACCTCCCATTCAAGTCTTTTGTTCGTTTGAGTCCCCGTTCAGGTCTTTTTTTCATATCTATTTGTTTGTTTGCTATCTCGTTCTCCATTCGAGACCCTGTTCAGATCCGTTTGGGTGAATCCGTTTGTTCGTTGGTGATCTCATTCTTCATTTGATTCCCCATTCAAATATTTTTAGGTGAATTTTTCATCCCGTTAAGCAATCCTCAAAGTCACACCTACCAGTTCTTTAATGTTTTTAGCTATTTAGGTGAACTTGCTATCTTCTTGGGTGAGTTTGGCAGCTTCTTGGGTGAGTTTGTTAGCTTCTTGGCAGAATTTGCTTCCTGATAGGAAAACTTGCTAAGCAAATTCACCTGTTCCCTGCACCAATCTAGTCTTGGGTGAACCTACTTCACTAGATAGGAAAATTTTCCATCTGGGGTGAATTGGCCTATTTCCTATGTCACCTATCTAGATAGGTGAAATTTCTAGCTAAATAGGTGAACTTTCCACATATGGAGGTGAGTTTTCTCAATCTGGATAGGCGATTTTACAAGCTAAATAGGTGAACTTGCTAGCTAAACAAGAAAATTTGTGACATACAGAGGTGAATCTGCGTCCCATACAAAATCCAAAGAGTCAATCCTTCTCATCACAATTAGCCTGCATCTTTCCAAGTCCAAAATCATAATCCAATCATTCCTCATCTTCCTATTCATCCCCAAACCATCAAATTTTAAAAAAAAACTAGGAATTTATTTACCTCGACCTACTGGGGTCATAACGTTTTACTCGGTTCTCAAAATTCAAAACCATTTACACCATTGGAAAGGTCTCCAAGAGTACTAATTCAATCCCTAAAAAAGTGTTCCTTTGGAAACCCATTTGAAGGGACCAATGCAAGTTTCAACCCCAAATTCCGCTCTGAAGACCTCCGAAAACATGATTTACTACAACATCGAAAAAAATAAAATTGATTTTCAGTTTTTCTCAATCCTATCACTCTTGGACTGTTTCAGAACATAATATAAGCTTTAATCTAGTCCTAATATGAGCTTCCATCCAATCCTAATCTAAGCTTAAATAAAATCCCAATCTGAGCTTAATAACATCCCAATCTAAGCTTTAGTCCCTCCACATCTAAGATCTTCAGATATTGAAACAAATCTTAAGATCCCTTCTTATAAATTCTTCTAATTCATTCTATTTATGTTGTCATCATCTATTATTTTCTTCTAATCATATATTCCCATGTTTTCAATCCACTTTCATCTGATCCAACATCATGAACCCCTATCCTCCTCCTGCACAACCAAAAATAGTAGTCAATGGGAATCCTAATTACGTTGATGATGATAATGAAAGTCTTGTTGATCAAGATGAGTATGATATAGATCCCATTGATGCTATCATTACTAGCAAGCTTTCCCCAACCGTCTTCCAAAATCCAATCACTCTTCTGAGCTATCCTATCACACCTTCATCCACACCTAATAATAATCCTTATGCTGCCTTTGACAAGAGATATCCAGTATCTTCCCCATCCACATATTCATCATATATTTTATTTACATCTCTCTCTAATCCACCATCCCAATCTTCCCATCTTAATCCACCATCCAAATCTTCCAATCCTAATCCAACATCCACACCCTCTTATCTTAATCCACCATCCCAATATTCTCATCCTAATCCAACATCCACACCCTCCTATCTTAATCCACCATCCCAATACTACTATATTAATCCACCATCCCAGTCTTCCCAACCTAATCCAACATCTGCATCCTCCTATCTTAGTTCATCATCCACATCCTCTTATATCACTCCACTCTCCATTCCATTATATTTTAATCCTCCTCCCAATTCACCCTACCTCAATCCTCCATCTAACCTTGATCCACCCACCAAGCTTAATCCTCCACCTACTCCTATTCCTCCATTTGATTCCATCCACTTATCTAATCCTAATCCACCAATCCCTAATGTTGGTTTTCCACCCATCCATAATCCTTCATCCATTCTTGTCACCCCACCTAAACTTGCAATTCCTAAATACCTCATTTAAGATTTCATCCAAGGACTCATGGTAGAGAAGACATCCCCAAATACACATCTTGATGTTGTAGAACCATGACATCCCACTCTATCATGTACAGTCACTAGCGATGAGCCCCTTCTCAACCCCACACCTATCACTCCTATTATCATTCCTAACACCATCCAAACTATTGAAAGTATCAAACCCACTGAATCCCCATATTCTACTCCTAGAACCACTAAAACCGGTGAAGAAACCAAAATCCAATCCACTCCTCCTAGTCCTAATATCACCGAAGTCCAATCCCATGACCTTCATGCATCCTCTATCCTTCCATCTCCCCCACTTGAGGAGTCCCCCCAACACTCCTCCCTCGTCATGCTTCTCACACAAGATCATTCATGCCAAGAGCTTGATCCAAAGCATACCAACATATCCCCTCCTCCAAATCAAGATCTTTTCATCCCATCCACCCCATCTCAAGATCACACTAGCTCATCCGCTCCATCCCATGACCCCTTTTGTATCCAAGATCCAATCACTTCGTCTCACAAGCCCTCATCAACAATTTCCACAAATATAGATCCTATCATACCACCTAATCCCTCTTCTGATCCCCTATCTCTCATTCTTCCTGATCAGGATGTTGCTATCCCCTCATTTCCATCGCACGATCCTCCATCGCTGCCTAGCCCTACCATCCCAACACCACTTTTATATCACCTTGGTAACATTACACTCATCCATGGTGGTTTACTTGCATAAGAAAAAAAAGGCATATGCACCCCCCATCATCCTCCACCTACTAATGGACTTGCATCATGCTTCCAAAAGAATAAGCATCCTACCATAGGTCGCATGCTCAAAATCATGAACTATCAAGGAAAAGGTTTAGGCCTTCATGAGCAAGGTATTTTAGAGCCCATCCAGGTCAAAGAACACCCGTGTACAGGCAATCTTGGATATATCTCTCAAAAATCACACTCCAAAATTTTTGGTACAACCTCCATACATCCTCAACGATCCTCTTTTAAAATAATAAGAGGCACTTCCCATCACTCCACCAAACCATTTGTTTCCATCCCCCCTCCTCCATCATGTTACCTCAAAACAACCATCCATCTTCCTCCTCCAAGTACATTTTGGGTCCTTATGTCCCTCCATCCACCATTGCTCACCCTCTGTCTACTACATCCATTTTGGGTGCTTATGCCCCTCCATCCACCATAATACATCCTCCATATACAAAGTCCATTTTGGGCCTTTATATCAGAAAATCACCTCCTCCATCTCATCCTCTTCATCCTCTCATCCATCCATTCCCTATCCCTAGCGCACATCATAAAAACCCTAACCTCATACTCCCTAATCAGGATCAACAAAGGCAACCCTCCATGCATGCTATCTCATATCCTCCATCCACACACTCTCTCCAAAATGCTACCTCTATCACTCCATCCACGTCTCCTTTACATCATCCATCTCCTCATACTCGTGCCATTGCTATTAAAATCACTTTGGATGCCAAAGTAAAAATGCATAAGTCTAAACATCCACATGAATCTAAAGCTCCTCATGTCACCTTCAAAAGAAATGTTGAAGAAAAGAAAAATCCAGTTCAAAATCCAAATCAATCCAAAAGGCCACAAAGGCCCACCAAAGAAAAAATCAAAACAATGTGGATCCCAAAGAAAAAAGATGCAATGCCTTCAAATGAAGAATTTGCAACAAAATCCAAAGTTGTTAATACAAAAGCTAGTCATCCACATCCTCCATCCTCTAAACCTATTTTGGGTCCCTATGCCCCAAAATTCACTATCCCAAGTCCTCCATTATCCCCACACTCTCCATCCATTCATCCTCCTATCATTTCACATCCACCACCACATGTGAAAATGTTGGTCCTAAACACATTCCCCCATCACACATCCACTCCATCATTCCATCCATACACTTTCCAACATCCCATCCATTATCCCATATATCTATCCCATAAAATCCCTTTAATCCATTCTCTTGCATAATCCATCTATTCTAATAAGGTTGTACCAACATTCAATAGTCACTTCAAACATGGGATCTTATTACCTCATATGGAGCTTGATGCTTGAGTCCTTCATCCATCCCTTTATCACATGTCTTCCAAATCCATTTACCCATATCCCTTTCTTTCTCCATCTCCATCCACATACTAATAAAAAAATCCAAAAAAAATAAAAAATAGTAAAGAGAAATAATTCATCCAATGGTGAAAACTTGGCCAACAAGCACCTTGGATAAGTACCATGATGAAAACCTATAAAATAGGCATCATGTGTAAATCCCCCATCCAGTTTACTTCCACACTTAGGGGAAACTTCCATCCATACATTCCCTTCATCCATCCCCTTCATCCCACCTATACACCTATCCTACCAATCATATCCCATTTATCTCAAATCCATCCATCCTCCTAGTGATCTTGATAAAGATAGGGGAAAATATCTATATATTCTTTGGACACCTCATGTCATACATTCCCCTCATCCACACGCCGCCATATCCCTTATCCTCCCCCATCCACTTTCCTTATCCATGCATCCTATCCACATCCATCTATCTTCCATTGTCCACCCATCCTATTACAATCCATCTCCATTCCTTATCTATCCATCCTGCTATCCCATCCCTTTGGCCTCATCACACATGACATATCTAAACTGGGGCACCTCCTTCTTTGTGACATAGTCCTTGGAGACAATATTTATTCATCACCCAATCCCCTCTATCTTCCAAATCCTTATCTTCCTACCCACCCATCTAGTATTAATTTTCCATCTTTTTATCCTTATCTCCCCATCCATTTATCCATCTAATAATCCATTCCATCTTTCCAAATCCTTATCCCTCTATCCATCCATCCTAGTATCTTCCTATCTCCCCATATTTATCTCTCCATCCATTTATCTCTATTTTCCTTCCATCTTATAATCCCTTGTCATTGGTATCTAGCTATAGGCTACCCCCATGCAATCCGATGCCAATCATCTCACTAGCATCACTCCTATCTATTTATCACATATTTCAAATCTCCTATCACTCTTCATCACTCATCTATCCATCTATCCATCACCCCCATTCATCTTTTGATGATTTGGATAACTATCCCATCCTTGAGCTTCATGCAATCCCCATTTTATTCATATCAATCATCCTATCCACAAGTTTTATCTTGTTTCATCATATCGTCGCCATCATTGTATTTGCTTATCAT